>VXBB01017009.1:267158-300097 GCA_013399915.1 Illadopsis cleaveri
AAAAAATGCTGAAAAATTCAGTTTCTAGTTTTTCAGAGAGCTTCACTATGCAAACTAGAGCACAGTAAATAGGAAACTAGCTTAAACTGCATTGAAACGTCTGTCTCTAAGACTGCTTAGGCATACAGAATGCATCTTTTCAGACAATCCTTCCCCTTTGCAGAGTAAATCCGTATTAATTTTAATCTTTCATGCATATTTTAATCGTTAGCCTGATTTATACATTCATGCAGGAGGATTTTCTTCTAGGATAAGAAACATTTGAGTTTTGCAGAAATGGTCTCTGGTTTCCAAGTTATCCATATTTCTATATATGTAGAATGCTTCTTCAGTATGCTGTTACCTCTCTGTGGTGCGTTGACTCTGTCTGGGTGACAAAGCTGCTCTCACTCCCCTTCTTCAGCTGGACAGGGGAGAGAAAATATAACAAAGAGTTCATGAGCTGAGATATGGAACAGGAGAGGTCACTCACCAAATACCATCACAGACAAAACAGGTTCTAATTAGAGATATTAGTTGAATTTATTGCTGACAAAATCAAAGCAGGATGATGAGAAGTAAGATAAAACCTTCAAAACAGCTTCTCCCAACCATCCTTCCTACCCAGCTCTACCTCCTTCCCCAGAGGCATAGACAGGGAAGGAGGGTTATGGTCAGTTCACCACACATTGTTTCTCCAGCTGCTCAGGGAGAGGAGTCCATCCTGTTCTTCATGATGGGGTCCTCTTCCATGGGAGATAGCTCATGAACTTCTGTAATGTGAGTCCATCTCATGACCAATACCTCTCTGTGAGCTTCTGCAAAGTGAGTCCGCCCCATGGGCAAACTGCTGCAGTGTGGGTCACTTTTCCATGGAGTGCAGTTCTTCATGGAGAGGTTCATCCAGTGTGGGATGCTCTCTCCACAGGTCTCCCAGGGGGTCACAGCCTCCTCTCAGGCATTCACCCATTCTGGTGTGGATCTCTGCATCCTCATGGACTCCATGGGCTGCAGGGGCAGCTGCCTCACCCTCACCCTGATCTGCACCAGGGGCTGCAGGGGAACCTCAGCTCTGGCACCAGGAGCACCTCCTCTCCCTCCTTCTGCACTGACCTTGGTGTCTGCAGAGCTGTTCCGCATTATTCTCACTTATTCTCACCTCGCTCTTCTCTGGCCACAATTACATCTGTGCAATAGTTTTTTTTTCTTCTTCTTCAATCACAGAGGTATTACCACTGTTTCTAACTGGCCCAGCCTTGACCAGTGCATTCTTCTTTGGAGCTGCCAGGGATTGGCTCTGCTGGACCCTGAGGAAGCTTCTGGCACCTTCTAACAGAAGCCACCCCTGTAGTCCCACCCCATTTAACAAAGCTTGGCCGTGCAAACCCAGTACACTCTGGCACTAAAGTTAATGATATGTATGCAAATGGCAAGGAGGTGTCGTGCTAACGTTAAGTCCTAAAAGTCATTGGAAAGCATTGTGTCAGTGACAGAATAGCCTCTCTACTAGCAAGAGCAGTTATTTTTTTACCTTTATTTTAAGCAGTGTGAGAAGTAGTTTTTTTTTAATTGTAGTTAAAAGTAGTTAAACTTTCCTTGGATCAATTTTTTTTTTTTTGTGGTATATGACTATTATATGACTGAAAGAAATATATAACCAGAAAAAGTTTAGCTACTTTTTGGGGGTGAAAGGCATTCCTTCTAAAGGTTAACCAAGATTACATTCTTTTTTTCAATGGGCTGTAGTTAGTCCTATGAGAGGAAAAGATCTGCAGCAAATAGACAGTATCCCAGATTACAGATCAAATCTGATTATCTCTGAGTAATTACTTTGAAATCCTTCTTGGGTTTTATCCATTTGGAAAGAGTTTTCATTTGATTTTGACTATTATTCATAAATAGGAAAAGAAGGTGATTTTACTGGAAATGGACATTGCTTAAGAGTAGAAAGTAAACTGGAAGATCTACAGTTTATCAGCAGTGCTCACTATAATGCTTTTATAACTCTTGCAGAATAATTATCACCTTTCTTCCTCCCTACACCCATTATCTGAAAATGAATTTTAGGAAATATTGTGTGCATTCCTTTTTTTTACAATGACATAAAAGTAAAAATTAGATTTTCACCATTTATCTTAAATGTTAAAGGTTTCTCATATTTTTGTCCTCAATTTCAATAGCCACCTATAGGTAGCTCTTGCCTTTTGCCATGACACTAAACATCCCACAAACTATAAAGTGTCTAATTCAAACATCTGAATTTTCCACATATATCCAGTCCAGTACTGTAATCAGTGGTCAGCCTGATATTCTAAGGCATCTAAGATACTATTAAGTGCTAGTGGCCAGCAGCTGAATAAAATCCTTAGTGGTCAATGCAGATATGGTGGCCAGCAACTATGAATCCTGTCCAGGGAGATTTTTTTTTAATCAACCACACTATGTAGAAAAATTGTCCTGTATATGTTTGTAATTTGAATATATAACCTTTACTTGAGTAAAATCCTCATCAAATTATGAATATAAATATTTTTCTTTACGTTCTTTACCCCATTTTATTGACATGGGCCAGAGCAATCACAGACATGAATACAGACTGGTAGAACTCATTGCAAGCAGCCCTGAGAGGCTGGGCATGAGCAATGTGTACTTGCAGCCCAGAAAAACAACCACATCCTGGATTGCATGGACAGAAGTGTGACCAGCAGGTTGAGGGAGATGAGCTTGAGTCTCTGTGCTGCTCTCGTAAGACTCCATCTGCATTCAGCTCTGGGATTCCCAGCACAAGAAAGATGTGGGCCTATTGAAGTGGGTCCAGAGGAGAGGCATGGAGATGCTCAGAGTACTGGAATACCTCTCTCATGAACACAGGCAGAGAGCTCTGGGATTGTTCAGCATGGAAAAGAGAAGGCTCCAGGCCGATGTCATTATGGCCTTCCAGTACTTTAAAAGGGCTTATAGAAATAGTGACTTTTTACGCAGGCAGTTAGTGATAGGATAAGGAGGAATTGTTTTAAACTAAAAAGGAGAGATTTACATTAGATGTTAAGGATGGTGAGGCACTGGAACAGTTTGCCCATAGAAGTTGTGAACGTTCTATTCCTTGGGGTGTTTAAGGACAGGTTGGATTCATTTGAGCAAGCTGGACTAGTAAAAGTTGTCCTTGCCCATGGGGCAGGACAGCTGGAACTAGATGATCTTTAAGGTCTCTTCTAACCATTCTGTAATTCTGCAGTTCTATTAAATCAGTGGATCTAGTTTGGAACTCTCCACTGTGCAATAGTACCCTGCCTTGGGCTTTACTGTGTTATTTAGTGCTTTTGGCTGACATGTACAAGCATTGGCTATAGACATTTTTTAAGTATATGTGTTAAACATATCAATATCAAATATTTGGTGCAATATTAAGCAAATAGTATGTCTATTACTTTTTCAGAATAGTTTGATGTTTGCAAAAGGAAACAGGTAGCCATGATTGTTTGATTTCATAAGTGATAAGCATCTGTACAAGGAATAAGAGATATAATTCCACTAAAAAATAATAGTACCTAAGGAATCTTTTTTCTTCACTTGGTAAACACAAGTTCTTCAATTTTTAGGAAAAATCTACAGAGTCTTGTTGTTGTTCTGTGGAATGTAACAAACATGGAAAGAATAGCATCATTGAATTTCTTTTTTTTTTATTTCAGTTAATTCAAATTCTATGTTAAAATCAAATTAATATAAAGAAAAAATAAGGAAAATAATATAAATGACTCCAAGAAAGGCAAGAAAGGAAAGCTTCTCAACTTTTGGATTATTTTTTTATAAGTTTGCTTTTGAGAACTGCTTTAATCAATTTCTCTGCTCCTAACATAGCACCTTCAGAAGACATAAAAAATAAATTCAAATAATTTTTCCCATAAGACATAGTCTCCTAGGAAAAAATAGTGATAAAATGCATATTTGCTTTTACTTCTTTTTTCTGACCAACAAAATTACATTTTGTGTTCTTTGTTTAGAAATGCTCATATTGTTATTTTTTACTGAAATACGATTTTCATGGTGAAGACTATGTGAAATAAGGCAAAGTGTTTTTATATACTGCTAGTTTTCCAACCACTGTTACGTGTGCTTCACACACAAATACTGAAGAGTACGTTCATTGGTTCCTGTTGGCGTAAATTTTCTTATATCTGATGATGCAGTTAGGATGTCAGTTTCCAGCTGTTGCAGGTTTGCCCAGTATTCACCCATCTTTCAGTGCCATATGAACGGGCTCAAAATTTCCTGAGCTCTTGTCAGCTTCAATAGAGTTCAATCACAGAAGATGCAATCATTCAGAAGAGCAAAACAGGTCAGAGTGCCACTAGGCTAACTGGTTAATGTGCTGGGGATTTGTCTACCATTGCCAGTTCATTCCTTTGATATTCATCATTTTTATTGTGTTTTCCTTCTTGAATAAAGTTACATTTATTTTATGACCTTTTTGAAAATGTGGCATTAATAATATTTGAAATGGTGCCACCATAATGTGGTAATGGTTTGATTGCTGTTGAAATTCCATTTATTCTTAGTTCCTTTCTTCTAGAACTATTAAAGTCTTATATGCATAAACTTTGCATAAATGAAAGTTAAGCTGATTGTCATCATGTGGCTATAAATACATAAGATGCCTCTTTTGTGTTTTTTTTTGGTTTTTTTTTTTTGTTTTTTTTTGTTTTTTTTTTTTGGAATAAGAAACATGCCCTTTTCAAAGCAAAGCCATTAACATTAAGGTGTAAAGAATTCAAGTAACTGGATGAGCAAAGCATATTTTGAAAACATGTTAGACAGTAAAGGCTTATAATGGCTCAGTTTCCCTCATTTCCTACTTACATATTATTCAGGAAATTATAGAATTTGCTTATTATCTAGGAGTCATTTTAACCCTCCTGTTATTGAAGTTTCTATGAAATATTTTCTATAAAATGAATATGATTTCAAATAAGCTGCCTTTTAAAGACATATTCTTTATGAAATTATTAAGTAGGAATCTTGAGTCTTAGTACACTTTCTGGACTCCTGAATGTTTATAAACTGTGATTTAAAACTGCAGTAACAAACCCTCAGTACAAAACAGAAAAAGACCCAAAAGCAAAGTAAACCAGAGCAGTGATGGTCTGGTGAAGGTAGTGGTTTACACAAAAGTCATGGTCAGATAAGGGCTGTCCCACACCTCAAAGTGAAGTCATTACAAAGGGAACCCAAGTCAAAGAATATCCAGAGCTGAACTGGACTCACAACGATCATCAAAGTTCAGGACACCCTCCAAGAGTCACACCATATGCCTGGGGGCAGTCCAAATCTTCTTTAATTTCTGGCAGGCTTGTGCTCTGTTTGCTTTCTCAGGGAGCTCTGGAATCTGTTTTGTTAAACACCAAAGGGCCCAATGACAGGGGAACAAAACACAAATAACAAATGAAGAAGTGCACACATGCACACAAACATAGATATAGACATAGACAAAGTCTGATTTTCCCTGGAATCTGCCCAGAGATAATGGCAGAATTAGACCAACCATGATACAATCAAATCCTGAAATGAAATTTGGCTACATTTTAAGTCCTTGCAAATATTCTCTTCACCCACAAACTAGAACAAAAACCTAGATCAAAATGCTGTGAAATCAGAATATTCAGTGGCAGTTCCGTACTTGAACTTTCCTGTCCATGTAATGAATATCAATTCATATCAAGAAGGCACTAAGAATTTTATGTTCAAGTCCAGTTGAAAGTAATTTTACTCACAAAAATAGTTTCATTTAAGTACTTGGGATGAATAAATGCTGCAGCATTAGGCTCCTAAAATGCGAACTTTTGCATTACTAAGCTCATTGAGAAAGACATAATATTCCTTTGAACACAATGTTAACTGTTTTCCTTTTTTTCTCAACAGTATAATGAAATTCTTGTGTCTGTCATAATGTACCCAGTCTTTTAAGCACTCTTTTTGAGTAAAGGGCAGTGGCACTAACTCAGTACAGAGGAGGAATGCTTTACAGGATTTTTCCAGATCGTGGAAAATGGTTCCAGTGTGTCTAAAAGAATGCTAATTCAAAGAGAGAATCAAAAGATGTATACACATTTGCTTGTTTCACAGGATTCTTACCGCATTCTCCATGCAGAAACAAATATACTTATGGTGAATATTTACTTATCTTTCTTTTCCATATGAAATACTCGTCTGCTCTTGGCCTTAACTTCATCTTGGGGCAGAATTGTGTTAAGCAAAACAAAAAAGATAAGATAATATTCATCTTTGCTTGGCAACAGCAGAAAAGCTAGTGAAAAATGAATTCATCTTTGTCCATAGAGCAGTAGCAAGAACAAAATATATTTGTTTCTTCCTATGTACATTAATAAGCCCAGGATATATCTATATCATCTATATCTATATCTATATCTATATCTATATCATATATCTATATCTATATCTATATCTATCTATATCATCTGTATATGTATCTATATCTATATCTATCTATATATTTATTTTTTTTTCTATGTTGCCAATTCTACAAATGGTAAGGGTAAAATTACAGAAACCTCATTGATAAAGTTTTAGATCTGTATAAGAATAGCAATTATGACACGACAAATATTCGGAGGGTGGAAAATTTTGGCATTAACTAGTTTTGGACATTTGAGAATAATTTTTCTCCTATTACCATACTATTGAGAAGATATTATTTCCCTGTCAAACATCATGATATTGGCTTGACAGCCTGGAGATCTTGGTATTCTAGTCTCCTGGAGATGTTCTGAGGATATATTTTGCAAAGTCAGTCTGAAGAACCCTATTTGCCATGTCTGGTACAATCAGATGCAAAGACTGACTGACTAACTTACTGCAGTTAATGAAAGAAATCTCCATTTTTCTCTGTGATTCCTTTTGTAGACAAGTCTTTGACAAGAAGCCTGAAAAGTACTGCTTACGAACAATATAGATTTTTTTACTCTGTGCAGTCATTTTGATTTTTCCTTGCAGCTGTACAGAACACCTGTACAGAGAATGCACAGGAAATACAGTGCATTCAGGAAGTGAAATGAAATGAAATGAAATGAAATGAAATGAAATGAAATGAAATGAAATGAAATGAAATGCCATTGGTGTGGCAGCAGCACAGCTAATTCAGTGTAGCTATAACTATTTCCAGGTTTCTGAAAATCACATACTATTTTATATATTTCAATAATTCTCCAGGACAAATTGCACAAACACAAAGGCCACAGAAAGTTTGATCTGTGAAAACAATCAGTGGGGGAGGGCAGCACATAGTAATGGTCATAATCAGGTCCTAATTATGGGAGGGAGGTATATATTTTTTCTTCAGACTGTAAACCAGTATTCAATACGAGTTCAATTAAATCTAGAATTTGAAACATAACTAGAATTTGTTTATTTTATGTTGTACCTCACAGCTTCTCTAGATTGTACAAATGTTTGTCTGTAATCTTTAATAAAAAGGAGATAAAATATAATTCTGATTGTGATCTACCTTCCAAATATTTCAAACTTGCAAAGATTAACTTTTTTATTAGTTTGTTTGGTGTTTTTGTTTGTTTGTTTGTTTGTTTGTTTTTTGTTTCTGTTTGGTTCGGGGTTTTTTGTTTTCAGTTGAAAAAAACACTTAAACCAGAGAACTGCTCCCATTTTGTGCTGATTGAAGTAAAAGAGTAGAATTGGAGACAAACATAATTCCATAACTTAAACAAAAATCATAATAGTATATATTCTGATATTGGAATATTTTTTCCTAATGTGATAGATTAATATGATACTCCAAAAATTTGCTGCAATTTTATGTAATGTTTTTCTTTGTTCTTCTTGTTGTTGCTTTCTTGGGGTTTTTTTGCTTTTGGTTTTTTTTTTGTTGTTGTTGTTTTTTTGTTAATAAGGTCTCTAAGAGTGTTTTCTTTGGTAAAATTATACTACTGAATATTGGTAAAAAAAAGGAAAAAAGTCTATTTATTTCACAAATATCTTCCTCAGTCTAGTTTGTTTTGTTTTGTTTTGTTTTTACTAATTTTTATTAAAACTGTGGGTTTTATAAAGATATTTTTATAATTTTCAGCCTTTGAATATAGAACAGAAATGCTGAAACAATGTCATTAACAGTGATAAAGAGGTGTAATAATAATAAAGTTACAAATTCTTCTGAAATAATGTTGTCGTCAACTAAGCAACCTAATATGACATGGAGAACATTTTGAGTCTTAGTAGTTATAGCTAAATTTTTTTTTCACTGCATTTTATCACCTAAGGAAATTATATTTTCCATTTCTTACATTAAAATCAAAATAAATCAGTATTGCTATTAATTGAAGAGGTAAAAGTGTTGAAGATTACTCAGTATTTCCAATGTCTCTGAAATCTTCTGAAACTTTTAAATTGAAAGTACTGTCAAGCCTCAAGGCAGAAAGCACCTTAGTTAATAACACTTGTAAAATCAAAGTCATCAAAAAAGATGATAATTTGATTATGAATACAAAATATTTTGTGTCATGATTAATGAATAGTAAGTCTTTGCTGGCTGTTACAAGGACAATTTGTTCTTAGGATTCTTGTTCTTGACTCCTGACAACTTTATCAGGACAACTTTTTCACAGACAAAAATACTGAACCAATATAAACCAATTATGACCCTGTTGTGAGCATATCTATGAATGAGAGACTTGCTTTGAAACTGCTTAGAAATTTAAGGATGAATTTGTCCCTCTGCATGCAACTACAGATGGAGTATACTGTAGCCCAGTTAATCTTTGCTTTAAAATTTGTGAGGATGATTCGATGCTTTGAAGTTCCAGTTTTACTGAAAGGGTTTTCTTTCTGCTTTATTTATTATTTGCATCTCCTAGCTGGACCCAGGCAGTACAAAGGCTAAATTGGCTAATTGACAGATACTTCAAAAACAAATTAAAGTACTAAAATAGAGCATTATCTAAACCTAAAGAATGAAAATGCAAAGCCACTTTAAAAACTATACTTGAGGTTACTGTGTTCCTGTTGCTCCAGATAGGAAAGTAGTGTAATAAGAAATGAAACAATAACAAATTCAGGCAGAGTGATGAGGAACATTCAGTTGCTGAATTATGAATGTGAGAAGTCCCCACAGGGCAAAGTTGTGAACTCAGAAAACACTAGGGTCATTCAAATAATGATTGTATATGTCTTGGGAAAATAATATACAAGAAAAGGATGAACCTCAGTGTGCTGCATGGCCTTTTTCATTCTCAGTATTCAAGCATCACCGCTGTCATGCTGCAAGGTATATTAAAAAGGAGATATTATGTGCTGATGGTTGAGATCTCTTCATCCAAAACCTAGCTCCATCTGTGTATGGTTGAAGAGCTTCTGTTACATGACACCCACTGGACCTAGTTGCAATTTAGTCTTTCCAGGAACTTCATTACCTAGCTCATTATTTACTTTTACTAAAATAGAAATAGCAACACATAGCACAAGAGATTCCAGTATAAGTGCAGATGAAGCATCTTTAGGACAAAACTGGCATGTTGTCACCAGTTCTGAATGGCTGTAGGCTGTAGGAAGGCAATATTTCTAAAGCAGGAGTGATTTGCTTTATTTGGTTGCCTGAACAAAGTTGTGAAAAGACCATGCTAGAAACCCTTCTGTGATTAACACTCCTATGGGCACACAAAGAACTTTTCACCGTATAGCCTGATGATTTACAAGATACTAGCTTTCAATCCTAAAACAGAATCTCAAACTCAGCAGTAGAAGGTAAATTAGCCCATCTAAGAACTTAGAAATCCTTGTACACTTTAATGTGTGCTTCATTGAAGCTACTCAAAGAAATCTGGAAGAAGAGTAGTTGTCCTTACATCACTGGAAGTACATTTTTGAAAATCCCTTTCTCTTAGGATTTGTTGCTTAACTGGGATTGAAATGGCTTTAAAACTATTGTCAGCTTTGTTCAAACTAAGACCAGAAATTAAAAGCAATCCAAAAAGCTCTTCCTTGCCAAAGTTATAAAAATCTTTAACTATCTAGTATAGAAGTTTTTCAGCATTTGTTTGTAAAGGGTTCAGTTATGAAACTGGTATCTGTTTCAAGAATATTTATTTTCCCACCGCTGTGAGAATGTTATGGTATTGTATTACCAAATAGAAATGACAAAACTGATATATGGCAATTAATTGAAATTAAGATATTTTACAAATTCATTGAGCTTTTACAAACTGTCCTATTTCTATCCCAAAGGATGATTTCTCTTCTCTGCATTTAATTTCATCTGGGTTTAGAAAAAAGTTTTGGTTCTCTTCAATAGCAGTTAAAATGAAATTGTAGTTTTTATTCATTTGTGCTAAGAAGCAGCAGATTTGGAGGGTATAATTTGTGGAGAAAGGAAGGGAAATCAAGATGAAATTTTGATTCACTGTAAATATGTTAGCTACTTGAAGTATTGGCATATCCCATACAGAATATTCTGATTTGGAAGGCACTGATCAGGGCCATCAAGCCCATCTCCCAAGAGAATGGCCTGTACAGGGATCAAATCACAACATGGGGATTACTAGCCCTGAGCCCATTATAACCCAACTGAAATCTTATTTCACTACATTAATGGAGTTCAAACCCCAAAGTATTTGACATTGTATGTATGTATATTAGTATTTCATCGTTATCCTTATGAGAAAACTACTTCAGAGGTAAATATTGTGAGCATTTGGCAACGTAAGGCACAAAAATTTAAGTAACTTAATCGTAAAATACAGTGTCTGTGAGCACTTGCTCAAAAAATTATTGGTTGTGCTGATCAAGCATTTCTTCATCCATTTTCATTTGTTTTGAAAAAGCTTACAGGTTTATGTGCGCTCAAATGTTAAGGAAATTACTGCGTTTTGTACCTACAAACATATTCATATAGCAGCTGGCTGTGCAGAAATGACAGAACTTGCTTGTATTTATTAAGAATTTTTCCATTAGGGAAAGACTAGCTTATAGACTGTTAAAATAAAAAGAGGTATGTGTCTCTGCAACTAGTCAGAAGTAGCAATATAAGATTTTCAAACAATGGTGAATGGTGTATAAGGATCATTCCAAACAGTTTATGCATGATACAGCTAGCATGCTAACTGAATATTGGAATAACAGGAATAACTTTAATTGACTCTGATATTCAGTAGGTGGATGCCTGACAAAGCTAAAATCAAGATTTTTTTTTTTAGAAATTTGTCTTTTTATCAGTTTTGGGCCTTCTACTATAGTGTAATATGCTTTCAGATAAAAATGGTGGGTGTTTTTCCATTTCTTTTTGAACACAGAGTATTTTGGTAATGAACTCATGTGGGCTGTAATAAATTTTTTCATACTTATCTTTGATTCAGGGATTTTTTTTAATAATATGCCACTATCAACAGAGCTAGTGGGAATACCAGTAAGAAGTAACTTGTCTGAAATACATTATTTTACAGGTTGCAGTCATTGGGAAGTTTCTCAGAAACAAGAGACATTACCTCGGAAAGAACTGGTACCTGAAATCTATCCTACAGTGTAATGGCTGTAGCATTCAGTCTACGAGAAGGATAACACCACTACTCTGAAAAAAAATGTGAGAGAAAAAAAAATCACTTGACCTGAAAAAACCAGACTTCTAAAAGAAGATAAAATGAAGAAGTTTTGTGTTTACAGGTTGAAAGGAAGAATTTATTTATTTTCATTTTAAATACAGACTTTTTTGATGCCCTTGTTGTTGCTGAGATAGCATCTAAAGCACTTGTAAGAGCAGTAAGGGACTGGTCTGCAAATGCTGATATTTTAGTCTCACCATATATATTTTATAGAACTTTGAAATATAATTGTCTATGAAAAGTCTTCCTTGCAAGCTATATGAAAAGCTGTTTGCATCTGAATTAGTCTGTCCAAATCAAACTAAATAGAACAGGTTTTCAGCATTTTTGAATGCCTGATTTAATTTAGCTTTGCAGAGTGGGACCTCTGAGGGCTGTATAACTGTTTGTCTGGTGTGATCCGTGTAATTGTTGTTTTCTATATTACACATATATTTTAATATGTTTTTGCTTCAAATTTTAAGAGGCTATTTTTAAATTGGTTGAACAGCTAAAATGTTTCTTCAGTTAATGATAAATTTGGTCTGTGATTTGCTTTTTATATTGGATTCAGATTTTTGGCATGGCTACATTGCTTATATTCTAGATTAAACAGGTTTCTCATACAAGTCTAAATCAGCTAACTTTATGTTTTTCTGTGGTTTTAAGAAAAGCCAATATATTTAGCTCATCTTCAAAATATATCTATTATATATACACTTGGAAATATGTAGTACACTTTCATGTGTATATTTTGGATAAATATTTGGATAATATCCTAGCCCTTCAGAAAAAAATATTTAGCTTACAGTCTCGTTTACATCAACATTGAACATGTTTAGAAGAAAGATTGGAAGAGAGTATTTTACTTGCTCTCTAAGAAAGAGTTAATGTATTTTGGCTTGACCTTTATAGAGCTTCTTTGTTATATCAGTAGTAGGTTCTAGACCTTGACAATTCTTCATTGACCTCATAATATCATTTATTGCATGCATTTTTCTGGCAGGCTGCTACTTCCATCTATTTTTGTTCCCCATATACATATAGCTCTCAGTAGTCCCAAAGATACAAAACTTTCTTCTTTCCTCTCAATGCTGCACAGATTTTCTTTTGGTCCCTGGTCCTTACATGCTGTCTTATATGATCTACAAGCAAACCTCTCCACTGTTTCCTATGCTTAATCCATAGTTTTAAAGCTTCAAGTCTTGCTGATTTTTTGCCCTTGTTACCTTAAGTGCATTTCAGAATATCTGGGTTAGAAGTGGTCTACCAGAAAAAAAAAAATCTTGCATTCTTATGAATGACTGGTGCCTGATTTCCAGAAAAACGTTTCACATTCAAAAGATGTGCATAGGCCAAGCAAACTTTGAAAGAAATTATCCATGAGTGATGATGTTTAAACAAACTAGGTCAAGGAAATGATTGATTTGATATTTAGCCAATTCTTGTTGTTTCAGTGTTGAAACAGCACATGTATTGCCCTGCCTTGGATTTGCAATGAAAGAAGCTGGTAATATAACCTTGGGCGAGATCATGTAGCCCTAGTCAGGAGAACAAAAGTTTACTATCTCTGTAGAAAAACAAAGATAAGGCAGCTGCCCAGAAAATATGTTCCACAAAGTCAGAGAAAATCAACTGAAAAATGAAAAAAAATGCAGTTTACAGAACTGAATATTGTACTGAATATTGTTTGTACAGTCAGAAGTCCTTGAGGTTTACTACAAGTTTTTATTCAGCTGTGTAAAATACTGTTCCAGGAGTAACCAATGTTATTTAATTTATAAACATATAAGTGAGTGTTAATAATAGCTTTAACCAGGTATATCTATGGCACTGAAAAATACTAACCATTTTAAGGCTGTCAGCAACATGGTTTTTAGCAAAGTAGGTGGATTACAAGTAACTGTCAGGTGTTTTGAGAAAATAAATGTACTTTTAAAGTCCATTTTTCTCACTCCATTGCAATTTATGTTCTATGTAGCTTGTAGGCACAAGAACTTCATTGTTTTGTTGAAAACTTGCTTGCCATTTTATCTGTTTTTTTTCCCCTAAATGAAAGTAATTGACCATATTTAATGCAGCTTTGGCCACAAATGCTGCCATAAATATCTTTCACTTTTACACTACAGGACAAAAATACACTTCATCAACTAGGTCCCACCAAAGAAAACAAATATAGCTATTGAGAAAAGAACATAAAAGTTCTGTGCAGTAGCTGTGAGCACTATCTTGCTCTGTGGAACAGAGTTCCTCTTTAAAGTTCACAGTAGATTTATATTTGTCCCTTAGTAGTATTTTCCTACTACAGATTTTTAAAGAAAAAAATTCTCTAAAAGAAATGCACAGTATCATCTAAGAACACTCTTTGTTTTTAGACATACTTAATAAAAATATTTTAGACATATTTAATAAAAAATCATCAAAATGGCATTGTTGAACCCTTGTGTGCTTTGGCTACATCAGTTATGTAGGGATTATTGTTATATTTCAAGGTTTGTTTATTTATTTTTTTTCAAGCAACTTTTAGAGCTTGCTATTTTTCTGAATCAAATTGCTCTACTCATCTTTCTAAAGGTCTTGGGTTTTGTAATTTGATTTATGTGGTAACCTTGAAACAAGGAGAGGCATTATTAAACTGTTCTGTTTTAATGAATGGCTTGTCAGGTACTGGTTGACTACTTCAGTGGCCAGGAACTCTCTTCCTCCAGGCACTGCTTAGAAGGGCAAGGCTTCAGGCTCTCTGTCATGTCTGTGCCTAGCCTCATTTAATATTTAACAGCTGTCAAGAATAGCAATGGTTTGAAGGACTTATTTGATTAGTAATAGTTTTGATATTTCTTTACTTCTCTTAAATTTGCTTTTAACTTTTTAGATTCAAGGAGGAAGACCTGGCATAGCTTGGAAATACTGAAAGTGTCATAGTGCATGCTGTCAGCTCTCTAAGTCAGAAATACATGATGTATATGGAGGTGGGAATAATGTACTCAGATCCTTCAAAGAGAAATGTCTCCTTATCTGCTTGATAATTCCTGAAATAATGCTTTCTTTTGTCCAGACTTTTCATTTATTGTGCCTTTCTCCTTCTGACTTGGCCCCCAGAAGGTAGGTGGAGACTGTGAGTGGCACAGTGTAGCTTACAAAAAGGTAACTTTTTTACAACAAAAATAATGCTTTTAAAACTAATTTAATGACACGCTGTTCCTGTCAAAATCTTATCTTTCTCTTCAGCATGTTAGGTTTTACATTTTACTAACTGACATGCTTTTGGTGTTGCTCAGATTCTGTATCCTATTCAGAATGTTCAATTAGGTGACTGATCTACCAATTTATATGGTCTGTATGAAGTTATCTGTTCTTAGCACACCTTCAATACGAGCTTGTGTTTCTTTAGTATAAAGAAAAAATATACATATTTCTGTTAATCATAGATTTAAGACCACGACTCCTTTGCTTGGAAACCACCTTAAATGACTTAGTTTGAATAAGAGTTTTCTTCCTTCTTGGTTTGAACAAGATTTTCATGCCACATGATTTTTGGTTTTGATTCATTTTTCCTTTAGAGTCTAGGAGTCCAAAATATTACAATTAGCAAGCAAAAATGTAATGTTTATGCTATGAGGTCTTCTACCTTGAGTTTTGACTTTGCCTTTTTACCAGTATGAACTATTATTTGATATCAAATTGGTTTTAGCTTCAATAATTCCACATGGAGTAGAAAATACGTATGGAAATATAGAGCAGTCTATCTTGCTATTGAATTTTGGTGACTGACCTAATAAAAAGCACCATCAGATCTAGAGAAAATCTAAGATGCGTATCTCTCTCTCTATACACAGATAGATGTATGTCTATAGCTCCAAACAAGTCAAACCAGAGGGATATAGTGATGTATTCATTCAAGCTGGCAGTAATAAGTGAACTGGGAACAGACAGAGATTGTTAAGTATACTTTGGGAGACATTGTACTGAAGGAGATAAGAATCATTAGGAAAAAGGGAAGCTGGGGACAGTCTATTTTACAATCAAGTAGTATGGAACTAAAAAATCGCTGATGGCTGTCAGGTTGATAGTTCTGTGGGGATTTTTGGAGTAGATCTATCTATCTATCTATAGATATATTTATTTTTCTTACAGATCCAGACAGAATAAAGTTTGATACTATAAAGGAGCCTTTGAGCAAAACTGCAGTGAAAACTGTAAATAGTAATAAACCAGTAAAATACCATGACATGGCTGAGATCAACACTGTTCAGTTCTTTTGTTGTTCTGCTGTGATTTTCAATATTCAGCTGAGTGTGATTGATTCTTAGCTGGGGATTAGTTTACATATACTACCAAAATAACACAGAGCTGAGTCAGTGAGCATTTACACCCTATTTGCATCCAAGTGTACCTTGAATATACAACTGTGATGGAAGGACACTACAACAGATTATTTCTCTTCTGGGATTCCTGATTATTTCTTCACACTCAAAAAGCTTAAAAATAAGCTTTTCGGGAAGATGTCTGGAAGTACTGTGGCAGAAGAAACTTGGTCTAGAGCCAGATGCTTTCTCTCCTTCCTTCTGTGGACAGAGGGAAGTAAATACAAGGCCTGAAACATGAACAAAATGAGGAAAGAACATAGATTTTTGCAGATTGATGTTTCATTTCATTCCTGTAATCTAGCAGAAAAAACCCAAACAGTGTTCCAGAAACATTTTTTTTTTTTTTTGCAGATGAGCAAGGATTTGAGTTAAAAAATGGCCATCCACTGATCACAATAATTAGGCCTTTGCTACCCATTAACACCTGACTTTTTCAGGTTGAAAGATCATGGATCTATTTTTCTCCCATAGGTCACAGCCATCCAGGAGTCTGCAGAGAGTTTCTGCAATAGATCCGAAATGATGATGAACTCTGAGAGTTCGGACTGCTTGTCTTTTTGGATACAATATTTTTGGAAAGGGTGTTATTTTTTACATTATCTGAACCCCACACCCATTTAGTTGAAAATAGTAGAGTATTCAATAATAGACTGATCATGGAACAAATAAATTGATTAATTTTGTAGTTCATTTCATGCAACAGGAACCTTCATGATACGCTGTGGTCTCTTGTGATTACATGCGTGGGCAGCTGTATATAAGTCAAGGAAAATCAAGCAGGTGTAGAACCTTAGGATTTAGTTTTCCATATGAAGATAATGATGGTCTCAGCTTTTAGTTAAAAGTTCTGCTTTTCTAACTAGATTTCTTACCCTCTCTTGAGTCTTAGTCAGTTAGATAGAGTAATATAGGATACACGTCTATTCTTATTTAAGTTAATATTGTTTTAAAGGGACTTCCACATTATGACTACAAAAAATTGACAATAACTGGATCTTTTGTAAATCAGAGTAGCTTCATTTTATTCATTCCAGTAGCATTGACTGGAATAACAGTAACAGCAGTAACAGCATAGAATCGCAGAATCACTAAGGTTGGAAAAGACTTCTAAGATCATTGAAGCTCACCATTAATTTAACAGAGCCATCATCACCACTAACCCATATCCCCAAGTCCATTTCTACACATTTTTGTATACTTGCAGGGATGATTATTCTACCACTTCCCTGGGAATCTTTTTCCGATGCCTGACCCTTTCAGTGAAGAAATTATCCCTAATACCTAACTTAAAGCTTCCCTGTCACAACTTCCCCAGGCCTGTGAGGCCATTTCCTGTGGTCTTGTCACTTTTTTGCATAGGAAAAGAGACTGGCACCCAGCTCTCTACAACTGCTTTTCAGGTAATTGTCAGGAATGATGAGGCCCTCTCTGAGTCTCTTTTTCTTTGGGCTAATCATCCCCAGCTCTCTTAGCCACTCCTCATTATAACTGTTCACTAGCCTTTTCACTATCTTTGTTGTCCTTGGTCTTAAATATTGCCTAAGGTATGTTATAATATGCAATTTCCCCCTAATTCCGTAAGAAAGATTTGCCTAGGCCTCTCACTCATAGGCACAGGAAGAGTTCACATACGCATATACAAAAAGACTTATAGTCTTAGGGCTGGAGTGAATCAACTGAATTTTTAAGAACCCAGAACATGTACATTTACAGAAGTCCTCCCACAAGTCTTTCATGCATGCCCATTAGAAGTTATTTCACCAAACCTGATCCAGTGGTGTTAATGGAAGGTATCAAAAAATCTGTGAGGTAATGACATAATGTGTCCCAGAGGTTGTTGGTGCCAGTATCTACAGTGGGCTTATATGCGTATTGGGTGATATTTTCCATATCTGGTCACAAATCTGTAGGATCACCTCAAATGATCTCAGGTAATGAGATGTGATTCTAAGGACATCTGCAATGTGTCTAAGAGAAACTGTAGAAGGTTTTGCTTAGGTAAATGCTAATTTTTCCTTTAATAGAAATTCTTATCTAGGCAAAGCGTTAAAACTTTGCTGAAAAAAGATTTGGCAGACATACCCCAGAAATATGACTGAGATGTTATATGTAATTTTGATGATACATAATGAATGAAAAGAAAGACAGAAAAACAACAGTACGAATAAATTTAAGCTTCTGTGTATGGTTCTGAGTCCCCAAGTCCTATAATTTATTTGCAATCCCTGCTAGGTTTATGCATTGCTGTTATATTATTTTTGTTAAAACATGTGGTTTATAATGCTGTTACTGATATCTCCCATTTTGCATTCAGCAGAAGGCATGCACTCACTCAGAGCTTCATTGGCATTGGGCATATTATGTAAGTCACTTGGGAAGTATTTCGTGCACTCATTACACTTTATCAGCACGAGAGGAAGCACAGAGAATCAAAACAAAAGATTTCACATAGAGCAATAGAAAACAAGATGTGCTCTGTAAAATATTCATGAAAGGCTTGAGGTATAGCTGAGAGGTATCTGAAGATAGAAGATTTTGTGATAGCATACACATTTCTCAGTCTTAAAAAATTGCATAAGGCCCCAGGTACAATTATTCATAGCCTTGCACATCCTCATTCAGTAGTCTTGAAGCATTAAACACTTGCTTATAAAAGACAGAATTCCCTGGGCTTCATTGATTGTTCTTATGATGCCTTGAAGACAGTGTTAACCATTTAGATTAGTAATACTTGGAACTCTGTACAAGACAGCTGCATATTTTCTGTGACACACAGCTGTAGGAAACAAAATATCATTGATGAAAACAAGTTAGAAGAACAAAGAGTTTATTGTAGCCCGCATGATGGCTTCAGCTTTGATTCAGCAGTGTTCGAGACACAGGAGAATAATTTTATGAGCTTGAGCGGAGCCAAAGCACAATGGTGGAAATTGGTGTAGGAGTCTTTTATGTGTCTGATTTCATTGACACCAAAAGTAACTAAAAATGAAAAAAAAGAGAAGGCTATAATAAAATGCACATGTTAATATTCACTTGCTAAATTCTGCTTTAAGTGTTGTAATCTCAAAGCTAATTTAATCCAATTGCCTTTTAGCTACAATGTCTTGCTCCAACTTCCAAATATAATGACTTTCTAATATAACTTGCTCTGCTCCGTATCCAGCATTGGATTTAGTCATGCAATTTATTCAATCAGAACCAACATATTTTGTAATTAAGCCTCACACCTGCACAATCTCTATACTAATATATTAATAAATCTATCTTAAGACTAGAGGAAAGACAGTTCTTGATGCAACACTAAACTGCAATTATATTGTGTAAAGCATAGTTTAGATATGTAATTATATTGTGTAAACCATACTATAGATATTCCATACCACTGCATTCCATTATTTTGGTATTTCATCATAGGCTGGGCTGTTTGGTTATTTTATTATTCATATAGTGTTTTACTATCAAAGACAAAACTAAAGACTAAAGGTCAAAAAAAAAAACTTGTGGAAAATTAGTCTGCACTATTTAGTATATATGAAATGTAGACATTAAAAAATTACCTGAACAACACATTATAAAAACATGAAATACATTAAAGCAGAAAATGTCACTTTTGTCAGTGGTTATTTAATTGGTAACTCTCATATGTACATTCTAAGCCCAAGATTTTTTATGTAATTAATGGTGATTTTTGATGGACACTTTTTACAGAAACAAAATGGAAGATGTTTGTGGATATTGAGGGAGTGAGAATTTACTCTTAAAAAATTGAGTGGGAGCTTAATTACTGTCTAAGCAATTTTTTAAATTCTCTCTAATTTTTTGAAAACATTGCCTACTGGACAAGGGGTTGCAGAAAGCCCTAATCTAAAAATTCCCTCTTAATTGACAGTATTTTCTCACTGCTTTGCCACCCACTATAAAGTGTTATGCATAGGAACTGTTGATTCTTAACCACATTTAATGCACATTGGTGTAAACATCCTATTTTTCATCTCCATGGGCTGCTTTACAAACCAGGAATCTTTTGGGGTTTTCTGACAGTCAAAAAAGTCATATAATGGTGTTGGAAATACTTCTAAATGCAGCCAATGCATTGATGGCATTCATGCAGTGATGGCATGAACCAAGCTTGAGGAAACCTGTGGTGTCCCTGTGTGTCTCTGCCATCCAGCATTGTTAAAAGGTAATGACATAAATCTACTCTGCATTTCAGCTGGGGTTTGGTGGTTGGCCTGCTTGCCTATATGTGGCAATTCAGATGCCTATATTTCTAAAACCTGGTCTCAAGGAGGAAAAACAACCAGCATGCAAACACCTTTTAAGGGTGTAAAAATGTTCATTTAGTTTTGGCATAAAATATTTGAGTATATTTTTCAATTCTTTGTCTTAAATTCTTTTGGATACAGAACAAACAACGTAAAGGGGAATTTTGTAAAAAATGTCACTACACTTGTAAATGCTTATTGATTACATATGGAGCTTGCAAATATACAACCAATTGCAGACGTAAAAATTCAGCTACCTTACACGATGTGCCCTGTATCCAGTTTACCTATGTTATAGACTGTACCTTTTCTCCATGACCTTGAAATATCCCTGTTTTTGTAATTGGAAATTAAAATTCACAGCTAGGAAATGCCCTTGTCATTTATGCATCTATCACACAAGATTGTTTTTCAAAAATAATGCAAGACTCCTGCTACCCCTCAGTATAAAAACTTCTCAACTTTTGCACAGAAAGGACTCTACGTTTAGCTGTTAACTGTTTTTAAGGATTTTACCTTAACAGGAAATGATCACAATATTAGAAAACAGGGATCAAGGTAACAAAATAAACAAAATCTTCAAGACTTTTATTTATGCTTGTTAATGCCGTATTTTGATTCAAAATATTTAATGAGCTTAGGCTTATTTTGGTAACATAAACTATGAAATGTGTTAGTTTTTGTGAATAATAAAATGATGTATGTTGTAGAATGGTTGTTCTCAAATGGTGATCATCAGGTGTCTAACAGTGACACACAGCTATGTCCCAAAACCATGTTTCCACATAGTATTATGATTTAAACACTTAAAAATAAGAATGTATTTGGTCCCCCCAAAATGTTCACAGTAGTTCTGACTGAGGTTTGCATAACTTGGTATGGGATAAATTAATGACTTTACAGTGTTACATTACTTCTAATGTGTATCAGAATTGTGACAAACACTCTGCTTTCAGGTTATTTTCAGATCTGGTCTTCCATTTTTCAATTTTTTTCTTAAAACAAAGGACTTAGCGGACTGAAATCTGACTAGGAATTTTCTAACAAAATGTATTGATTGACCTTCATCAAAATAGAGTAATATTAAATATTACTTGTATGTCAAACAATCTAGCTGTCTGATCTAATGGGATCTCATATGCCAATTTGTACAAGACACAGGTACAATAAAAATGTGGCTTAGGAATCAAAAGGCTGTCAATGCAATTTACAACATTATTGAACTTCAGTTTGCCAAGCTGCTAAAATATCATAAAGTTATAGACCAATAAACTGAGGATGATACATAAGATCTCATAGATCTTAACTCTGAAAGAGACAAGGAAAAGACAGAAAAAAGTGTATGTATTTTCTTTATTTTTTTTTCCCCAGAAATTGCATCTTACTTTAACTACTAATTACCAGTCAGAGAACATTAAACTAGCAATATTAACTTGTTAGCTAAATGTCTATTTACTGTTAGACAATTCTTGTTGAAACTGTTTACATGTCTTCAGGTGTTTTTTGGAGTTTCATCAGGAAACCGAGTAAAAGACAGCCATAAGTGATGCATGTGTTTACAATAACTGTTGATAATTTTATTGGAAGTAAAATATTCAGCTTGTGTATTTGGCAAATTACACGTTTGTAATGTTCTTTCCTTGATCAGTGAAGGGCAGAAAATCTGATGATGTTATCTAAAAGTGAAGCATTTGTGAGACAACACTGGTTTCAGTGCTGTGGATATAACATAGTGAATATAAAGACCTGAGGAAATCAGTGTTTCATCATGAGACCTATGATGTTAATGGAGGTGAAGACAATGTCATTCCTCACTGGGCAGAAGGTATCAGAGAGGCCAGGAAAGAGCGGAATACAAGCAGGTGGTCTGATGTGTTTTCTTACATTTCTGTAGGATTATACTCTAAGGCTATGAAAATGCATAGGGAAATAAAGCCTCAGATCAATGCTAAGCTGTATCATTTATTGGACCTAAGCAAAAATTTTTTCAGAGACCAAACTTAGGTACCTTGCTGAGCTCAGATAGTGAAAAAAAAAACAACAACCCAGCTTCTAGAAAATGAGCTTTCACTGTTATCTTAGAGACCTCATTTTCAAAAAGCAATTTGATGCCTACAGCCTGAACAAGTAATTCATTTTTCTGAAGACATTTAAGAAGATGATGCATAGGCTCTGTTTCAGAAACTGGCCACCTTGCTTTCCCCAGGACTCAGACTGTGTAGACAGCCCATCATTGGGCTTTGCTGCTCTTCTTGGTAAGGTACAGGTAGCAGGGGGACAACTTTCTAAAATAAAAGTGCAGTTTTAACCCCATTCATATGCAGTTCAAATGACATTTTCACTCTCTGAATCCCCCTTCGGGTTTTGCTCTTTTAAGCTCTAAAGCTCAGGACAGAATATTTGCATGCTAGGAAGAAGGTAGGTCCTATCAAAGACCATGGAGAAATTATCAGGGAATGTGAGGCCTTTATTCTTGCAAAACTTCCCTCATTTTTTTAATCTCAGATATAATTCTCATTTTAAAATACAAATTGTTCTAAAATGCCAGAATCTCTATTCCATAAAATCTCCTCCTATTGCATTTTTTTGTTTTGTTTTCTGAACAGGGCCATTATGTAGAAATAATAATTGCAGTACAATTTCTGATCTAGAAACAAACTGTAAACTTTCAATACACCTGGAGTCTAGTGAGCATCCTTTTAAGATTTTCAATGTTGAAATTGTTTATTCACACCAGAAACTAGATTAAAGTAAAACAATAGATTACTAGGCACTCCTGAAAGGAATTAGAAAATCTGTGCAGGGCTTGTGCCAACCTGTAGAAATCAGTAACACAAACAGAACAGTTTTCTGAGATTTTTCAAACTCACAGACTAGAGATACTATTCCTCACTTATGAGTAGGAGGAATTTCTGAGAACATCTGAAGGAGACTTGTGTCTCACTAGTTTTCTAATGAAAATGAATGAGAAACCTGCAAGTTTTTGCAAACTTCTCTTGAGTCTCTGCCAGTTTTCAGAACACAGCACTATAGTAATTGCACTGAGCACTGAGATTGATGTCAGGATTAAAGGTTATAAGCTATGAGGGCAGGCTGAGAGTTTAGATCCATAATGTCTTAGAATGCAGGCTGTTGAAAAACTGTATTGAATGCTAACCTGAAGCTTCAGAAAGGGAAATAGTTTTTTTCCCAGCATAACTGTGCTAATTGGACAAGTGGGTGTGAACAGTTATTATAGGAAAAGCAATTTAGGGTAGGTACCAGAAATCATTTTTCCATACAGATAACCTGTAGGTATGGACTGTTACAAGGATGAACAAAAAATAGAATCATTAAAAAATACAATGCACAGAGAAAACTGATGTCATACAGAATTGGACTATTGCTTATTCATTAGCTGTGGGTGTGGGGCCAATTGTTAAGCTAAGCCAAGTTGGCCGTGTATTGCTTTAGCAGTTCTAAGCAGAATTAAACCTGTTCTGACTGACTGGGGATTTATCCCACATGGGAGAGATCTCTGAGCAGCGTAAAGCTGTCATTGCAGCATCTTGGCAAAGGAAATGCTTATTGGAAATGTACTGGGGCAGGAAGGACTTTACTTGGAGCATACCATACTTCAGTCATCCCTGCCAATGTAATTGCCTCTAAGGGGTTCTGCCATCTGGTGTAAGTTACAGAAAGCCTGAGGCTATTTTAACTTGTACTGGGATTTAACCTATGAGCAGAATAGTGCTTAACTGGCTTTAGGCCAATTTCACCTTCTTCTCTTCTGAATTAAGCAGAGAATTTCTGTAATTATAAAATCTACTTAAAATCCATTGAAGTTCAATTAGTTAATATGGAATTGATTCTGACTTCAGGTAGGAAATAGATCTTGGAACCAAATTAACTTCTGTGTTCCATGTTTTTCATGCAAATACTCCTAATAAGAAGAAAAACAGGCAAATGTCAAATGCGCAAGCAAAATGTTCTCAGAACAGATTTTTTTTTCAGGATGTTTCCATTAAGTCAATTAGAAACTCTAACTTGCTGAAACACATCCAAGAGTAATAATGAAAATACCTAAATAAATAAAAGGTGCACATATGCAATTCAATAGGAATGATGTATGGATACAGACCTGTCATCACTCCCACACTACATAATTTTGCCTATTCCACACCTGTGGCATATAGTAGCAGTGAAAGAGATAACCAGGTTCAATGTTACAGCTGTATATATATATTGGTGTCCTTTGAAACCCTTTTTGGAATTGCAATTATTATTCTCCAATAAATGCTCCTGCAAATCTGTAATGTTGTTAATTTGTCATCTGACTTATTACTTCTTGTAATACTTTCTTATTTCAGTCATATCGTGCTCCTAAGTTTTTTTTTTGATGGGTGGGGTTTTTTTGTTGTTATGTTTTGGGGTGGCTTTTTTGCTTGTTTGTTTGGGTTTCTTTTGTTTTCTGGGGAGGGATAAAACAGATGTGCAAACCTTCTTGGAATAACTTATCTTCATGATTCAGTGTGACTGTAAGAACTTGATTCCCTTATTTCTCCTTGATGTAACTATGAGCTGACCACTGCAGCTAACTGTACAACTCTCAAGAAACAGATACTTGGACAATGATTTAAACCCTTCAAACTGTGTGAGTATCATTCTTATCTCACCAGCTACAATCAGAATTTGTATTGTTAATGGTTATTACTGTCATTTTCTTCTCAGTAAGTCTCATTTATTAGAAGACAAAATCTGTGCATTGTGGAGCAACATTCCAATCAGGATACTTCAAAGATTTCTTATCTTTGCAGGAAACAGGTCTTTAGAGTTGCTCATATGACTCACACCTACAGTCGCTTTGGCAAAAGTAGTTTTCTTGCTTTACTTTAAAGTATTGCAATTTTTCTTGCACACACAGTTTTCCACAAGAAGCACTGACTATATACAAACAATAAAAAGAGTAAACTAATAGTGGATATACCAAGAAGAGGCTCAAGTTTAACTAATGGAGCTTTCTAAGAAATTATTAAAAAACTAAAATAAAAATGAGAACTGCATGGTATAATTCATATTTTTGCACATTTGTGTTCCTCTCGTGTCATTTTTATCATAATGGGAACATCTATTGTTAGAATAGATGAGCATAAAACTTCAGTTTATTGGAAAGATTTTTTTCACGAGTCCAAGCCAATTTAAGAACAGAAACTACCCCTAAATTAAGTAGAATAGGCAATAGAAAGGTTAGATTGTGCCACTGGGAACCGTGAAAACATCAGGATTTAATTAAGACTAAAAAATATTGTTGAAGACTGTTAGCAAGTATATAGAGTAAGCTCAGATATGTTTTGTGAGCCTGCACTATCTGAGGTATCAGTATTAAATTCTAGTAAGCAAAAAAAGTGTCAATGAGGGTCATAGGTATATTTATTGATCCCATCTGTTTATTGACTTACTACTCATGGAGTTTGAAAAAGCAATCTCTAAACTCATAAAAGCGTATTGGGCCGATGAAATCTGAATTTCTTGCCTAGAAAAAAAAATAAGGCAGGGTAAGAGTTTGGAGTGGTGATCCACTCTTAAAAATAACTGTAAAAAGGAGGAGGACAGAAGAAGAAACAAATAGCAAAGATAAGATGAGTATTCAATACAAAATGAACATGTTCTCTCAGCCAATAAGTCACCAACTGACTGACAGTCGTAGGTTTGTCTAGTAAAGACACGAGTTTTCATGGCCAGCTAGGGCTAGCGACTGAAGATTGTGTTCTCTTTTCACCCCATAGAAAAGGAAACTAAAAAATGGTCATCATAAATTAGCATAATAGTGCATGAAGCGATCTGTGCTTTTATGTTTAGACAAGTCATTAGCACTGAAGGTCGATTGGCATGACATGTCATAAAGACATTGCCAAAGTCAGCAAACAGCCCAGCGTGGGCCTGTCAAATGCTAAATCGCTCTGCTCTCACAACTCTGCCCAGGGCCTTACCCCATGAGTGCATTTTGCATTGTTGCCCCTATATGATCCATTAGCAGTTTGCTACATATTAATTTGCTGGTTGGGCTGCCTAATACCTTCTTTCACATGATTACTTTGGTTCCCATAAGTGGCATTTTATCATGATTTGCAGTATTTAGAGAAATGAAAATGCATCTCAAATAATTGGCAATCTAAAGAGAACATAAAAATCAGTATGATTACATTTATGAATGCTGAAAACTTAATTGTCTTCTTTGCATTGTCACATAGAATGCCATTTTTAGGTTGGTTTACTCCCAGCTGTTTCACAGTTCCTCGTACATTGTACCATTGCCAAGTATTCAATGATGTACACATTCTGAACAACTTTGTGGAATTCAGAAGTAATACTCTTAATGCACACTTACAAATGAAAAAGATTAGATGATTTTAACTCACAGACATGAATCCTAAGTAGGGCTAAACAAACAGTATGTTTGCTGATGTTTATCAGAAATCACGGTTAGGTAGAACTGAAAGTGATACTTTACTACCATTTGAATTAATCTGATTTTTGAATTGCTGATTTTGAGCTTTCCTATATTAAGGCAAATTTCATAAAAGTGATTTCAAATACACTTCTGCAATATTTCACTTGAAATTTCTTTTTCATGCTGCTGCTTTTTTTTGGAAAAACCCCAATAATTCAGTGCAATAAAAATTAGTTTGTGAACACTTTCTTGTTATGAAACTTTCTTTTTCTTTCCCACTGAAATATCTTTCAAATTATACTCTAGTTTTTAGTAGCACTTTATTGACTTTCCCCCATTTCTATCATAACCTTTCAATATATATCTCTCCTTCTAGCTATCTGTGAATTCCCTCCCTTACATCTCTGCTGTTTGTCTGCATTTAACAAAATCGAAGGAGTGACACCAATATAAACAATTATACAGACTGTACAAGTGTTTTTTAGTACTTTAGAAGGAGCACAGAGGCATTCAGGCCACTATCCACAGATCCGCTGTCTTCCCATGTTGTTTGCAGTGCAGAAGTACTGGTTTTATTTGTGGACACTCTGCTGCCACGTTAGTTAAGACACTGCAGAACTGAACTAATGAACTTGCTTTCAGTGAGGTTAATTGACTTAGACACAGGACCAGACATGTATAAATATACTGTTTTCTTTCTTCAGCCAGCCTGATCCTGGCTAATTGCAAGGACTCTGTACAGGGTATTTCATCATTATACCCCAAAACAGCAAATCAAGTTTGTTTGTTTTTTTTTTCACTCTTATATATATTAGATTCTTTCCCACATACACTTTTCATCTACTTCCTTGTACATTGCTGTTGTTTTTTTTAAAAAGTAATCAGTGCCATGACTGATTTTGTGGTCAAACAATAAATTTTACAATGTAGCAATCCTTTCTACAGTGCAAGAAACCCTCTACATTTCAGGAAATAGGACCAGATTAATCATCACCTGAGTTTTGCTTTATGGTATTTTATACAGGGAGAAAATGGATCTTTAAAATCATAAATTTTATGGAGGAACTAAGTAAGAATTAAGTAATCTCACATTATGTGATAATGAAGTATTAAAATTTAATTTATATGTTCAGTTCCTTGGGTTTTCATGTTAAGAACATAATACCATTACAAATTTGAGCACTGTCTCCCCAAATAATTCAATAAGATATACTTTGCACAACTGAATTAAATTTGCACAATATGTATAAAGCAGAAAACATGGTACAGTAAGGTTATTTCCACTTACATTTTAATTTATCACCAGCCTCAAGTTTTCTTAAGGAATCACCACAAGAAATTTTTCAAGTGCCCTCTCAAATCTTCTGTGCCTCTAATCCCATAACAATTTCTCTTAGAGATCTTGGCACCCTGGAAGAGTGCTGAAAAACTGCCAGTTTCTTATTAACAGGTTTTATGGTTATATCTTCTGTCTGTTCAGCTCAGCAGCCTTCTATTTTTTTCAGGATCCTTTTGGGAAATGGTATTTATGGGATCAAAAGGGTTCTCCCTGACTATGATAAGCACTGTTTAGGGGAGATCACACTGTGCTCTTCTGAAGTGTACTCTCTTCTGAGACCCACACCCTTAGTTGTACAGTTTTCCTGTGTATTTTTACAGGTTTTTCCCCAAACACAGTACATTGCACAACCTTTTGTTACCAAATCCCACCTGCAGCTATTATCTTGTCTTGGTTTTAAAAATCCCTTATTTCTAAGTGAATAGCGTTCTTATTTTATCTGTCATGTAATACTAAAGCTGGCAAAACTGTTTGTTCAGGTGTCTTTCTGTCACTGAGAAAGACCAGTTAAAGGGATCAGTAAAACACTGCTGTAATTCTATGATGCTGCTGAACGAAACGTGTGTACTATACTGACAAATGGTCAGTGTATTCATACAAGTGAATGCAAGATTTGTTTGACTAGCTTTTCTTTTCTTTGTTTACTTTAACCTAAATATTTAATGTTCTGGGATTTGTAGATATGGGGCTCAGTGCCATGTTTAACAATGCAGAAACTATGGATAAGAATTATTACGAAGCCATGGAGAGCTCTGTATATAAAACAATGTCAGGATCAGTTGCAGTAATCAATGGATTTTTTTTTTCTCTTTTGATTCAGTACTCAATCTGTCATCTGCTCTATCCCCTAACAGAGGATTGTTTTCTTGAAGATGATCACTATGTTTTCAGTGTTATTTGAAAATCTATACTACTGTGTGCATTTGTGTGTTTATGTGCAGTTGGGTTAAGTTACTATGTCTGTTTCCTCCAGCTGGCTTATTTTAAATTGCAAAAACTACTAGCATTCATTGTTTTTGTCAAAAAACCTGTACATGCAGCTAAAATAATTTTTAAAAAACGTCTCCTCCTGAGTCATAAAATTAATACGTTTCTATGGGATATATTCTTCATGAAGAAAATTGCATATACGCCTGTCCAAGAATGATAGAACAGAAAAAAACTCCCTCCTGCTTTATCTGCTCACTTGTCATTTGTTTTCATGGTCCTCTTTGTGCTTTTTGATCTTCACAATTTGCAGAGAAAACAGCCTAGCTTAGAAAGTACTAATACATGACTAGATTTCTGTGCAGCGTGTACCCCTAATGTAACATTTACCTTCAGAAAACCTCTGAAAAGAAGAATCAAACTAACAGTAGAACTTAGAAGGAAAGGAGAACTCTGAAAAAAATCATCCTTCCACAAAAAGAAGCAAGATTTGTAAGATAAAATATAAGATATGTGCAAATGTTAGTTCACATAATGGCTTCACGTTCTGTGCTATCAAATTAGAGATTCCTCTCTCCTCATTCTTGGACCTGGTGAAAAACTGAGAAGTAGGGAACATAGAAGGGCACTGTGGAAAGCTATAGTAGCCACAGTAGATCTCTGACTGAGTTATCTTGGTTTTTGAAACTTCTCCAAAAAATGGATATGTGTATGCACCATTTCTTGCACTTAATCTCATTCCTATGGAAGAAAAAATACAAATCCTGCTGAATGCAACAAAAATTTTGCATCATTAAACCTTCTTTTGCTTCCCTTTCTGCTTTGGAAATATTTTAATAAGATGCAGTGATTCAGATTTTGTATAATTTTATCATTATATAAAGAAAAACACTAAAATAATTTCCTATTAAAAATGCATCCAAATATTGTGCAAGAAAAATAGGTGGATTTTTTTTGTTTTGTTTTCTTTATTTTTCAGGTATTTATAATCCTAGATTTAATCAGGAAAGCTGTTAAGGATAGTCCATCAAGAGTATTAAAGTAATCATGACTATTTTGTACAAGATATGAGCAGAAAAGCCCTTGTCCCCAGTATAGCTCTTTCCATTTACAGAACAAATTTTAATAATATTGGCAAAAGGAATACAGTTAATACAATGGTAACTCAATTAATTGACCAATGCAATACTGATGAACCCTTTTAAATTCTAGCAATTGTTCAGTCGTAAGCTATCGCAGAACTACAGCTATTAAACCATCTATATTTATTAAAACTCCCTTTTAATGGCTTAACTTGGCGACATTTTCTCTTCCTTTTACAGATGCTATAGAAATGAAAAAGGAACACATCGGAGCATCAGATATTGGATAAATTGCAGATAACAATGGGCAATGCTGACCTCATTATGATGCTTTTAGTTTTAGCTTTCATGTTTTTCAGATTCTGTGCTGCCTAGGGGTGTAGTTCTGAGCCTCATCTTAAGTGCCAGTGAGATCTCTTCACATAGTGGGGAGACAACAGAAATCCTTCTCCTGCTGAAGACCAAGGACAACTTTCAGGCCCAAGAGCATGAACAACGGTGGGCTGAAGAAGGGAAACAACCCAAAGCTGTAACTGGACAATTGAACTCCAATATGCAAATTGACCAAAACTGATAAAATGTAAGACTTCATGATCAGTCATCCATTTTGTGACCATTCTAATTCCACCTTGGATGTAGCCAAGGTCAGGCTTCTGTCCTGCCCAAAGTGTATCCTAAAGGCCTTTCTATAAATACCTGCTTTATTCTCTAGCTCTGTCCAATCTCTGTTTCAGGTCAGCCTTCCCAAGTCATCAATAAGTATGTGGAATTTTGATCTCAATGTTGGAGGTGCCTACATATCCAGCACCCCATTTTGATGGAAAGGAGAAACACATCAAATCACCACTGGAAACAGTAAATTATCAGGATGAGAGGCTTTTGTGGTTCCCTGTTCCACAAGGAACCAGACTGCGCCCATTCTCCAAATTCTTAACTCAGTTCACTGTCTGTTTATGAAACCAGCAAATTGTTGAAGTAATTCTAGCTGTACCTACGTGTTCATTACAATACAAAATTAGGAAGTTTATCAAGTTTAGTTCCTCATATGACAATGAAATACACTGTTTATTCTTCTTTAAATTTAAAAGAGGTTTTCTGCTTTTGTGTGGCTTTTTAACCACTCTTACAGATTCAGCCCTTTGGTGATAACAATTATTCTAATTTTCAAGTCTACTCATGGTCAGCTTATATCTCCTTGATCTTTTGAAAGATTTTAGATATAGTTCTCATATGCTCATCTTTTCCCCAGATGAATTAAATGACTCCATGGAGCTCAAGCCAAGGGAAGTAGTACATATAATCAAAACAAAGAATTGTGCATAGTATCGTGTCATATCATTGTCTTGCTACAACCAATGTCATCAGCCTGAAGTATCATAATATTTTGACTTTTATATTCAGTGAAAGATTTTCATTTACAGTCTGTGAGTTTCTTTTCCCTCTCCCTTCAGATTTTTTTGTTTGTTTGTTTTGGGTTTTTTTTGTTTGTTTTGTTTTGTTTTGTTGCTTGCAAGGCAAATCTTTGACTTCCTTTTTAAGGGAGGTTAAGAAAACATTTTGAGTGTACTAGAAAGTCTGCAGCCATCTATAAGGCTTTTGGATATTCCCCATCTCAGCTGAGAAGGCTCACATGAAGTATTATAAGAGGTACCTGCAGTCTTCAGAGTCTTGCTGTGTTACTGTCTCAATAATCACTCATTGGTTAATACACAGATAATTCCTCCTTCTGTCCTAGTCAGTGTCAAAGTCAATACTAGGCTGGAGCTGCTACTAAAGACTAGCTCATGTCTTCCTGTCAGCTCAGACCATGAATTTGATATGATTATTTTAATCCTATTTCTATTTCCTTATTCCATAGTCACCGTCATCTTCCTGTCAGATATTCTAACTATTCAGTACTAATGACATCTTCCAAATTTGTGTCAATGGTACATTAGTTAATGTATTTTTTCTGCTTTTACGAACTGTGCTAATGAATTTGTTCAATAGCAATCAACCTACACCAGATTGTTAAGAAAATTGTATGTTAATTTCTCTTGACACATTATCAGCTTTCAATACAACCAGCTGACTTGTCTCCTCTTTCTAAAGTCTCAGCTGAACCTCATTATCTCCAATCTAATCTCCAAACTTCCCAGTGTGCAGTACTTGAGATTCAGATAAAATGCAGTTTTAGAGAAATGAAAGGCAGCAAATTAGATTTTTCCAGAAAAAGAAATTATCAGGATGCTGGTCTACTATGAAATATCCATGGTGAATATTTTATTTTTTCATTCCTTATGTTGTGTATCTCCAAAAAATAAACAGCATTTGCATGATACCACTATTATTTGAAAAGTAGTGTTTAAAACGTTCAAGCAGGATTACATGACTTTTTTGTCAGTTCATTAAGTAGTGTGGCATAGAAAACAGTTATATATCCTCTTTCATTAGTATCAGGCCCATTCTTTCTCCTCTTCTCTCAGTTTAAGCCAAGAGAAATCACTTGACAAACTCTGAAAGAGCATTTACAAGGATTTATCATGCTGACTTTTGTGCAGCCATGCTAGAAACAAATAATGACTTTTAATCTGACTTTTTATCTGTCTTCCTTTCATCCATTCCTGCACATTGACTTCCAATATCTTCTTATCTTTCTTTCAATAAATTTGTTTCTGCACTTTCTTCCTTCTGCATGTTTTTTTCACTTTTCATTTACTCTACTCTTGCAATATCAAATAATCTGAAGTGGTGCCTGAAAAAGAATCATGGCACTCTTTAGAAGTGCAAGTAGAGGCAAAAATGAAAGCAAAATTTTCTCTTTTCAGATTTGAAGTATGATTCCAAAAAAGCGTATCAGTGTACCTGAAAATTCCTAAGGATAAAGAAAATGCGTTCCTGTTCAGATACAACTTGAATTTGAATATCCTTTTTCAGCCTAAATTCTTTCACTACCTGGTTATTTGCTATCCGTAGG
>VXBB01017009.1:300117-325737 GCA_013399915.1 Illadopsis cleaveri
AAAAAAAAAAAAAAAAAAAACTTTTTTAAAAAAAAAAAAAAATAAAACCAAAAAAAAAAAAAAAAAAAAAAAAAAAAAAAAAAAAAAAAAAGTATTTTCTGCCTCCCATTTTTTTTTGCTTCCCAACTTTTCCACACAAACTCATGATCTTATTCAGCTTAAACATTCTAGTTTGAAAGGCTTCCTTATAAAAATAATGCAGAATGCTAAAGACCTTAAGTGCATATTGTGTACTAAATTATTTTCCCAGGTTCCCATTAGAAAGACTTGTCATAAAAACACCTTGTAGCAATCCAGAACTTTGAAGTTTGATACCATTTAACACAGCTGAATGGGATGATAGGAAAAAGACAAACACATGACAAATCTGATAGATATATTTTTCTCCAAATGTAAGGGAATGCAATCTGCTGAGGAAGGGTTAGGGGCAGTATCACTATCACTTTTAACTGGAGAATTAAGAATTCATTTACCAAAGTATACCTGAGAATTTCTTCAGAAAAATCAGTAAAAAATATTTAAAATAGCAGTTAAAATTGCTTGCACCAGAAGTCTGTTTCCAATCATATTTGCTTGATCAGGAGTTATTGAGACAGTAAGATAATTTAGAACCACATGAGAAGACACTCTGCTCTAGACCAATATAGTAAGAAGGGTCTAACTCATCTCCTATTGATCAAGGAAGTTTAATTCAGTCCTATCTCATATATCCCTGCTGAATACATATTAATCTACTGATTTATCACCTCTGAAATAATCTTCACATCATCCAGTGAATTAATCAGGAGATGAATTAAATATTGTAATAGCATATGTCTAGTACAGGTAGAATGATTTCCCCTTCTAATTATAATATCTAATTTTCCTCTTACTATTCTTCAGCAGCTGTAGTGTTGGTCATGTTGGGTTTTTTAAATTTAATTTTCTTTCTTATATGCAACCTCTTCACCTTAAAATGATCTTTTATCTTGCATAAAAACAGATGACAAGACTATTTTTCAGTTCACAACTTTTTCATAATTACATTTTTGGCCTCAAGGGAAAAACTGTATACATTATCAAATCCCTTGACTTCGCAACTGAGTAGCTTTAACAGTCTTGCACACTGCCTTTAGCTATTGTAATTTATTTTGAATATTAGAAAATCCTCAAATTATAAGTTCTAACAAGGTTGAGTCCTGTTCAAATTGAAACACATTATGTTTCTTAATGCCTTGTAAACTGGTCCTGTAGATTCTTACAGTTGTTTATTTCTCTTCCAGTCCTTGCAGTAACAACTAACCATTCATGCTGTGGTGGGTCTAACAATTTTTATTTATCAGTATAAAATACACTGGCCTTTTACCACCTACATCTACAGAAACATTACAGTGCAATTCAGGAATGTTCCTGAGCAGTGCAGCAATGACTGTGGAAGTGTGAAATGCTTCCTGAAAAAAAGCTCAAACTCTCAAAAAGAATCACAGAATCAGTAATGTTTGAAGGGATCACCATGGGTCATCTGATCCAACCTTCCTGCTCAAGCAGGATTATCCTAGAGCACATGGGACAGGATTACATCCAGACAGTTCTGGAGCATCTCCAGTGAGGGAGATTCCACATCCGCTCTGGGAAGTCCCACACAGTAAAGAAATTCCTCAGATTCAGGTGGAACTTCCTGGGCACTAGTTTCTGCCCATTGCCTCTTGTCCTATTGCTTAGCATCACCAAGAAGAGCCTGGATCCATCCTCTGATACCTTCCCTTCAAATACTTATAGACATTTATGAGTTTACCTCTCAGTTTTCTTGAGGCTGAAGAGGCCCAGCTCCCTCAGCCTATCCTTGCAGGAGAGATACTCCAGACCCCTCATCATATTTGTTGAGATCCACATCTCTCTTGTCCTGAGGAGTCAGAGCTGGACACAGCACTCCTGGTGTGACCCGCCCCGGGCTGAGTAGACAGGCAGGATCACCTCCCTCAGCCTGCTGGCAATGCCCTTCCTAAAGCCCCACAGAATCCCATTGGCCTTCCTGGTCACAAGGACACTCTGCTGGCTCATGGACAGGCTGCTGTCCACCAGGACACTGAGGTCCTTCTCTGCAGAGCTGCTTTCCAGCAGGTCAGACCCTGTGCTGGTGCAGGGGATTATTACTCCTCCAGATGTAGGACCCCACATTCACCTTTCTTGAACTTCAGACAGATTTCTCTGCCCTACTAGAAAAGACTTGTGAAGCAGAAACATACCAGTCGGTTATAGATTTTTCTTTTGGAGTTAAGCACCAAGAAAAAATTATAAATCCTGAAGAGTCATCTTATAATTTATCCATTTGTTAAGAATTTTAGGTCAACCAGAACACAGCCCAGTACCATCCTCTCCTGGTTAAGTGACCACAGCCCTGAGGGATTCCAGGGCTCCCTCAAAGTCTCTGGGTTTTAATGGGTTTCACAGATACTTGTCTGGACATCAGAGTTCTAGAAAAAGGAAAGGAGCTCTGGATCTAGTCAGGATATAACGGAAAATGTAACTGATGAACTTCCCAAATACCTTGTTTATTTACAGTTCACAAATAGAGATGCAAAGTATAACTGCTGTAAATTGAAAACAATGCCCTGATCAGCAGAGAAATTTCTGCTCAGATACTTGTAGAAGTTATTTCAGTATTTATGAAATTCATAGTTAAATTATTACAACAACAAGGTGACAAGATGAGCTGTTTACACACCTGATTCTTTATCTTCCTATTTCAAAGTTATGCTATTAATAATTAGCAATTAACTTTCAAATAACATCCTTAGGAATACAGAATTGTTTTCTAGTAATCTAAAAGCAAGTTTTCCCCTCAGGTTTCTCAGGACCACCTTTTATACATAGGGGACTAAAAGTATTTTGGAATGCTTCAAGTTCAACTCAATTATACATGTTTATCACTTACCCAGACAGAAGGTAATTATGCATATAGCAATTGACACAAAAATCTCACTAATGCTTGCCCAATTTTTATAATTCTACCTTCACATATTTGTTCTGACAAGGAAAGGAAACCCTAGTACTGGTTTCAAGTCAGACTCTTTTATGAGTGCTACCAATGAATGCAGAGAAATAGACCTATGTCAGCCCTCACAACCACTATGATATCTTCACCAACCTATGTACTCACTTCATCAAGTCCTTACTTGATAAAGGGTCTCTTCACCCTGCATCTGCCATTATAACTATTTCTGGAAGTTTCTTACTGAGGCCCTTCCCTGATTGGTTTGATCTGCTTGAAAACCTTTGATTAGTTAATTAGCACCTGGGATCTGAATAACAATGAACTGTGCATTAGCTATCAGAACATGTAATTTTTTTCTATGGCTTTTTTAGGTATTAAGATAGGCTCTCACATATGCAAATTTTTCATTCTGATTTTTTTTTTCTAATTAAGATAAGCTTACAAATTAGATTGAGATAGCTGTTGCAATCCTACATTTTTTGTCTGGGTGCTTGATTTGAGAATGGCTGTACATAACAATAAGGTCTGTCTATGCCAGGCTGTGTAAGCTCATAGCTTTTCTATTTTTTTTAATTTTAAATCTTGCTGCAATATTAAGCAAGTAAAATAGGTTGTCAGTGCATATAGCTATACTTTTTTGCTAGAGCAAATGGTGCTGAGACCTATGACAATTCTGAGAGCACTTTTTGAATTTGAAGTCATTGAAGGAACTCTGTCTGGGTTGTCCTATCAGTTGCAGTTACACTGGAGACTGGAAGAAGGAATACATTGAGTCTAATGTTTTCTAACTGCTTCTGTTGATCCAGCTGTGCTTTCTCCATGACAAGAGGCAGACTTTCCCAGTAAAGGTCTTTGAAAATACTAGAAAGAAACTAATTTAAACTGAGACAGTACAATGAAACAGCTTGAGATAAAATATGAATATCTATTTTTTAAAAATACTTTCTGCTTGTGGAAGTCCAGAAAATATGCTACAGTAGAAAAGGTAGCCTATTTTTGCACATATAGAAAAGAAAAAAAAAACAAAAACAAAACAACAAAAAGCCAGGAATACTTACTCACTCCATAATTTATTATTATAAGCACTATTTCTTTGACTTTGTACTAACCCCAGATTATTTCTACTTCATACAAAATAGCTTTCTTTGGGTAGCTTCAAGTTTGATTGGTACTTCATTCAATTTTAAATACATCTACAAAATCTATTACAGTAAAGCTGGTTAAGGTTTATTGAGGTTTTCCTATACCCTTGCTTCATAAATAAGAAGTACATCGTAAACACTTGAAATGGAGTAGAATCCTACTTACTAGTAAAAAAACTATGTTTATTTTGGTATAAAGTGGAGTGGTTCACATTCTAACTGTATATCTTTTCCTTGGCAGCCCAGGGAAATCACTGTATATGTTTCCAAGAAATATAGAATACAGGGCTACATTTTCCAGTCTCTCATTTTTCCCAAGGACTACTGTCATGCAATAAAAAGACAAGATTGTAAATCTCTTACATTTTCTTTAATTTCGGAGCAAAACATTGCTATGAAAGTAAAAACTAAACACATTTTATTCTTCTTGTGCTGCCTCATATTTTGACTAATGATTTTGGTGATACTGGCCAGAAAAGAGTCACAAACAGAAGGCTAGAAGTCCAAAATATACATATCTACTAGCAATCTACATATTGGGAGAATGATGTAGTGCAAATCCAGCATGCCCCTGAATAGCATTCCAAAGATAAATGAAGAGTTTTTAAGTAATTAAATGTGAAAGAGTCTCACAGCAGCAACATGAAAAAGTAAATACAATGTTATAGTGGCTAAAAAACACAAAAGAAACTTCTGTTGAAATGATTTTATATAATGGTAGGGTTTCATTATGGTTTTCATAATAAACAGATGTAATTTATGAAAGTCTACGCTTGCTTCACAATCTAAACATGTATCTGTGACACAGTAATGACAGCTATGAGCCGCTGTATCTGTGTTTCCTCTTACTGAGCAAAAATTCTGCATGAAAATAATTTTGCATTTCAATGGAAGTGGCTAGTAAGTTTTCTTTATTCTTCCCTAGAAGCAATAAACTGAAGCTGGAGTACAAAACTGAGTGAGAAAGGTGCTCAAGCATGTAAGTTTCCCTATTCTCCAGGGAATTAGAAAAAAATGAAGCAAAAAGGGAAAGAAGGCACAAGGAATTACTAAATGTGCCAATAGTACACAAATGGGAAAAAGTGTGACTCAGAAGGGAATTTTCCCATCCTGGTATACAGATGAGGAGGTAGACATTTCAAAGCTTTTGGGATAAACACACATAAATGTAGGGATTCGTTTTTGCACCTAGCCAGCTGCTTTTGTTGAAATCAATGAGATCTGAGTTGTGGTGTTTGAAATTTTAATGAGTTCACAAAAGTTTCTATTTTCTCTCCGTAGAGTGTCAAAATAATAGCTAAATGTTATATGGGGCTGAGTTTAGTCCTGATTTGAGCCTTTTCTACTGTTATTTGAGCTTTTCTAGGTCTTCCCAGTAGATTCACTTCATCCTTCATCTTTAAGTGTAAGTGAAACCAGTCTGGTTCTGTAGCTACCCTAGGATTTTAGAGTGACAATATTTTCTTAAGTGTTTGGTCTCATTAGTTTCTGAATGTTTTGAGGAAACAAATGCATTTTTATGAAAAGATTTTTAAGTACCACCATATGTTCAAAAAAGACTGAGCACATTAGCTATTCTAACTAAAATGTATGAAAAATAATATTTTAAATGGCTCTTATTGCCTTTTAGAAGCAAAGATATTCTAATCCATTAGGTTTTAAAAAAACGTATTTTTGTGCACAGTTGCTGCTTTTCAGTCTTCAGGTTCTACTACTATAATGAGCTCCTATTGCATGTGAGGAGTGCTTTAAGTTGTTTCACTCACAGAAATATTCCTGCCTTGTTTCCTAAGTGTGGTCTAAAAGTAGAGGTATTAATATTGTAGAACTTCTAATATTTATTTTTTATTTCAGTGCAAAACACATACTTGAAGCCTGTTAATAATCATGACAGTAAATTACTAAATAGAATTTCATGTAAGACTGTTATAGATTTCTGTAGTTTTAGGGGCTATCTGTATTTTATTGCTTTTATTTTAGGAAAGTGGCATAGCAGCTTCACCTAGGATTTCTGAGGTAAAATTCTGAAACATTATATAAGAATATATTTCTCTCTCAAAATAATATAAGGTTTCACTGAAACAAAAGAGTGGTTTCTTAAAAAGTATATTGAGAAAATTCCACTTGGCCCTTCCCCCATCCTACAGAGCTTAGCAGCACTGCAGCAGTCTTAGACTTCTGGAAGAGCAGCCAATAATCCCTGCATTCCAAAGATTATATATAATTATTTCAGGGGAACATGTCTTCCAAAACAAGTTTTCAGTTCTTTCACTCCTGCACCACTTTTAAATGCATTTAAATTACCTTATTTCTTACCATTATGTACATTAGATACTAGGTACTTAAAGGAAGCTTGTACTTGTACAATGACAATTTGACAAAAGTATCACAGAAATACAGTAGGGGATTGAAAAACAAAAGTCAAATCTAATTCCCTGTTCTGATTACCAGAACCCACAGCATGTTCTACAGTAACATCAATCTGGACATTCCACCTGCTGGAGGCAAGGATAGCCAGTGGAATGATGCAGAGAGCTAGAATAACCCTGGTATTGCTTTTAGAGGTAATGATTAGACCTTGGTTTCTGATTGTTTCAGAGAATGGATATTGCAGTTAGAGAAAGAATTCACCACAGTTTTGGAAAACAGAGGCATAATGGAACACAAAATCTCTTTTCAGCTTTGACCTAATTGCATCTCTGAATTCCTGTGAAGGTAGCCAGATTTATCTTTGTGGATGTATGGAAGAAGTAATCTGTAACAGGGTTTTCAGAGTTAGATACAAAAATTTCTTAGTGAAATTACACCTATTGAATAATATCGGACTCATACAGATGAGTCATGTAATTAATTCATACATAAATGCTTACCACTGTGTGAGCGCAATTTAGCTAATGATTTTTCTCCCTACTGTTTTAAACTGTGGATTCATAATAACGAGGATTTTAGTCCTATGTTGCAGTATTCTACATTAGCTGTCTTATCTGAAATTTCCCATTTTAGGCTTTATCTATGTAGTACAAATGTAAAATTAAAATGTTTTACTTAAAGGAAAATGTTTGAAACCATTTTCATGTTAGTACTATATAACTATGTCATCATGTAGCCTAAAATATCCTCTCTAAAATTAACTGACAAATTTCAGAAAATTATTCTCTGGGTTGGCAAAAATGAATTCTATTAAAACTAATGAAAATTGCACATCTGTGGCATAAGACCATATGTCCAAAAGAGAAGTAGTATGTAGAATAACCTTCTTTCAAATTTAAACCAAATCAATGAAGTTTTTCCATCAGGGAGTCAAGCTCACCAGACTTATGAGAGCTATGAAAAAGTCTGTACTCTGACAAATTTTGAATCAGTAGCCTACATAAAATAGCGATCAAATCAAATTAACTGTAGTATTAGATTATTTGAACGTCTGGAGTCTGACATATTCTTCACATATATATATTTAATTTAAAATAATCTGAAAAATATGTGCACATGAAATAAGAGCGTGTAATTGTAAAAAGGGACAAGGAACACTTTTGGTGCTATTAAGATCTGTGCTTTAAATAAGAAAGTGTAATTTTGGTACAATAGAAGATAGGTTTACCAGCAGAGCTGAGCCAAACATCTGTTTTTCACTGCATTACTTTTTTTGTTCACTTTTCCAAACTGGAAAAACAGGAACTAGTAGAACTGGGTGAAGAACATCAAACTCCTCTAGTCAAATATGTCTAGCTAGTTTTTTTTTTCTTGATGATGATTCTTTTCTTGTCAAGGAAAAAAAAAATCAGTAATGTCTATTGTATAACCATTACTTTGTGTTTTTGTTTTTAATACAAAATATTTCTTGTCATTCCATGGGACCTGTTCCTGGCAAGTATAATTATCTTACAAAAATATGCCTCTCCCTACCCCACGTACTTATTTTATATATATATTTATATACATGTATATATATGCATTATAACCTCTCTTTATCCTCCTATACTCTAAGGTTAACTCAGAAGTTTTCGAAATGGCTGAAGCATTGTTTCAGCCAGATAAAGGAACAAACTTAGACCCTTGACTGGACCTTGAATTAACTACTGGATTTATGGGGAAGAAATATACAATTCTCAGAGATTAATTTTGGTCTAAGATGACTTGTAAAATTAATAAAACTAGTATTTTTTTTTCACAATATATAAAGATGCTGCTCTTTAAGCATCAATAAATAGAGAGTTTATGACAAATGGCACAAAAAAAAAACTTTCTGACAGTGCCTAGTAACAACATTCTGAATATGGGATTTCTTTATTACTGTCTTTTTTCTATATTCATGGTTACCCCATCTGTAATTTTCCTAGTTTGGTATCCTCTTAGGAACAAATACACTAATTTTGGAAGAAGCCAAAAATGACAGTCAACTCTGAATATTCCTTCCTTAAAGATTTCTTTTGCCAAGGTTTCCCACACACTTTATTTTCAGTAAAAAATTTTTAACACCTTTCTTTGAATAACAGCAGTGAACCACTTGAAAGACATCTCTTTTTCTTTCTGTCACTATCTTAGATTTTTCATCCCATGCTTGTAAGACGGTGGTGATTTGACCTGGGCAGGATGCCAGCTCTGAATTAAAGGTGCTCTACCACTCCCCCTGGGAAGAGCAAATAGAATGAAAGGCTTGTGGGTTGAAACAAGGGCAGGGAGAGACCACTTACCAGTTGTCATCACAGGCAAAACACATTCAGCTTGGGGAAATCAACTGAATTTACGGCCAATCAAAACAGAAAAGATTAATTAAATCTTAAAATACACCTTCCTCCCATGCCTTCCCCCTCCCATGCTTAACTTTATCCCCAAATCCCTACCTACTTCACCCTGCCTCCTGCAACACATTCTGATGGGGAATGGGGGCTGTTCACACATCTCTGCCACTCCTTAAAGAGAGGATTCACATCCTCCTCCTGCTCCAGAACAGGGTCCCTCCCATGACAGATAAACCTTCACAAACTTCTCCAACATGAGACATTCCCACAAGCTGCAGTTCTTTTTTTAAAGTTTTGTTGTTTTTTCTTTTTTTCCCCTTAAATTTGTTATCCCCAAGCTGCTGCCACCATCACTGAAGGGGTTGGCTTTTACCAGCAGTTGGATCTGCCTTAAAAGGAGCTGATTGGTATGGGCCATAAAGGAGGTTTCTGGCAGCTTCTCAGAGAGGCCACCACTGTAGCTCACCCACTACCAAAACTTTGCCACACAAACCCAATACAGAGACACACATAATCAAGTGCAGAAACAGTGTTTGGGGTCAATCTTCAAGTTACTTATTTTTACTCTGTTAGTAATCACTTTTGACACCCTAATATGACTACCTAGCCACAAAAAGTTCAACTATCTATGCGTCTTCAAATCACAAGATATCATGTCAACATAATTTGCACGAAAATGTTTGTACTGGCTTTGACTGGGGTAGAGTTAATTTTCTTCACATTAGCTGGTGTGGGGCTGTTTTTTGAAATTGTTCTGGAAACAAGTGTTGATAACACAGGGATGTTTCTGTTATTGCTGAGCAGCCCTTGCAGAGCCAATGACATTTCTGCTCCTCATCCCACCTCCCCTGGCAAGAGGTTGGGAGAGGACACACCTGGGGCAGCTGACCCCCATTGATCTAGGAGCTATTCCAGGCCACGTAGCATCATGCTCAGTATATAAACTAGGGGAAAGAAGGAAGGAGAGATGTTTTGAGTAGTGGAATTTGTTTTCCCAGGTCATCTTTACATGTGATGCCACCTTGCTTTCCTGGCTATAGCTGAAAACCTACTTCCCACGAGGCGGGGTGAATGAATTCTGTGTTTTGTTGTGTTTGCTGTTGTGGCTTTTGCTTTCCTGATAAAGCTGTCTGTATTACAATTCATAAGATTTTTCACTTTTGCTCTTCCAATTCTCCCCCCCATCCTATTGAAAGAGGAGTTATCAGGGGGCTGCTTGGGGCTTAGTTGTCAGCTGGTGTTAAACCAGAACAAGAACAAATATTCTGTTTTTTAAAAAGAAGACTCAAATACAAGGGATAGAAAATAGACGCAAAACATACAGAACTTATATATTTTTTTAATAGTAGCCTTTTAACTTGCCTTTCTCTTGTGACTTTTCTGTTCATTTAATGAGACAACTTTAATGAGATTTTATTAGTTTCCATAGTCAGTCATTTAGGAACTATTTTTTAATTGTGGGAAAACAGAAATAAGAAGTATAATTTGACAGGCATGATAGGGGTTTATTTTGTTATTGTTGTTACTTGTGTATTTTGTGTTATTTGGTTCTGAGAAATTTGGTAGAATTTTTAAAAGCAAACATGAAGTTAGTCTTAATTTTGTTAAATTTAAACAGGATTTAAGCTTGTACATTTTTGAATCACTTTTAAAACTAGAACTGTGACTCCAAAGTCCTGGAAATACTTTGTGTATTTTACTGCTTGTCTCTTCTGCAATATTTAACACCCTGAACCAAAAGAATTCAATACTGCATTCATTAGCAATCTAGTATAATAATGTTTTCAGACACTTTTAAAAAGTACCATTAATTTTTTTAGTAACATTTAAACTTAAATCAGAGTATTGGTTAAACAAGTACTTGGGCTTTCTGAAAACTTACTGTTTTAAATATGAAAGTGAACACCACAAATTCTCACTGTTCATGATAGTTTGAGGACTGTTTTGTCATCATAATGTCCTCAAAGTATGGAAAAAATAGATGAAAGAAGGCGTCTCCAAAGGACACACATAGTTTCCTTTGGAATTAGAATCTTAGATGCTGAACGGTTCAGTAAATCAGCTCTGCCTCTCATATTGTCCTGAATAATAGCATTTTTTATGTTTTTCAATAATCTTGTGCTTTACTACATGAACTCAGGAAACGATACAGATGTACTTTATGATATAATGTAAAAAAATGGATAATGTATAATAAATCATAAATAATTAATACAGAATATGAAGTAGTATTTAATTATAGTTTATTATACATAGGGTACAATGTGTCTATATAGTTTAAAATATGGACAGCTTAGGATTTATATGGTATATAACATACATGTGGCTTTTATAGAAATATCTTTTAATATATTTATATAGCTACATTTAATATATGATATAATATGTAACATTCAGACTTCAAATATTCCTTAAGAATACATTTAAATTTAGAGTTTTGCACCAGTCTCACAAATAAATGTAGACAGTATATGGTCCAATATTATACCAGGCAAATAAACATGAATTAGTGGAGAAAGTTTAGTAGCAATAGAGTCTTTAGCAACTATTTTTCACCCTATAATTTGGTTTTAACTCCTGGAATGTCAGAGTTGGAACTACAAAACTAAGAAAAATCTAGTTTTCATTGAAAAATGTTGACCTGATTACATCAATTTAATATTACTCTTTTTTGTGCCTTGAGCTCAAGTAAGAGAAAAGAAGTTGTCTGGAGGAAAGTTATAGCACTAATTTTCAGATTTGTGTAATGTGCTGTGGCTGTTCTCTGGCTGATGACAGAACATGGAAGTACCAATAAAGTTGAAATTTCACAAAATAGACAAGTTGTCTTTAGTGTTCTTTTCATCATATGTTTTCACTGCTATAGTATTTCATAATAAAGACTTCTAAATGTGTTCCTTTACTGAAGACTACATATGGTCAGTAAGGTAGGGATTCAAAACCATGGTTTTGAAAGGAGAAAAAAGTACATATAATATAAATGCTCAACTAAGTGGGAAAAGAATATACAGAAACCCTGTCTCTAAACATGCAGTTTTTCATAAGTTCTCACTCGTGTATCCAAGTGAAATCTCTGAGAGTTCAAACAAAAGAGTAGTAGTATACTCATTTATCCTTTACTCATTCCCATAAGTTTCTTGCTCTTGGTGTTCTTCTTACTGTACTGGTCCTTCATGAAATATTGTTATGCAAGCCTTTGAAGGCTTTAATTGCATTGTTTATTCTTGGTTATGAAGTTACATGGAAGGAAAAAAAAACCCTCTTATAATTTCTCTTTTTATAGCAGTAAATTTTTTACTTCTGTGAAAAACACCTGAATAATATTGAAAATATTTGAAAGACCCAAACCTTGAATCATAAGCTCTCATCTTGTTTTATGTTTTCTTTCACCCATGTCAAATATACAGACATTATTATTATGAGTGAAATATTATATCTGCTAGAACCATTTTTAACAGGTGCAAAGAAATTGTATTCTTAGCTGTAATAGACTGTTGGCAACTATTGAATTGAGCAAAATTTATCTCAAGGGGTTTTCCACAGCTATAATCAGTGGGGATTTTTTTTTTGGCATAGAAAAATTGTATTTCAGAATTGGTTTTTAATGTCAACAATTTGTATTTATCACTTGCTATTAAAAAAAAAAGACTGGATCTATAGAAGTCAGTATAAATTCAGCTATTACCTTCAAAAGGAGAAGGATAATGGCTTCAATGATTCAGTTTTTGTTCTCAGTGGTTTGTTATAAATCAAAAGTAACTTGAAGCAAATTTCCTGTAATTAAAATATGCATATGGTGCTATGTGCTTAAACATCTTTCATGCTGAAGACTCTCTTCCAGATCTCTTGCTGAGCTATAGTTTTATTGTCTGTGGGGGTTCTGACTGTTTTTATACCTACTATGATTAAATAACTCTGAAACATCTAAATATTTTTATAAAGAATTAAGCAGGCCAACATTTATAAGAAATAAATCTGATGCTAAGTACCATCCTCTGGTTTTTATGAGGGCTGTATTAACTTTCTAGAGACTTGCCTGAAACTCTTCACTTACAGGCATTTTTGGGGGGTTAGGGGGCACAGAACAACCAAAGCCACTTGCAGAAACTCTTTGGGTGTTCTGCCACTAACCTCCTCCTCCCTGCAAGTTCTGAGTAGTGCACACGGACTGGCAGATGCAGTCAGTGTACAAAAAAGAAAAAGGCGTTTCACCACTAGTCAGCATCAGGATTCTGAACTTTTAAGAGGCCTCTATTCAAAGGGTTTGAACCTTTTTTAAAATAGGAAGAGGAACAGAGAAGTGTCTGTATTCTAGAACTTTGGCAGCTCAGAAGCTGATGTTCCTATGCAATGTAAGTTCCGTAACAATATTTCAGAGTATTTCCTCATTACTTCTTTTATACTGCAAAGCTGCATCACAGACTTTAAAATACCCTTGTTATTCTTTGTTATCTTCTAGTGTTCATTTTGTTGCCTTTTGCTTATTCTTAAACTTTCTAAATCTAAATTTTTCTTCATAGGTTCTGATGTCATTCAATGGAAGAGAACCCTTGCACGCTATGCAATATCTTCATAAGTAAAAGGTACCCGAAGCCACACAAAGCTCATAATTATGGTTAAAGCCTATTAGGGAAGACTTCTTTACCTTATTTTTTAAATAGTGAAAGTGTTGAGCTCTGTCCTTCCAAATCAAGTTAAATCATTATAAACTTGTAAAAGAACAAGTGTGCTATCCTGTTTCATCTGGGACAAAGTTAATTTTCTTCTTGTCATTGCTCGAATATGTGGGGGCATTTGGTAGACAATGATGAAGGATGGAATCTGGTGTGTGTGTTAAGGGGATTTGATTTTGGTGATAATATCCAATGAATGAAATTGCATGACATTGCTTGCTATATAACACTGGGTACTATCACTATGACCACACTGAGTGGCTCACAGTGTCTGTCTTTGCCACTCTGGATTCAAGGATCAGAACCAGACTGCCCATTGATTGCCACATCAGTGAAGAATGAACTTTGATGAAACCAAAGAAGTGAAGAATTTGACTGAAAGGAGACCTCATCAATATCTGTCAGTATCGGAAGGGAAGGTGCCAAGAAAATGGAGCCAGCTCTGTGTTATGATGCAATAGAACGAGATGCAACAGACAGAAATTTATGCAGAGAAAGCTCTACCTGAATATGAGGAGGAACTTCTTTATTGTACAGGTGTCATGAGCACTGGAACAGATTGTCCAGAGCGGTTGTAGAGTCTCCCTCACCACAGATATTCGAGAACCATCTGGATGCAATCCTGAGCAATGTGATCTAGAATGACCCTGCTAGAGCAGAGCTATGACCTGATGACCCACTCTAGTCCCTTCCAAACCTACCCATTCTGTGATTCTGCAACTCTGTAAAACCTCATGGGGTATTAGGAAGCATGAAATCTGGCATGGTATAAATGGTATGGAATAAGGGGTGGACACTGAGTTAGTTTTGGCTGGGACTGAATTTCTTTTCTTCTTAGTAGCTGCTACAGTTTTGAATTCAGTACAAGAATACATTGATGTTTGGTTGTTGCCAAGCAGTGCTCACCCCCAAGTCAAGGACCTTTCAGTGTCCCAGGCTCTGCCAGGGAGGAAGTGCACAAAAAGCTGGGAGGGAGCATGGCCAGGAGAGCTGGCCGGAACTGACCAAAGAGATATTCCACAGCAGAGAACATCATGCTGAATATATAAACTGGGGGAAGTTGGCTGAGAGACACCTGTGGCTGCTGTGAGAGGGAGTGAGGAGGAGTGAGTGAGCTGCTTCTTGATATAGAGTTGCTAGCTGGGGGCAAACTACAACACGTGGGAATGGGAGAAAGAGAGACACTGCTGAGAGTAGTGATGAACATTAATTTACTTAAAAAGTAATACGGGCTTTACCTGCAGCACAACTCAAGAGTATTTATATCTGATTCTAAATGTTTTTGGCAAACTTCTTCCCACTGTATTTTTTTTTCTGTCATTATATCTCTTTCTACTTTTGATTCTTATTGCTTCTCTTCTTATTTCTGCCTCAGGATTTTTCCCTGATTTTTCCAGGGTTTTGACATCTCCACTAGAAAGTTCTGGGAGAAATGCTGCTCTTAACAACACCTTTTTAATTACCCTGAATTTTTACAACTTGTCAAGCAATTTAGTTCATTTTTTGCTGATAGTGAACAAACGACTGCCAAAAACATTCTTTGTGGGTTGGCTAACGATAAATTTGGATTCCAGTATTTCAAACTCATGCTAAAAATAAGCAGAGTGAACATCTGTGACAAGCAGGTAATATTTAATAATATCAGACAGTTCCTTTCTGTGGAGAATTACTACTCTCTCATCCCTAATCAACCTCCCCTATAATAGCAGCTGCCAATTAGGGATGTTGTCTCTTGACAGAGTGCTCAACCCATGTTTAATTTATTTTAAATGTGTTGTGTTTTTCCATGGAAGGTGAGGGGGGTTTTTTCAGAATTTTATGCCATAAGAGGCTCTTGTCATGTTATACAAAGTGGTGAGATACACAGATCACAGTGGAGCACCTACAGATTCAAGCAGATTCTCAGGGGACAAATCCTCTCATCTAAGTTCCTGACAGTTTTAGAGAAGGAATAATACTTAATTTTGCTTTTTTTCTATATATACATAGCAAAACCCACATTCCTTTCTGTTGAGAGACCCTTACTGATTTCCATGGGAATTTTCTCTTCGATATTACTCAACATATTGATCTAAAAGTTAGCTAGTTGTGTTAGCTACCTACTATATTACAAAAAAAAAGAGAATCCTATGGAAAATCACCCCACTTTAAACTATAGGGTTTGAAGGAGTGAATCTATTAATGTGAATACACCTTATATTGTTGTTAAATTTTACCTGTATATTTTAGAGTATAAAAATCCAATTTAGGTAATATTCAGATCACATTTTATTAAATGTTATCCCTTTGACTGCACCTTTCTTTTTCCACATCCAAACACACAGGTTCATCATAATAAATTTCAAGTAACCATTGAAGCTTTGGTGGTTTGATTCAAATATCAATAAATATTGCTGGAGGCAATTTTGAGGCCTTATCTTATGTTGATCAGATATTAAAATTTCTGCAAAGAAGGAAACTCACCACCTTATTTGTCATTCTTCTTCCTTCAATTACTCTTTTATTTCTAAAGGGCAGCTGAGGCATATTGAATAACTTCATAACTAGACAGGCAGAGACTGGCAAAGATTTTCAGTTTTTTGTGAAACAAGTTCCTAGTTTCCTTTAGTGGTGCGAGAAACTGAATAGTTAAAAAACAACTCTTGCTACCTGCAAAACAAGACGTAAAATTGGCCTGTAAATCAGGTAGTACGGTCCTAATCTTCACAAAGTATAAGCTTGAAAACACCATCAACTATTACTTACAGAGACTGTACAGTTCTCATGCTATTTTGAGTCTAGACTTTTGTTTGGCTTAAGAGCCACATTCATGGCTGCAAGTATGTCTAGATAATTAAGAGATTTGGAAAAAATGTCATCTCCTGGGACTTTAAACAGTATTTAGCTTGATTTATTTTGTTGATGAGCAAAACTTTTCTTAAAAGAACAAAAGAAAAATATCCATGGCCAGAACAGTATAAAAAATGGATATTTTCAAACACTCACAAAATTAAATTATGGCTTGAACTTCAATGTGGAAAACAAAGAGTTGACCGTTTTCTTGTTTAGTCCTGTTTTTTAAATAAAGTTAAGTGTGATTTGTTTTAATTGATGGTTTACTAGATTTGCTGCACAATGTGAGGAATCAGCAGCCTGTCAAACCAAACAAAAAAACATATTTTATGTTTAAATGACTATATGTAAACATGTGCCAACAAACATGCATACATGAAGCCTAGCTGAATTCCCCCTTCCTTAAAAAAATAAAACAAAACTGAAACTCTACAGAAACTTTCTAGAGTTTATGAAAAAGCTTCATAGGATTTGTGCAGTATTCTCATGCCAGTCTGTATCAGACAATTCAGTGTGTGTGTAGTTTATGAAACTGATAATGTTTGTGCTTTGTACAACGTATTCTAAAGAGAAACAAATAGAACAAAAAAGAGAAAGCAGAACAATGAGAAATAACTGAATGTGAAGAACCAAAATAAAGAGGAAATATAGAGGGGAAAAATGGGAAGGGGAAAGTTGAAAAGAAAATGGAAATTTTATCTTTTAAGAAAATGATAGATAAATGTTAAGCCAGTTTCTCTTTAAGCTGCATCACTTCCTGGAAATACCACAAGGCATAGAGGTTTCCTTTTCTATTTAGTAAGACTTAGATTTTTATCAAGCAGTCTTGCTCCTTGAAAATATTTTCCTTTGTTGGTTCATTATTTGTATCATAATAATAACCTTCTTGCTTAATTCTTCCAAGAAAAATAAATTTTTCATGCCAGATAATTGTGAAAAATTCAATACTTCTTCTTCAGAACTCCTTTAAGACTGGAACTCTGGGAAATCTTTTAATTCCTGTGGTAACACATCTTCATGATGGCTTATTGTTGTTATTTTGATGGCTTATTGTTGTTATTTTACTATTTCATGCTATGGCTCAGCCTTTCCCAACTATACCACTTCTTTTGCCTTGAGTATACAACTTGTTTACCTTGTTTGGCATGCCTGGATTTTTCTTCAGTTGATAACCATCAAAACGCTTCTCAGAACTTTTGGTGGATAAATTAGCAATAGCAAGCTCATGTGAAATAACACGTTTTATCTTGAAATCTTTAAATGCAGTTTTGTGTCAAACCAACTCTTTTTACCAATTCTGTTATATACACTATACTGGCTTTTGCCAAGGTATGTTTTAGTATTACCATAGTGTTAAGAGAGATGAGGAATTCAAAGTTTTCCCTCACCAAATAATTCCTGTTTAGCATAGTATTGAAAGAAAAATGTCCCTCTGAAACAGAAGAGTGGATCAGAAGGAGTGCTTTGTGGAGTTGTGTACCCAAAATCTGGTCAAGTTCCTACACCAAGAAGCACTTACAAGAACACATATCTCCACTGGCTATAGACAGCATCTGAAACCACTCTCCTGCCCCTAAAGTGTCCTGTTTCCTCTGCCAGTAGCTCTGCCTCTTCATATTGCCCTATTCTTTCTTGTGTTGGCTGCACAGCCTTTGTTGCAGAGGTCACATGGTCCTGTTGAAATCAGTGGAAAATAATGCAGTGCATGTGTATGTGTACATTCATACACAAATATATTATATACATTGTGTCTGACCTTTTCCATTTATCTGATTCCACAATTCAAAGAAAAAGTGATTTATTGTCCTTCTGCTTCAATCCATGACAGCAAACAACATTTGAAATTTCAAAAATGCCTGTGTGATAGAAACAGGTATTTCCCCTCTCAGCTCCAGATTTTCATCTTTGTCCTTTCTTTTCTTAATTGTTGTACCTTTTGTGCACTGATCTCACAAAAATTGCAGTGACCTGTAGTTTCTGTGTATTTGACCTTCTCTTTGCACTTTTGGAGGAATGTTATTAAATAGAAATACGGTTCAGTAACTAGTGATGTTTCTAGCAGATTTCACCTTAAGAGTATTTGAGATAAAACCAACCATTTCTAAAAATGAGAAATATTTTTCCAGTAACGTTCAGCAACTTTTTCTGCTGGACCCATTATATAAGTGAAATTTCCAGGTTGTCGCCTAGTCTGCTTCAGCAGTCCAATGGTGCTCTTAGAGAGATTAGAGCAGAAAATAGGTTATCAATAGAAACAAGATTTTTTTCCTTTTTAATGTATCTACATTCATCATTTATTTTAAATGCTGCACACATTCAGAAAGATAGATAGTTTTCAAGGGTAAAAAACCGTTGCATCTGTATTTTTGGAAGTAAGTCAAAGCTTTGATACAGAGATGAGATGAACCCTTAGGAACTCAGCTTCATGCCTACAGGCTTGAGTTTCTTTTGCTGAAATGTACCAGCTGTAAAGTCTGTGGCCACACACAGCATCTGCAGACTTAAACATAAGCTTTCTTTTGGTCATATGCTGATCCCGTAATCCAGACCTGTATGGGAGGGAGGATGCCCTTACATGTTAAAAAAAACCCCCAATATTCAGTATAATAACAATAGCACCTTTGAGTTTGGCAAAGTATCTGTCTCAGTCCTTGCAATCCCCTTTTTTCCCCTGTAGTTGTAATATTTTGTAGGAATTTAGCTGCTACAAATTGCTAAATTTTGCTTGATTTTTATAAACTGAGCTTGTTTCACAGTCACAGAGAAAAATCCTTGTAAAGAGGATGCAGCACATTCATTCCACATGATGATGACAGACTGGACAATGGATTAGACCCAATACATTGAGATTAATAGGACTATCTCCATTTTCCTGATCCAAATTCTTCTCCAAATCCATAATTTTCAGTTTTCTATAATGAAAAAGGAAAATGTTCTTGTATGAATGCTGGATTGCAGCTAATTGATTTTTTCTGAAAAGTTTCAGCACTCAAAATGATCTTAATTTTTTCACCAAACTCCAAATACGATAAATAATCAAATAGAAAAAATCAATAGAAGAAAAATATTTACTAAGATTATATGTTTCTGGCACTTCATTTCACACTTCAGTCACCAGGCAACCCCTTACTTCAGATACTGGGATTAGATTTACAGTTTGGCACCAAAATATAGGCTGCTAACCAGAAAGGGAGACATCTATCTCTGTAAGATGGACTAGTCAAGAAAACTGCTCTATATGAGGTAGTCTGACATGGGTATACTAAAGTAAAGGGTAGTGGTCCACATTCATCCATCATATAAAAGTCAACCTTCATGAGTCAGGCTCAATGATTGAGAAAGGATCTTTTTTTATGCCTCACAAAATTTTCATTTAGACTTTATAGCTTTTACTTCTCACCTTTTCTGTGTGAACTTATCTCTTTCATGGCAGGTAAATCATTGAAAGACAACAGATGTGTAGTTGCCCATGGACACATGGCATTTTGTGACTTATATCCAGTGAAATAACCTGCATATAATTAGATTAAAATAACTCCCCAATTCTTTTTGCAATTTTTAATTACATTTAAAAATTCATACACACTGCCTTTAGCTGTGATTAAGGCCTGAAAAAGCAGATGCCACCTCCTCTTCCACCACAGATCAGAAAAGTTACTTGAAGTCCTGCAAATGGGAGTAAATTACTGGAAGTGACCAGCTCACAACAGACACGATGCTGTGCAAACTTACAGGATTTTGTATTCTTTAATGTTGCCAGGAACAAGAGGAAAACATTTGAGTACTTCTGAAAGCTTGCTTTAGAAAGTTTCTCAGGTTTTTTTAGGGGTGATACCACTGTAAGTTAGTAGAACTAACACCATAGATTTTGTTGTGTTTGTATGACTGTACAAGGCAGTTTATGAGTTGGAAGTTCAAAAAGTATCTGCCTTCTATCTTTGTGAGCCAAAAAGCATAAAGGGCATTTTGATTAATTGTTTACTTATGAAGTAAATACTGAGGTCTCCAGTGGAGGTGTGCTAGTATCAGTATCAGAATTGTTCCTGGAAATGGAAAACAGTTCAAGTCTTGGCAGAGCTTTCTGGTCAGGTTACTCTTTAGTGGATCAGCTTGTTTAACTGCCTGAAACAAAGACAAAACTCCCTTTTCCCACTCAGAATATCTTTGTTCTGTCTCCTTAAGTGTGGTTCTGATGAATAATAAAGATGTCTTTGGTCCATCAGGGCCAGTTATGTGTTTACGTTCAACAGTGCAGCAGCATGTTCAACAAAGTTCTATAATGCTATCTATACCTCAGGGTTGTGTATACTGGTCCCAAAGACTGATACACTTCCAATATCTCTGTTAGGTTTCTTTCTGCCTCTTCATGTTCTGGGTTTCATTGCCATGGTTTTACCTTTTATAAAAGTGAGTACAGCAGGTAAGCAATAATAGAATATCTAGGCACAAGTTTTCTTCAGTATCTCAAAGTTCACATTAACTGTTGTAATTCTTTCCTACATGGGGTCATCTGCAGCTGTTCGATTTTTCCTAAGGTACCTGGAGGAATTACCATCAAGCATCCAAAACCATTGTGTCTTGGTCATTGATGTTTCTCAGCTGGGATCTCAAATTCTGTTTTATGGGGTACTTGCTACGCTGTTGTCACTGCTCTCCCTACCTTTTCAGGGGAATCTCCTTGAATTATTTAACCTGTAATCAATATTTATCACATTGATAAAATTTCACATCTTGAGGGAATGAGACTGTCTGTAAAAATTCAGCAAGCACACCATGAGCAGTCATAGGTGAGTGTTTGTACTCCTGTGGGAGCCTGGTAATTGTATATTGTATACCTTCAAAAGGCAAAGCAAATTTCTTTCTATCTTTATCTTGTAAGGGGACCATAAAGAACATATTTTTTACATCTAGCACTGCCATTCATGGGTATGCAAGTGCTTGTCCTGTGGCTGTTAGGTTTGCAGTATTGGGTATTGCAACTGTTAGTGGGGCTCTGTTGGCACTTAAACACTGGTAATCATTATTAGTTGCCATCTTCCGTCCAGTTTTTGGACTGGCTGAACCAGTGAATATGGGGAATGGGTTCTGGAGAGGATTTCAAATCCACATACTTCTTATGCTAATTACTAACAGTGTGAACTTCCACTGCATAGTCAAAACTGTATGAGCAGCTGCCTGTCTCCTTGTAGTGTTCTGTGGCCTGACCAATTCATCAAATATTTACAATGAAGAGGAAATGCATGTGAAGGAAAGACATTGCTAAATCCTACAGGGAATAAAGTAGAATGCTTAGAAGAGATTTATGCAATATGAGTGAGGATAAATATATACTTATTAAGGGCACTTCAAGTCTTTTCAGTTCCTCTGTACCATGTAGTTGCCTGCACATTTAGACGTTAGAGATAAATTCTGAGGTCTATTAACAGGGTTTATTGACAAGCTTGAAATTTTACCTTTTCTTTTTATGTTTATCTGATTTCTATTGGAAAACTGTAGTTACTTAGAACTGGAGTTATGAGGGGAACAGGTGGTGTTTGAGAAATTCCAGCAGGAATTTACTCCTCCATGTCTGTTTGGCACATGAATACACACACTCTGCAGGAGAATAAAAGCAAAGCTGTCCCAAAATCTGTTTGTGTTAATGTACCTACATTGAAGATTACAGAGAAATAAGGAGAATGCATGAGTGAAAATCACTGTGTTATGATTTTCATGTAAGCTATTTAGGATAAGAATAAATCCACAATTAAATAATACACAGTTGCATAAACAGAAAACTCTAAACAGAGGAGCCTTGTCCTCCACACTGTAGCGGAAATTCAAATTCACAGTCTCTCACTTAAAGATACTTGGCTCTTCTTAAATGTGCAAATCTTCACATCAAGCATCTCTACAGAGTGAATTGTAAAGGGAGAAATAGTTCAGACAATACTATACAGATTAGCATTTAAACATGTCCTTAACCTGCCGGGTTTTATGGTTTCTCTCCTCACCCNAAATTTTCCACCTAGTGATTAGCTACACTACTATCTTTCACACATTTGTGATTTGCAATTCTTCTCCGTGTTGAAAGCTTTTTCCATGGACTAAAATCAAAGACTGTGTCCTTCTGGGCTCCATGCCAGGCAAACTCCCCCTGCACAGATCCCCCTGTCCAGGATTCAAACCCTCTTTCTCGGGTCCCAAACCCCTCTACCGAGGTCTGTGACCATCCAGGGCCACCAGAGGAATGCCCCGGACTCCAGCATAAACCCAGGGCAAGCCTATGGCAATTCTGTCCTTGTGAAAGCAACCCTTTTACATCCCTTTTAAGCATCTTTTCACTCACAACGTCCTCATCTATTCATGGATTGTAAATACTAGTGGGAAGCTTCTAAAATATGCTTTTAGGTCCTAGAAGTGACATTGCTACATGATTCAGTTGTGATGTTGTAAAATAATGTGCAGTTATACAGAAATGCCTTTACTACCTGAGGAAGTACTTCTCTATGTGAGAGGAATTCCCTATCTCAGCACAGAAATATAATTACGCCCTTTCTTTTCTACTCTGCACATCAACAGGATTTGCTGGAGAGTGGTTGTTTTCAGCTGTCATGTCTTTCTTAGAAGTTATATCATTACATAGTTTCAGACATTTAAAAAAAGCCAACAGCACAGATTACAATTCAGCCAGTGGTATTTAATGAACACTGAAGGTGCCAAATCAAATCTGTAATGAGACTTTTCAATTCAAGCACCCTTATCTTTATTTTGTCTCTGATTTTTACAACCTAGAGTGAAGGCTAACCTTTCAAATACCCTTTCTGTATGCATCCTATGATACAGCACTGCCCAAATTTAGTGAAATGCAGTCTGCTAAATTGCACTAAATGACTGAAATTTCACTTCAGTGCATTTTTTTTTCTTTCTACAGAACATCTTAGTGTTGATTACCCTGTTGTGCTATTCACATGGAGTTATGAAAGGATGAAGGTGGATTCTTTCACATAGTCTCCATCACTGTCCCATTTATTTTATTTTTAAACTCCAAGAAGGCTCCTTAGAATGGGAGATTCCTAGACCACTGTTGCTCTATTTTTCTCCATCAGAGCAGCATTCCACCTAGCCATGAAAGCAAAACACTGTCCCAAATCAAGACCTTAGTTCAACCTCAGATGGAAAGGAGGCTGAATTTTAACCTTTAGCATGTTCTGTCCTTTTTATATACTGGCATTGCCAGATTGGCTGCACAACTTAAGTTGTGAGCAGCAGCAGCAGCAGAGAAGGTTCCACCCTGCAAAGAAACTCACATCACAGAAAGCGTCAGAGGGACATTGGCTCATTGGACATGAGCTGATAGGGAAGAAGAAGCAAAAGGGATAGAATGGCAGCCAGGGCCACCACTCAAGTGAGTTGGTTTTTGTGATAAAAAATTACAAGATTAAAGATCATATTTTATAGTAAAACATGGGTGCCATTACTATAATTTAATGCTTGACTTTACCATGTTACCCTTAATATTTTCCTCTCCTGGTCATTTAACCATTTTTTCTCCTGTTCAAATATTTTTGCTGGCTGGCTGTAGCTTCCCACAATGCTATAAAGCTCCTGGGACTTATCTATGGCTTGGTACAACTTCATGCTCAATACGTCTCCAAATGCATATTTTCTCCATCTCTTCTCTATCTCTTCTCTTCTGCTTTCCTCTGTAGAGATGATTTTATATAGTTGCTAATAATTTATTTAATTATTCAGAAGGCTTTAACATAAAAAACATTGACATCATTGATCAAATAGAGACGGAACAGTTATTAATCAATGCAAAAGAAGGTGAAGAATTATCTAAATTGAACAGACTATGGTATCTCTTCACTACTCGAGCTCCCTGCTCAGCTCTGCCTTTTTGGTTGTTGTTGTTTTTGGGGGTTTTTTAATTCATGAGCAAACTCCATGATAATCCTGATGTATAGAATGACTGTCAGCAATGTATTTGCTACCTTTCTGCTTAAAGTTTGCCACTTCTGCAAAAAAACCATCAGCAACTCCATAGTATAATCTTTGCAAGGTAAATTCACTTGTGGTGAACTTTATGGCCAAAATGCAACCAGTACAAAATGAGGGTAAATTACAGTTAGAATAGGTATCTTTTACTGTCCAGTCACTGAGATTTTGTCACATTCCCATTCTTCTCAGTGGGAAACTAAATCTTGTAAGGCTTGTCTATCCCTTTTATTTTATGATGACACTTATGAGCCAGACTTTTTCTGGCTTAGATCTTTTGTTTTACTCTTGCACAACCAGCCCAGTTCCACTTTCACAGGGTATTTCACTGTGGATCACAATGTACACCTTATGCCATAGAATTACTAAAACCTAACTGATACCTGGAAAATCCAAAAAAAAGACGTAGACAAGGGTGGCATTCAGGAAGAAGCCATTTGTGGTGATCCTGGATTATGTAAATCAGGAAATGATGGTTAGCTCTCTTTCAGCTTTACCAACCTTTGCACTACTCCACTCAGGTCCTTGACCTGACTTCTTAGTTTCAGGGGTATCTTCATGTTTTCACGCTCTTCATACCATTTGCTGTTCATGGAAGGACTCATTGATGACATCTTTCTACATGTAAGAGCAGAGAGCCTTTTCTCAAAAACATAAGTGTAGGAGAAAGGAATACAGGTGACCACGTTCCTGATAAGTAACTGTGTTAATTACCAATACAACCTCACCCCTGATGAGTCACAGCTATAGCCAATAAAGATAAGNTGCACCACATTTTCTGTGTGTCAAACCTTCTCTGCAGAGCTCTCTAAGATTGTGATAGTATTAGCACTAGTTTGTGCTAATTTACAGAATTTTGTCTCCACCCAGACCACAACAATTTGCTGTGCAGAGGCACTGGAACTGAACTGATTACTCTGGTGTTTACAATACTCCAGAGTTATGATTTTTATTATGAGTCAAAAGGAGAGCTGTTATCTTAGCCTACTCCAGAGTTCATGGTAAAATAAAATCCTCTTTGCTGAATATGAAAATGTCAGTAATTTTATGCAGATATATTTCTAATTATCCAGTGGTACCTTTGCAAAAATAAAATGAAATCTTTTATTTCTTTATTTTCAGTCTCAAAGTGAAGCTTCCAAAAAAAAAAAAGAAAAGGAATGTGTATGTTATGATAAAATTGAAATAGAGAATTACATAGAAGCCATAATAGGTGAGATTTTGCCAGTTGCAAATGTTTGCTTGCAAATAACAAACGTTGCACAAAGGAAACATATAAT
>VXBB01017009.1:332722-349751 GCA_013399915.1 Illadopsis cleaveri
GAAAGAGTGCAAGTTATCTAGTAAATGATTCCCTGAAATAATGATCCTTATGTTAAATGACGCATAAATCCTTGATAATAATAATATTAATAATAATAATTATTATTTCTTCCATGAATTCTATTTGCTGTCATTGCTCTTCAGACAAGGCATAAAACCAACAAATTAACATCCAGTGAAGACCAATAAGGTCACGCATAAGCAGTTCACTGTACAGTACTCCTTAGACAAAGTTACTTTATTATTTTTTCCATTGTAGGAATAGAATTAAGAAATAAAGGACAAACCCTAGTTTACCTGAGCGAAGGAGCATGCTGTCATTCTGGGACCAAAATAAAATCATTTTTAGGCTGCTATCACATTGTTTAACCTTCCAAGTGGCCAGTATAACGGGAAACTCTAACATTCCCTAAAAAAAAAATTAAAGAGGAAACAGTGTTAAAAGTCTTGGTTCTATTTCCATGTCTGTAAAATGTAATGCTTAACAGATGCAAGCTGGAGGAGGAGAAAGGAAGAGGTCAGATTCCATCTTCTAACAAATCTGCAGAACTTCCTACTTTACAGGAGTGAAATATTTCTTTATGTTTACAATGTATTCTGTAAGGATGGCTGGGTTCCTGCTTATTCTTTCAACATATTTTCTCCTGAAAAATGTTGTTTCAGCTGGCTACTATTGGCAATACTACTTCCCATTTCCTCTCAGATATTCAGTGATGTTGAAGACTCAAGTGACTAATAGCTAGGTTTTTGTGGATGTTGTTGGCAATGGTGTTCAATATACTAAGGTAAAGCTCAGATAGCAGTGATTCAGAGTGTGTTGCTTCTCCAATTTCCTGATCTCNATACGTTAAAGGTAGCATAAACAGTTTAAATTACTTTCCTGAGTAATGCAACACATCCTGAATGTTGTTTCTACATCTTGAAAAATTAACCTAACCAATCAACATACTAGGTCCAAAACTGTAAGTCATTGGTTAACATGAAAAAGAAATAATTTAAAAGTTTAATGAAAATCAAAGGATGTGTTCAGGCATGAGAATTACTCAGTATTCTGCATTGAGATACAAAACAGATCCCTTACATTTAAATTATCAGAATTCTGGTGACCAATTCTACTTCAGCACAAAGAGGTTTACTGTATTTTTCTCATCTAGTTACTTCAAAGTTTATCTCATTTAATTGGCCATTGATTATTTTTCAGTTTCTTCAATGTTCCTTATTGTTCCTCGTCCTCCCACGAGACATGGTTAGATTCTATTCAGGCACGTATTAAACTGGATATGTGTTTTAGTACAGGAAATACACAATTTTGTAAAAAGTTCGAAGTTCGAAAAAAGAAAAAACAACTTCAACTTTTGGACAACATTTAGTAGATGCAAAAAGAGACTGAAGACATTCAAGTTTTATTCCTGACTTCTATTTAGTATTCTGATATGGACTTTTCTGAGTTGTTAGTATGGCATCATCATGACACATTATGCTGTCACTTTGTTGGGGTTTTTTTTGAGGTAGTAAATACTTATACTTTCATTAACTTTAGCCAACATTGGTTAACAGTTGTTAATGTTCATTTTTTGTAATTGCTTTGAATGCCATATTGCAAAATGTGAATCAGTTAATATATTTATTTATTAATAGAGGATTTACCAACTGAAAATATTACCCTCATTTTGAGCTATTTATTTCAGGTAACAGTTTTACCTTTTATAATACTGCTATAATAGTTGGAAAAAATCCCAGGCACTTCTATGTGTACTTCAAATTGTATTATACAGTCCCTGGTACTAATAATCTTTTACCTTTATTGAGATCAGACAAGTCCAGTTCTGAGAATATCTTAAAAGTTACCTGAAGGTAACTCACCATTTTCAGAGTCACAGGGTATGTGTACCACCCCCCTAATAATTTTACATCTTGAAATTTTGATCATTAACTACTTTTCTGCAATTACTTCCTTTTATTAGTTTACATACAGAAAAAAATATTGGTTATATTGCAGGTTATTCTAATCTAGTTTGTCTCCATAGCCTAGCACAAAATTCATAGACAAAATGTGCATTTTTGCTGCCTTCTTTATAAATTATTCTGATTTCTGAAAATATTTTGAAGATATGCAAGAAAATTATTTTAAAAAGAAAAAATTATGATCCATTTATAAACATTTTGCAGGATAAAGAAAAATAACAGACAAGCAAGATGGGAAAATTATCTGCTGAGTTATAATTTTTTGCCTGAATTTTTTGTTTCCTTAGAGTTTTCCTGAATTGTAAAATAGCTGTTACATTTTTTTCTTATGTGAGAAGTCCAATTTTTGAACTCTATTATGAATTTNCATTGTAGGAATAGAATTAAGAAATAAAGGACAAACCCTAGTTTACCTGAGCGAAGGAGCATGCTGTCATTCTGGGACCAAAATAAAATCATTTTTAGGCTGCTATCACATTGTTTAACCTTCCAAGTGGCCAGTATAACGGGAAACTCTAACATTCCCTAAAAAAAAAATTAAAGAGGAAACAGTGTTAAAAGTCTTGGTTCTATTTCCATGTCTGTAAAATGTAATGCTTAACAGATGCAAGCTGGAGGAGGAGAAAGGAAGAGGTCAGATTCCATCTTCTAACAAATCTGCAGAACTTCCTACTTTACAGGAGTGAAATATTTCTTTATGTTTACAATGTATTCTGTAAGGATGGCTGGGTTCCTGCTTATTCTTTCAACATATTTTCTCCTGAAAAATGTTGTTTCAGCTGGCTACTATTGGCAATACTACTTCCCATTTCCTCTCAGATATTCAGTGATGTTGAAGACTCAAGTGACTAATAGCTAGGTTTTTGTGGATGTTGTTGGCAATGGTGTTCAATATACTAAGGTAAAGCTCAGATAGCAGTGATTCAGAGTGTGTTGCTTCTCCAATTTCCTGATCTCCTGAGATCCCAACAGCTCCAGCAAGGGCCAGTAGCAGTACACAAGATGGTAAATCCATATGTCTTTCACAACTTCCCCAGGAAAATTTGGGTTTTGACTAATAAAAGAGACACTGAAAGCTTCATTTTATTTCATTCTGTAATTGAACTGGCTTGAACCAGACAATGAGTAGATGTTTACAGTCCCCACACAATAGAACAGCAGCAATAGCTGGGGAGTGTGTGCTTACGGCTATGCTTTCCCCACAGAATCTTAAACCCCTAAACATTAAACCATTAAACAATGGTTTAAACTTGATAAGAAGAGAGTAATATCTGGTTTTTCCATAAATTACTATGAGGCTGAGTCTACTTCTCTGTAGGAGAGTAAGAAGGGATTATTACCAAATCTAACAGATACTTAGATAGGAGATTGAAATATTTTGAATTATCCATACTGCACTGGTGAGAAGATAATATATCAGATATGAACACTGATTCAAGAACAGATACGGTTCCAATTCTTCTCTACAGTGCAACAGCAAAACAAAAGCATGATTGAAGAGAAAGCAAACACTTTTAGTCTCAGAATCACATGAAATTCATTGCTAGGGTTTGTCTTGAACTAAACTGCCAAGTATTGCTTCAGTCCAGTCTGGGGGGAAAAACCAAAAAGTAAGAAAAAAAAATTAAAAGAAAAAAGAGAAAAAAAAAATTCCACCTTTCATGAGACAGTTTTGCTCACATTTCACAGAACTTTAAACTTTTTCTTACTCTGTAGTATGTGGAAAACTGCAATAGATCACCATATGACAATTACCATGAGCTAGAGATTAAAGACAACTTGCAAATATGGAAGCTGTAGATCAGTAACTCTGTCAAACATGAACTTAAAAGTAACTGTCTTCTGCAGAAAGAATATATATATACTGAAAGGCTGGACAAAGGAACATGTACCTTCAGCATGTCAAAATATATTAAAGGTGTAAATTTATGATATGTCATGTTCAGAAGTGGAACTTATCGGCTCAAAAGTCATCCAAAGGTATTTTAAGTGGTCAAGTAGCCCATCTCAACATAAATTTGATATGATTTACTTTGTAAATAGCTCTCATGGTCCTTTTTTTTTTTCCCTTTAGCTCTATTAAAAGGTTTTCATTTGAGTCACTAATGTATAAAGATTCTTATCTACTGGCACACTAAGAACACTGCTTGCAAAAATCAATTTTTATGGGGAGGAGATTTATAATCACCAGGAATACAAAGAAGGTTCCTTGATATATCAGATATAGAGGTACAGAAACAGCAATACGTACCTTGAGTTGTTGATGTCTCGTTTCCAGAGCATAGAAAAATGTCAGATTACCCTTAGGTAGAGTTGTTGAGAAATGGTGGAAGATAGAGACAGCAGCTTTCTGAAAGTAGTTGCAACATCTCTGATTGAGATGCAGAGTAGATGATGATCCCTTTCTAGAACAATTTCTAGAGAATGGCTCATATTCAAAAACCATAAGAAATCTCCCCTGTAAATACAAAATCCTTTATTGTCAAAACTGTTGTTAAATTATTGTCTTAAGTAGTTAAGGTGCCCAAAATGAAAAATCTTTAGGGAAGAATCCTTCACATAAGTGTAAAAAATTAAACAAAACAGGATGGGCAATATTAAAAGTTAATACAGTCATGCAGTAACTTGGAAGATGCAAATTTTGAGTTCATCCATAACAGAAAATTATCAGATAACTGAAAAACATTTCAGGCCTTCCTCCTTTTTTTGTTTTTGTTGTCTTACCTTTCCCTTTCTTTTATAAAACTTACTATGTTTTGGGCATCTCCAATAAATGTTCTCTGAAAATTGTCAGTAATAGATACACAGATTAGAGGTAGAAATATTTTGAATGATCAATTTCCTGCTACATCAGGCAAGCAATCAGGGGATAGGAGTTCCAGAAGATGAAGAGAGTATACAAATATCATATTCATTTGCCATTGGGTGGATTTTTCTCTGTTAATTCATTTCTTGTTGCAAATACATCTATTTTCATCTTCACAATGACCTGTGCCAACAAGTTCATAATTTATTCACAATTATTGAAAACAATCTCTTCATTTAAAGAGAATTTTTCTTTGTGTTCAGTTTCTTTTCTTGATATTCCTTACCTTCTGTATTCTTGACTATTCAGAGAACTATTGTACTAAGCTAATGACAAACCCTTTTTTCATATAGGTGAATCCTGGTGAGCCCATCATTTGGAGCACAGTGTTATTAAGCTCTGCAGAACTGACTAGTTTTGCCTTGTGTAGTTTTTTTTTTTCTACACCTAGTGTAGAATGAAGATACAAGTCTCTGTTTCCTGTAAATTATGGGGTTTAGACGTCTGATGATCAAAGTAGCAGAGAGGACGTACCATTCTGTTTGCCCTTTCTAGCAAGACTTTAAGTCTCAAACTTGATGGTCTCTGTTATTTTTTCTTTTTTATTTCTTCTGCTTGCTTTATTTTCTTCCCAGTGTTCCCTGGGAATTCCTCTTTTCCACCCACTGTGACTATTACATTGCCTTCATTGCTTTATGAGCTGAAACAACAGCTAACAAGTATGCAGCCTATCATCAAAGGCTGTAATTAACAGCAAGCTTCATACACTTACAGAAGGTGCTACAGGTTTTCCTACATCCCCATAGTAAAAAAAAACCCACAAGGCTGAGAATGGTATAGTGGCTTCAGTGAAGCTAATTGCAACCTTCATAGATTTCAAATAGAGGGCAATTTATCCCTCCTGACTAAGTTGTGCACAGATTTGCATGGTATCTAATATGCAGTGTGCCTAGAAAGTGTTGAGTTAAGCACTTTAAAATCTGAATGTGTAGCAACACAGGAATTCTAGAGGATTTCTTTTGACCACAGATCTAAATTTGTGAATGTTTTTACACAGGTAGTTTAAAAATATATTTATTTATGCCTACTGGAAACAGAGCTGGGAGATCTTAGATCTTTCCTGTAAAGGTTGTATCAAGTTGTATCTCATTGTTCTATAATGCATATACTCAAAAGATACACAAATATACACAGAAGCAAAACTCAGTAACCCAGAAAGTTTGGAGACTTAGAAAAAAATTGTAGGTAATCAGATAATTTGTTAGAATGCCTCTGGTCTCCATTTAATGTTTTATATGTTCTTTTTAGGTCATTTTAATTAAGAGGGGAAAATAGCAATAAATGTTAACAATCTAATTTAGTTTTACTAGAGAAAAACTGAATGCAATTAAATTTCTTAAAATAGTTTTAAGCTGAGGCCTGTATAAAGGTTCCAATTAAAAATATTCCTATTTGAAATCTGATTCAGTGCAACGTGCTCCTTACAGTGGTCAGGATTTGGGATAAGTTTTATGTAAGTGGCAACAAAAACAAACTACAGATTTTTAAAAGTTCAAAATTTCTACTGAATTGCTATTATTAACGATCTCAATGGAGTTAAATAGCTCTCCCAGTATGTTTTTGGACTATGAAGGAAGTTAAGTAGGAACTTATCTCAACTTCTCCAGAGCCAAAACTCCGTTCCTTAAAGAGCTCTAAAATCTAAAATAAGTACTGAGACACCTTCACGGCTAGGTAACTCTTGTCACATGAGATTTCAGTCTTTTTTACTGCTGTTAAATACTTTATATCTGGTTACCCCACTTTAGGCCCTATTGTGAGGGCACTATATCATTCATCATATGCGAAGTTCAATGGAATTGTGTCATTCCATGGAATATATGTAATTTCAATGGAATTAGTATGGTTGGGTGCTATTTTGAAAACACTCCTAGCTCACCTCTGTAAGTGTCCATATATTTCTGTAAATTACTCTAAAATTTATTTTAAACAAGTTACTAAGAGTGTCACTGAATGTGTTCTAGTAGAAATTAGGATTTGAAGTTATTCAGACACAAGTAGTGTAATCGTAAATGCTCTTGATGTATGAAATCAACTGATAAACAAAGATTGTACCCTCACTGTCCTTCCATTGGCAAAAGTCTCCAGAGGTCTTCATTTTCCAATCATTCAGATCACAGATGACCAAATGGGGTGGATCATTCCATTTTGATTTGCTTGTATGACTTCACGGCATTTCTCCACAACAGTAGTTAGCAGCAGCAGATTTTGCATTTGATTGGTTGTTTTTTGGTATGAAACATGTACTAAGTAGGTATAGTCACAGTTCTTTCTTATATCGAACTTAAATTTTTAATCTTGTTTTGAATTAGTCTGGGAAAATAAAATATTATCTGTTCTTGCTTCCCTCTAACCACTATATGTTAATAAAATAAAAAATCTTTCATTCTCTCTAGGCACAGACTTTATACATTTTTAGACAATTAAAACTTATGCACAGCCCAAAACCCTCTGAATTATATATCTCTTTTCTCAGCTAGATATGCTGAGCTTTTTTCTCACTGCGCACATTTCAGCTAGGTTTTATGCTATGTTCATTATATGGCATTGGTCAAGAAGCTTTATTTATTATAGTGATAATTTTTGTTATAACTCTTTGTAGGAGAATAGCTCCTCACAAATTTTAAATTATGCTTTTTTCATGCTTGCTTATAAAACTAGGAAAATTCTGTACATTATAGTAATTATTTATGATTTTCAGAAGTGGGGATGTCTCTTCTTCAATAAAATCAATAGAGCAGAAAAACTTCTCTTTGTTGCATGTACACAATTATGTATAATACTACTGAGGTGTGATTCATTAGTGTGCACTATCCCAGGGCATATTGACCTAGAAGGCTATTGCTTAAAAAACTGCATAGATGTCTTGGATTTATTTGATCTGTTCTTATTCGCTCATTCTGATTTTTTCACCTTTTTTTTCTTTCCCAATGACTACATTCTTGTACTTTTCTGCCAATGAAACTCTGAAGAGATAAGAAGAGGAAGAAGAAACAGAAAAAGATTCATTCAGCAAATAAGCTTGCTATTACCTCTTCTTTGATGAATTGTAGTTACCTTCAAGGGAAACCACCTCAATGTGTAGCAGTCTCTACCCACTGCCGCTGTATTCTGAGTTTTGATGCAAGCCTTCCTATACTTTCTCTGCATCAGAAACCTCCTGTATTTAGTCTGAAGTACGAAATATTATTGCACTATTATGTGCTGGAAAATATTCTGTAGGTTTTTATTCATTCCCGGTTCATCCACACTGAGAAAAGCATTTCAGGCTATCTTGAATGTAGTCTTGGGCTGTACAGGTTATATTCACAATATTTTACTCCAGTTCCCTGTTCATGTCTCCCAACCTACCCCAAATATTAACATCTTGGTTTCATCCCCTAAAAAAAAATTCCATTCTCTTTCTAAAATGGAAGCCCTGAGATGTAGGCAAGAAATATATTAAGGTATCCAGACAAAGGATGGAAAAAACTTATGATAGTAGGTTGCACTCATTATCTGAATTTTGGTACTAGATGATTACTACATTTCTGTCCTAGAGGTCAGACCCACCCCCCACCAACAGCAACAAAAACTAAAAAATCAACAAAACAATATGTTCTATTTATCAGTCACCAAAACATGCAGAATAGAATGGGTGAAATTTCTGCTAAAACAAAGAATTTAAACTCCAATATTTTATTTAAAAATTAACTTTTCCCCAGACACAAGCAATCCTGGCATACTGGTGGCCTTTCTTACTATTTAATCTAAACTGCTAAGGCCTATTGTAGTTCTCTATTCCCAGCTAACAATGACCTACTTTAAGCTACAGATTTCTGTTGAGTAAAAACCCATTAAAAGGAAAAAAAGTTCCCTCCAGGCCATCTGTTGTTTATTTTTCTATTAGCAGCAAACTGTTCTCTTGGAGAACAAGGGTCAGTCAGCTCCACAAGAAATGGGAACATTTTGCCCTTTTATTTGCTGCTTTGTAAATAGTAGCAGATATTACTTTTCCCTCAAAATGTTTAAACAGGTAGAAGTGGGTAATGTGATAATGCAGTCTTTGCAACTATTCGCATTTGAATTCACTATAAGACATCAGTTGAATGTGGATTTTTGAACTCCTACTCCATGACATTTCTTTTGAAAAAGGGTGCAATTTTCTGATTAATTTTTTTCTTTCATTGCATGTTTAAGCTTCTGACAAGAAAATGGCATGACACATATTATCCTACTAGCATTTTAATATTTGTATTTTTTCTTTAGTTTAACTGCATTTTGTTTAGCTAAGAATATGTTTTCCTGTAAAAATTAAAAATACCACAATTAAGGCAAAAATGAGCAGTTCAGGTATTGTTTTTCTTTCTGAAAACCCACAGCTATTGGCCAGCTGTGGAGAAAAGGCTGAGAAACCTTACCCATACATTTTCTGTAGCATGAAGAAGAAAAAAAAAATGCTGGATTTGTGATGATAATTATATACACTGCAGGTATGAAAGGACTTATTTTTTAACTAACTGAAATACAAATATGTACATATCCAACTATTTTTACAAAATCATCTTTTGCAGCCTCTAAAGTTAAGGAAGGACAAAGTAGTAGGTGGTATTTGAAGATAAGGATAGTGAATCATAGTTGCAGTAAGTAAAATGTTGAGCTTTTAATGAGACATATAAATAATTGGTAACATAGCCAATAAGATCTTTCCCCCTCCTTTTAATTTTCTAAAATTGGAATTTTGTGATGAGCAGTAAATTTTTCTTTTCATTTATTGTCATGATTAATTGTAAATTATCTTTATAATGTTCCTCAGTCTATTTAGAAGCTAGACATGAGTCATAAATCTTGAGGTAAGGAAGAAATATAAACAAAAAATACATTATATCTTTTGATTGCACTCATCACAATTATGTTGATCCCCTTTAAATTAACTTTATTAAAAGTAAGCCCAAATTTCTTTAATTCACACGATGTAATCCAAGTTGAACAATGAATAAGATGGAAAAGATTCCTCAGAAATAAAATTGGAGACTCTGACAGAAATCAACTGTAACTCTATTAATTTCTATAAGCATCTTGTGATGAGCATATTTATATAAAAACTTGGGGAGGTTTGGGGATTTTGGCAGTTAATTGATTCTACCAGTCAGTCTGTGCTAGTACTGATTATAGAGAAGATTGTCTCCTCTGAGGAACTGACATTATTTTGAAGGAATTATGAAACCTCTCTTTGTCAAGCTTTAGTGTTTTACTATCTTTTTTAGTGCCAATACTAGCTGATATGTTGTGTAAATGAAGTATTCAAACAATCATTTCCATTCCACTGAATTACTGTCCCAGTAAGTATTTGCATGTTCTGGTTATTTTTTATCACATTTTGCTTTTGCAGGATAAGCTGGAACCATTGATGTGACAGTTTCAGATGATTATACTACACCAATGCCAGCACAATTTATTTAAGCTACTTTTTTGCATCTGTTCCATAAGACATGCTTGAAAATATTCATCATACTGAAATACAGAAAGCAGAAAGGTCATTGCTTTTGTTTTGACTTCCTCAGCTTCCCTGCCAAAATGTAAAGCCAAACCACATGAATTCTAGAAGATCATAAACCTATTTCATAAATTTTGTTGCAGAACTATAACCAGTGCTACAATGAGAAGATTTGAAATAAAGGATCCCTGTTTTAGGAAAGGCATGCATATAGGTCAGAGAAAAACCTTTCTGTTTGAACATATGCTGCTGCTATTTTTTTTTAATATATAACTTCATTGAATATAAAGATTGGGAAAATGTAGCCTAATAATGCAGAAAAATACCAGACACCTCCTATATGCTTTCATTTACCTTGCTCATGTCTGATGAGCTTTCTAGCCTTACATTGATGCACCACTCATGAGGCAAGAAGGAAAGGCTCTCTCCTGGCTGAAACTGCTCAGAGACCACTCTGAATGGAATCCTTCCCCTCTTGGAATCAGAAGATATGTTTGCAATTTTTTCACTGGAGCCAGGCACAAACCAGCGCTATGGGTTAAAGTTTACAATCTAATTATAAAATATCATGGTAATGTTTTATGATGGTGATGATGAACCTGTCCTTTCCTTATTCATACTATAATAATGTTTGCTTTGACCACCACTGTGTTTTAAGAATAGCTTTTCACTGACCTCCCCTAATGGCTCTTATGTCACCTTTGTTTCTTCATGTGAGTTAACATGTAAATTAACGGGAATCATCGAAGTAAGGAAAAAATATGGTGTTATGAAAGGAAGACAGTCAGTGAAAGTAAGAAGAAAAATATTTCTGACTTTTTCTTAGTCATAATATTGTAACCAACAAGAGATAATAATGGATATTCTGTCTACCAAAATTACAGGTAAATGGACCAGTTCACTCTAGGATGTTTTTAAAGACAAACTGAGGACCATCAACAGTTCATCTCTGACAACACTTCTCCATAAAAAGAATTAGGACTTTTAAAATTCTGTTATAAGTAGAGTAGTCTCTTTCTCTCTTTTTATCAGAGAAAGTTAAAAAAAGAGTAAGATATTTTAAAATTTAGAATTATGTATCTCACAGCCATATACGACAAAGCCTACAATTTTTCAGTGGAAAATGTCTTTAAGACCAAAGCTACAAACTGGAATATTCTAGCAGACACTAGAAAACTGAAGACTGATTTATTTATGTTGCTGATTGTTTGCCCCTTGTCTTCTGTCACCTTCCTGGCTATCTTAGAGGTATGTCTACCATGCTCTTTTTTCATAACTTGAAAAACCACAAAAGATTTTGACTTTTGATTAAACCTGAGATATCTTCAGAGATATTCTCAGTAAGCCTTTTGGGAAGACAGAATTGTTATCAATTTTTTTGAAAGAGATGGTATAAAATATAGATTTTCTATAACTTAGGGGGTAAAAGACAAGAGAGTTGCATGACTGGAAGATCTTAGTCACAGGATGAAAATGGTGATGTTAATGATGTATAATTTTGGCAATTCATTACTTAAGTTGCAACATACGTTTTTAACTTTAGCTCAATGAAATATCAAACTAAAGAGTATATGGTTTTAGAATTAAGTAAAATTTTAAATCAAAGCTATAATTGTTAGACACAAAAGTACAGTGAGAGAAAAAAATAGAAGTGAGCAGGGTTTAGAAAATCCTGCTATTACTGTCGTTCCAATATCACTAAACAGATTCAAAACCAACAAATGGCTGTAGTTGCAGTGTCTTTATGATTGCATTAGTATTCTATACTCAGACTCAGCATAAAGGTCAAATGGAATTCAATCAACTGCGTTTCACATCTTTCATAGCAGGTAGTACATGAATGAACGTGTGTGACCTATTTTTTTTATAACTCAAAACACTGAAAAAACTCACATTGAGATGGAACACTGGATAATGTACAGCACTGCTCAAATGGCGTAGGTGAGAAATTTTATTTTGAACTTTCCATCCTTGGACTTCATCACATTCATTAAAGGTATCAGATAAACATTCCAGATACAAAGCAAAATTTGTATTTACTTTTATATTACTTCTAAAAGTGACTTCCTTTTCCATAAGTACTCTCAGAACAGCTAGCTACTGCTTCAAATTTATGTAATTCCCCCTTGGAGAGTATAACCAATGTTCCAGTCTTTACACAGGCTGGTGTTCATACAGATCTTCAAAGGCATGCAGGTTCCTTCTGAGTGAAATGCACAATTTCTGATACTGCTAGCTCCTATTGTCAAAGCTGGCTTTAAGCAAAGCCATGCATGTGGATGACCATTTCACAAGGTTTCAGTTCAAGTGGTATTTGCTTTTTGCATGGGAAATGTTAAATAATACCTGTATTCACTGGATGCTTCTCATTTCCAGAGTAGCTGGTATTTCGTTTTAGGGAATGTTTTCTTCTCTACTCATTCTTTAGTACTCTACCCAATTTTAAACATTTAAATTATAATTGTAAATATTTGTCTACTTTCAGTGCTCAGCAAATGCAGTCAATGACATTCAATCCACTTTCTCAACCTTTCTTTTCATGGTTTAATAAAAAGTGTCAAAACACTTCTGAAAACAAACATTACAATGATTCCTATGGAATGAGGAAGCTTTGTACTGACTTCAACTCATGAAAGACAATAAAATTATTGTCCTTTTACGTAAAGACTATCATGAAAAGAAGAGGGAATGTGGTGATGCTGGGTAGACATTAGGGCTACAAAACAGCAGGGTTTTCTCTCTTTGGATGTCTGGTCTTCCCTAGGAAATCTTGTCTCAGCTGAAGTGTCAAGAATTCTGTCATAAAGAACAACATATCAGAATTTGATTCATCAATCCAGAGAAATCTTCAGTGGGATTGTAGTACCTTTAGTTCCATAACTGTTTGATTTTGAGATGATATTATTACATATTTTCATAATATAAGGGGAGTAAGGCTTATCGGTTCTGATAATATTAATCTCTGTTTGCATAGGAGATAAACCTGTAAGAACACACCCCCAGTGGGACTGAAGAATAAAATTTTTGCATTAAAAACAAAGCAAAAATTTATTTCCAAGCTCTGGCCAGGAGGTTACTGGATCACTGAAAAAAGTGTGGAAGTTATCCAGCCACAAAGTCCTTCTTTCACATTCATTCTCACTAATGCCTCGACCTTGGTTCTCCATACCCACTGCCCAGGCACAGAAGAGCAAGTCTGCTGTGCCGGACTGTTTGTGCCAAGTGCCCCAAATCCAGACAATAGATATTCTGAGGGGTTTGTCTTGACCCAGTAACAGCTGATCCCATAAAATGAGAATCTATTAGCAATTGGAGAATATTAACTGGAAAATATGAAGAACACCTTCTTGCTTATTGCACTGCTAGAAACGTGGGCCATGAGTCAGTTCCACCATGCAAATACCTTGTGGTAAATGAGAATAAACAGAATCTATTTCAAAATAGACTCCTTATCAAAAGTAAAATCCTAATGCAGGTACATCCTGTGAATCTCTTTATCTGTAAGTAACTCAAATTTTTTTGTGTTATTTTAAAATTAAAATTAAAAAACTATACCACTTAATAACTGCAAGCATGTATTTTTTTCAGTCAGTTACTTGCTACTGGAGACTTGAAAAATAGTTCTGGAAACAGAAAATAATTTTCACAAGAAAAAAACTTTTCTTTTATGAAATATTGTGCTATTCAATCATAGGCCATGATTGTAAAATATGTCATTGACCTAACCCTAAATTAAACATACACCCTGAATTTCCATCTTTTTCATTACATAAAAAATGTAAAAACCCCTGTAACATATAGATTTACTGACTGAACACTTTATTTCACTAGTTGTCTAAACAACAAAGTTTAGAAAAAACTACCTTGTGCAGTATAAAATACAAGTGATCCCAATGATCAATGTCATCCAAGCTAAGCCACAATTCTATGATCCTTTTAATATTGCTTTGTAAAATCTATTCTTTGGATTTTGTAATAATCTCTTCCTATTTAACAAATACTTAGAGAAACTTGAACTTGATATTTGAAATAATAGATATGCACTGAAGGTTCATTATCAGTCATGCAGTTTCTAAATTTAGTGCCATTGTTTCCAGCGATGACATCGATTCCCTTGCAGAGGGAGTCATATTGTTCCTGGAGTTACCACTCACATTGTAGAGCTGCATCTAGCTGCTATATCCTGAGGGTGGATATTTTAATCTCCAAGGCATTTGTTGATTTGTCCCACAGTAAAGAATCTTCGGTTTGTGAATTCAGCCCTGCAGAACTGATGGCCACCTCTGCATTGATATTATTGAGTCCCCTGAATAATTTACTGATGCGGTTCATCTGATAACCAGTGATTGCTCCTGTAAACATGAGCAAAAAATCCTATTCCAGGCAATATCATCTTTCACCCATGATGAGTTTTAATTCTTACATGAATGTAGGGCAACGCAAAAATACGTTTTTATAACAAAAATATTTTATTCCAAGCATATCTACTAGCCTGGGTACATATAGTGTTGCCACTGCTTGGCACAAGTTTTTGCTAGAAAAGCAACATAAATCACCTAATGCAGAGTTGACCGGCCTCTGACTTGTGACTAGTTTCAGCTTCACTTTGTGCTATAGTGCAGTGATATCCTAAAAAACCCTATGTTCAGTAAAGACAAGTAATCTTTGGATAACTTAATTTACAAACAGAGCAGCATTAGCATCAGATTACTGGAAAATTTTTGTAAGTGTAGATAAATGAAACAAAGTGGAAGAGCATGTCTACGCACAAATAAATGTCCCGTTGGCAGAGTTCTCCTCCTTGTGTGGATGGCTCCCCCAACACCTGCTGGAAGTAGAGGGGCTCTCAGCTTCAGTCCCTGCCTTTTTTGAGTATATGAGAGAATCAGCAGAGAAGAGGGCAGATGCTTTTTGCTAAAAGTAATTGTGCTTCAAGTAAAGAACTATAAGACTTGATACCGCAATCACTTTTGTATTAACAGACAATATTAAATGATTGAACAGATACAGACTAAGCAGTTAAATAAAGGTCTCAGTTTTACACCTATAATGACATTGCAGCCTGCAGGAAATGCATTTTAGCTTATCAAATTCGACCTTCAAGTGATGAAATAAATTAAACTGGTAAATAATTTCTACTTAAATGACTGTAAGAAATATTTAATATTCCTTTTGTCAATATTAATAATTAACTAGCTTAAAAATAGAACTTGAGATCTGATTAATCTGTGATACTTTGTTAAATGGAAAATTATTCATAAAAAGAAAAACATCTTCAAAAATCCCTAACAACTGAGCTCCTAATAATGAAGTCTGAAATGTCCTGGGTAGCTTAAAAATTCTTTTTTGAAGTTGCTAGGAAGTCACAGGAACTTAATTTTTTAAAGCTAAAATTATTAAAATTATATTAATATAGTTCTTCAAATATTTCATTTATGTTCAAATACATTTATACCTACTTATATGAACGTATACGTGTGTACGTATATAAGAAAGAATACAAGTAAGACTAAAATTTATCTTTGCAAATGCTAAAGGGATTGTTTGCTGAAACTAGAATGAAGCGAACTAAACTGCCGTGTTAAGAAAAGCAAACATAGCATTATATTTACGTATTAAAAATATCATTTATATCTTTGCTATTGAATGCCAGAACAATAAAAATTCCACCTTAATGGTAAGATAATTAGTGGGATCAGGATGCCAAAAGTTCAGACTTGAGTCTTGTAACAAACTGAAAAGATCTGATCTAATTTCTTTCAACTCAGAAATAGGCAGAAATTTTAAATTTGTTTTGGGATTATTTACATGTGCTGTAAAATTGCAGATTAATTGTCTAAGGCATTTCTGGTACAATAAGCTTTAAGTATTGTACAACTCGAATTAATTAACTAGACATTCAAAAAAGGAGAATTCATTCCAAGCCTTTCCATAAGCACTCAGGTTATTTTGGGGCAAGAAATAATCACAGTTCTTCTGTACATTTGTGAGCAATGAGAACTAGACTTTTGAATCTTCTTGTGATCTTTAGATTTCAAAAACCAAAGCTTTCAGCAAATTTCAATTTCCAAATGTTAATTTAATTCATTAGAAGGAATCTGCAGGAATAAGCATGCCAGCTTACTTGCTCTTCTACCCCTCTTTCCTGGCATAGCAACACGTAAAGAAAAGGCAAAGGAAAAGGGGAAATGTGGTTGAAGAACACACGGCCATTGCAATCCTATCTTCTAGGGAATACTGTGCATATTTAAAGTGACATTTAGAGTCTTTGAAATTCAGTGGCCTCTTAAGAACCACAAGGTTGGACCTGACATGGTTTTACTCCTTTGAATCTTACCTTTTAATGTTTATATACATAAATGAGAAACTGTGATTAATTTCCAAGTATTTAAGGGCAAATGAGGTCAGTTTTTCTAGTCCTCTGAACTGTGAAATCAGAGTACATTAAGTCCTGCTTAAAGCTATAGGTAGACAAAACCATCTCAATCTTTAGGATGTTAAACTCTGTGGCTACAGAAGGAAAATAACAAAATCTAAGTCCTGCCAGTACTCTCAGCTCGTAGTAGTCTTAGGAAATTAATTTTTGGAACAAACTCTAGTGATTTTACTTTGTCAATCCTCATCATAAACTTCAAAGTGAAAAAAAAAAAACAACATAACAACATATACTCCTTATTAGAGTAAGGAAGGAAAATATCTTCTGAACATTTAATGAAATATGT
>VXBB01017009.1:349767-378275 GCA_013399915.1 Illadopsis cleaveri
ATTAATTTTTGGAACAAACTCTAGTGATTTTACTTTGTCAATCCTCATCATATACTTCAAAGTGAAAAAAAAAAAAACAACATAACAACATATACTCCTTATTAGAGTAAGGAAGGAAAATATCTTCTGAACATTTAATGAAATATGTTGATATTCCTGTAAGAAAAGTATCTAAGAAATATTTAAGTGATTTTATAATTTTCATCAAAGCTTGTTCTGCTCAATATGGTATTCCCAGTCTACATAAAAAAATGAGGAAAGAGAGGAGAATAGAAAATGAAAAAAGAGAGCATTCAACCACCTTTGTTTCATAGCTAAAAACAACCAAAAAAATTCTTGCAACCTTTAGGAAAGATGGTGTGCAAAGACACTGCATTCAATAGAAGCCAGTGTAGTACTTTCTCCATACTGAGAGCAATTCAAGCAATTCGCCCTCTTACCTGCCCATGCAAAATAAAATTGTGGATGGGCTCTTTCTGGGTGGGACCTAGAATTTACAGAACATATAATTCTATCCCATTCAGTAATAACAGTTTATTGGTCATCTTTTTTTCCTGAATCTGGGAAACAGCATACTTGCGAAGTATCTGGTAAAGTATGCCAATACGTATTATGAAGCATCATGGTAGGAAGATGTGTACACCACATCAGTTCAAGTTTTTTAACTGCTTTTGCTCATATACTTTTTCTAGACTGCATTAGACTGAGTATAACAACCACATACTGCATTGTACATTTTCTTTGTAAATTTGGAAATAGTTGCCTTATTGGGTAGCTTTATAAATATCAGTGCTGTAAGTTACAGAGGTTTTCAAAGTTTTAAAATTTTTCCAACTCCAATTTGATAAGCCAAATTGCTTGAAATGGATAAGTACTTATTTTTCCTTCCTTTAATTGCTTTGTGTGGTACCTTTGGTGTCTTTCCAGTGTACAGATATCTTTTGTGAAATGTGATCTTTAAATCTGGAGTATTTTCATAGCAAGAAATGCTCACTACACTACCAGTAAAGGCAGGATACCTTTCCTATTTCAAATAGATGCCCCCTATTTTATTTAACCAAGAAATGCATCAGGCAGGCCTTTTTACTGGAACACTCCATACAAAGGTCATGTAGGGATGATTGTTCAGGTTGACCTCCTAACTCTTTCTGAATTGCTGCTCCACCATATGGTACATGCTCCAGATATATATCCTTGTGCATAACTTTAGTAATTTTGAATTAATAATTATTATGACTTGCTGAATATTTTTGAGTATTTTTACATTCTGAAAGGGAAACATTGAATTGAATGTATCCTGGAGATTATTCTACTAGACAATGCATTATTAAATGTACCCAATATGCTAAACATTTAAACTTTAAAAATTGCAGACATTTCCCTTTATAGCAAGTTAGTGTATTTTGAGATGGCAACAAGTCAGTGTAGTGGTATTAATAAATTCACTGCTTTCTAATTCCATTGATGTTAATACAGTCAAATAGATTAAACATAATCAAATTAAAAGAATATTATGCTACAGCTCACTTGTATGATCTTTCATGTGTATTTTCAGTTCTGAGATTTACCGGTTTCCCTTAATGTTCCCAAGACTTAGAAGTGCCCATTGGAGGAAACTGGAAACAGGATTTGATATAGGTATGCATTTTCTTTCATATAATCACTGGACAGCAAAGTAGCCCTGGAGGTCTTGAAAGGAGTATCCATCACTTAATTTAAACATGCTGACTGTTTTCAGTAAATTGAAGGAAAGGCAGAAGTTAATGTTCTCTTCATCTTTCTTCTCTTGACACTTCACTTCTTTGGAGGAAATATGTAAATAAAGAATGCTAACTGTGTCTCTGCTGCTGTCCTTGAATAATCTTTACCCTCATGCACTTCTTCATCATGTTGGACTGCAAAATAAGTCACATGGAGACTCTGGCATTTTTAATGCATGGACAAATAAGTAAATGTTAAGAATTGCAAGATTTTAGCTGTCGTAAGCTATAGTCTAGGTACCTCTGGATTTCAGGGCCATGTGTCTAATAAGCTTAGTAGTGAATATCTCTGAAATTAAAAAAACCTAGTAAGAAATATACTCCTGAAAATATTGAAAATTTACATTTCAGCTGATATTCAGGAAAATTTAGATGACAGTCTACTTCCACTGTAACTTGGGACAGATTTTCTTACCAAGAACCAGAAATAAAACATTTTCTATATGATAAGGCAGATCTAAGCCAAAGAGTGCTAACCCTGAAGAGTAGAAAAGTGCTTATGTTAATACACCAAAAACTGAATTACTAAGTAAGACAATAGGGAATAAGTAGTCTTTTGAGTTAAGAGAATAACTGCTGCTGTTAGTATGGAAAACAATTTTGATTAACAAATAGTGGATTTTCCCCCTTTTATCAGCTCCCACTATTTGTTCTTTCTCTTTTTATGTACTATTCTTTCTAATCAATCACTCTGATGGAAAATATTTTCTAAAATCTTGTCCTTAGAATTTTTCAGATCAATGGACTCACACTTCCACAAAACAAATATGAAACAAATAATCAAAAATTCTGATTTCTGTCTCATCAGGGTCTGTTCTCAAACATTGAGCTATGTATTTGACATTTATTTATATAGTGAATATATAATCATCTTGATGATTAAGGTTGTCTGTAGTGACTTCCTGCCAGCTAGTAAAAAAACCACCCAAATGCACTTTATATGGGCATGAATTTTAAATAATACAGAATGAAGAAATAAACACAGAAATATGAAAATTTGCAACACTGCTTTCTTTAATTTACATAGGCTACAGTAAATTTGTGCACGTTATGCAAATTATATGCAGGGAGAGGAAATAATATCTCCACCTAATTTTATAAACACTTTCAAATATTTGCTTCAGACTTTTCCAAAGCTCCTCAAAAGCTTCCTTCTCTCTGCTTCAACTATTTCTTTGATGCTTCCTGGCACATCAGACATTTCAGTGGAAAACATTATCACATACTATTTTTCCATTTTGTTTTCTGTTGTCACACAGTAAAGAAATACAGCAAGTGGTGCAATTAAGTGAATTCTGTTTTCTTTTTTTTCCTTTCCCTTTGTACAGAGGCATGAGCAAAGTACCATTCATAGTTTTTTTCCAGTTTTGTAACTTAGATGTATAATAGTATAACTTCACTGTATAAAACTGGTGAGTTTTTGTTAATCTAGGCAACTGAAATTACTTGTCACACTTCAATACACTTCCTTTGATCACAATGATTTACTGTTATAAAGTATCACAGAGACAGAAGTAAATATGTTTTGTAAGAAAAAATCTGTTCTTTTTATTATGACAAACTATTTTCGACTATCCTCTATGATTTTATATGGATTTTATATCAGGGAGAAAATTCAATGCATATTAAACTTTTCTTTGTTTGTTTCTCCTGCCTTTCTTTTTCTCTTCTTACTTGCAGTACAATGTATTCATTAAAATAGCAAACATATGTTCACAGACCTGTGACCGAAACTTTGCTAAACCATTCAGTGAGTTTTATCTAAGTAACTCTTCCAGCACCTTGTGAAACCTTGCTAAACCTTGCTAAAGATCTTGCTAAAAACTTTTGCATGTTAGTAGTATGATGAAGTGGCAAGGATAGTCATATAGTTGGAATTTGGTATATGCTTTCAGACTTTGCTCAAAGGTACATTTTAATTGTTATATCTTTATTTCTGCAGCCTCATCTGTTTTTGTATTGTAAGTATTTAATCTTCTGGACCAATCTTTTAAATTAAATAATGTGTCTTCAGTCATACTAGTTGGTTGATTATCTATGTATATCTTATTTTTTTAAGTATTTTGACAGCTAAAAGTAATTGTGTGCATTTCATAAATTTATTACTGCTTTTCAGTAGCGTAAGTGCATTTCAATTTGCTTTCTTAGGTGATGCCTTAAGTTTTAGTTTTCATGTTTTTCAGATTCTGTGCTGCCTAGGGGTGTAGTTCTGAGCCTCATATAAAGTGCCAGTGAGCTCTCTTCACAGAGTAGGGAGACAACAGAAATCCTTTTCCTGCTGAAGACCAAGGACAATTTTCAGCCCCAAGAGCATGAACAACGGTGGGCTGAAGAAGGGAAACAAGAAGGATGGGACTTCACAACCCAAAGCTGTAATTGGACAATTGAACTCCAATATGCAAATTGACCAAAACTGACAAAATGTAAGACCTCATGACCAGTCATCCATTTTTTGACCATTCTAATTCCACCTTGGATGTAGCCCTGGCCAGGCTCTTGCACTGCCCAAAGTGTATCCTAAAGATCTTTCAACAAATACCTGCTTTATTCTCTAGATCTGTCCAGTCTCTGTTCCAGGTCAGCCTTCCCAAGACATCATAGGAAGTGCTAAATCGTAAGTCCTTGTCAAAATAAAGGGAATTTCCTATCAGTCCAGCTCATTCTGAGGTGATAAATTCATTGATTTGGCTTAAAACACATGTAAACCCAAGTTTTACTTTATTTGCATATAAAATGCCCCAGGGCCTATAGGACCCAATACCAGTGGCTGAGTGTTTTTATCTTCTGGTAGCACAGGGCTTCCACGTAACCTGAAGAAGGCTGGAATTTGACCGTGGTTAAGCACCAAAAAAAAGAGGTTTGGATTTTCTTCATGCATTCAGCACTGCTGCCCAGTCGTTGTTACTGCACATCCTGGGATATCCAACAGCAGCCTGTCATTGACACTGTGGATGGTTTCCATTTAAGTCCCTTCATTCGGATTTTATTAGAATGGTACTAAAATGGGAGAGCTGTTTAATTTTAGGCATCAGCATTAGTGCCTGGATTTTTAGCCACAGAACTGATATTAACTCTGATGGGAATGGTAAATCCCTTGCATTTTGTTACAAATAGCCTTTAGTGATTTCCCGTGACTGCTACTCATGTTTAATATCCATTCACTCTGTTTATTTTCAGATTAGTGTGGTATGGGGTCTGACATTGATATAAAGACAGTGAACACACTCTGCAAACAGAGAACATGCTCTGTTTCATGAGAGCTCTGTGGTAAATGCCAGCCCTGCACTCAGAGCTGCCCAAGTTGAGCCATGTATGGTGCTGCTCAGCACCTCCTGTATCTGACAACACACGAGGGACAGACTTTGACAGGTTTTGGAAGTGCAAATCTCTTGGCTGGTGCCATAATGAAGTCATGAGGTCATGGAGGGGAAGGGAAAGATTGAACTGAAAATGTGAGTGAGGGATACTAAACCCCTGCCAGTGCTATGCAGATAGGAGTAGTGTCTACAGAAATGTCTCTGCTGATTATATTCAGCAGACATCTGGAATCTGTTTTTAGCACAAAGATGCATTTCTTGTATGACCTTGAAAAAGACATTTCATAAAGTTGTTGCTATATTCAAGCTGACTGTAAAATGTCCATTCATTTCAATGAGTTATACTGTGAATAAGGAGAGCTGCAGCCTGCCTTGGTTAGCTCATGTGCTGCACAGACATAATTCCAGTGGGCAAGACAGAGTTAGTGTAGCACTAATGTAGCATTATAAATGTTGACAAATATAATAACTTTAGCTGGTGAACAGCAGCTCAGAGTGACTGTAATATTTTTGTTCACTTCATAACATCTGACATTTCTCCAATACTATTTCCTCAATAGCCCCTGTATGAATCCATTGTTACTACATTAAAATAATTGTCCATAACGGAGGCCTTTTGGCTGGTGGAATAATGAAATCTGTATGTAAAATGCAGGCTAATTAAATACCATTTTGTACCTGTAAGTTTTGCTGAGTGGCATTTTCATAGTGATATCTTCATGTTGCAATCACAAATGATTATCTCTACAACTCCAGAGGGAGAAACAGTTGATTGAGATAGCACACAGTTTTCAGGGAAAAAAAAACTCCGAACCCACAACTTGCCAAAATGCTCAAAATTTTGGTAGAGAGCAGGGAGGGGAACACAAAAATGTATAGAAATTTTAAAGAGATGGATAATGCTACAATAAATGGTTGAGCTTAATGGCATCAGTGAAATCACTATCTATGCCTTTATTATGATATAGAACAGGAGTAGCTGCCCACAGCATCCCCACTGAGGGCCTGGTGGTGTATTCCTGAAGTCACACTTCTTATTTCCTTGTATCTCATGACAATTCAGGGAGTACAGAAAACCAGGTGTTCCTTGGTATGTTAGGGTAGGTAGATATAGGTAAGATGTAATGTTGAATAGTGTCCTTTGGAACAGTAAAAATAATAAATTTTGCCTACTTTTATTTGGAAAGAAGTCAAAACAGCAAATACAGTAATCTGTATCAGATTTCCCTACTGAAAGCAGCCCTGTAGTGTGCTTGTCTTCTTTTCTGTATTAAAATCATAACATCCTTTCTCTTTTTTTCTGCTTCAAAAAATTCATGCGTTCTGTGAAAACTTGCTGGAGAAAGGATGCTTTCAAACTATCTGAGATGCTCAGACAGTGTTTTCTACAGATGCAACAGTGTTAGCTCAAGAATAACACAATGCAATCTCCCAGTCTGACCAAAGTATTCATCACATGCAGACACAGCCATCAATTAAAATTTTGAATCCCTGCAAATCAAACCATGAGATAATTTGTGTCTCAATCTTAATCCAGAACTGGGGATTTGATTCCATTCTTGTTTCCAAAACATACTTTCTGACCTTTTTGACAGCGGCAGTAATTCTAGTTTCTTTTTCTTCCCTGGAACCTACTGCTTCTTTCAATAAGCACCCACTGAAAAAAACCTCAAACCAACCGGCTACAAAATCACCTCATTGAACAATTCCTTTTCAAACATGAAGTATTTCTTCTAGGTTGATATTTAGTGATTATTAATCAGCCTTTTCTTTTCTTTGGCTGTTCCCACAAATAACTGCACAACATTTTCTTATAAAAAATAGAAGCATGCTAAAATTAAGTAGCAATTTTTAAACAAAAGAATGGCATTATCCTATTAGATAGAACATCTGTACAGTTTCTTTGGAAGGTCAAATGCTGAAGTAAATACTGTGAAGGACTGTTTCTGTCATGCTAGCTAGACATATGTACATCTAAAAAAGCAAGAATAATCAAATTTCATACTTTAACAAGCAGATTACTTATGACGGTTAGGAAATAATTTTGTGGGGGAAATATTTCAATTTGCTATAGTGGGTTCTAAATGAAACCAACACAGGCAAACCATATAAAATTGGGTTTATTCCCTCAGTAAAACTGTTTTCAGCTTCATATGTTCACAGTCAATAGCCTGGTCAGTCTTATTATTTTTTTGGAATCACCAGCTATGCATTATTACTTCTACATGCATAGTATGAAAATACTTGGCTTTAATTTAAGGATTACATTTTTTCTTTCAGTCCCTCTGCAGTTTTCTGCTTGGACATCAAGTTGGAGTGTTCAAGGGATATGCACATATGGGCAAAGAAGGTATTCTCTGATGTGTTTACTGAAATTTACTGAGATGGTGAATTAAAGGCACTTAAGGATACATTGATGCTGGAGAAGGGAATACAGGTGACCTTGCCCCTGATAAGTAACAGCTGTGTTAATTATCAATACAACCTCACCCCTGATGAGTCACAGCTATATCCAATAAAGATAAGTGTGATAAAAGGGAGTGGGTTAGCTGGCGAGGAGAATCATGAAGGGGGAAGGACCTTGAGGAAGATCCTGGGCAGAGAGAATCACTGCTGTGAGGTCAGTCTGGGTCTGTTGTTAGAACCTGCTGCCATAGTCTAGCTAGGGAAAAGCCTGCAGTCAGAGTCTGCAAACTAATACCTGCAATCATAGTTTACAGGAAATAACCAGCAGTCAGAGGCTGCAAGGGAAATCTACAGTAGCAGCTTGCTGCAGGCAGAGTGAGTGAACAGTTGGAGTCAGGATGGCTGAGCTGTAAAGAGGAATAAACCAGGACCCTTTTCATGCTGTAGTAAACAAGAAGTCTGTGTCTCAGCTCATTTCTACTCTCTAACAAGAGGGCTGCTGCAATACATTGATGCCTGCTGAAGCACTGTGAGGAGACAGCAGTTTGTGCCAATGTCAGCTACCAACTGGGTGGGGGAACAGCATCTCAGCGAGGAGAGTACAGTGACCAGAGAATGCATTCCAGGTTGGATGGAGCACACACAGGGGGGTATCCTGAGTGCTTTTGTGAAGGGAAGAACTGGCTATCCACTGCAAGTGGATTCTCCCACACAGAACTGCAGCTGCAAATTATAGCTGCCTTCACAGGTTGGAAGAGCAGCCTAAATGTTAACAAAGTTGAGACATAGATTTGAAAAATCCCAGCTGATCCTTTATGGTAGATTTAGGAACAGATACTGTATGTTAGAAGGTATTCCAAGTAGTGTTTTAGAATATATGAGATGGCATTTAGTGAACACCGTACACTGTGTCTGTTACCCTTTTGCATATATTTAAGCACCACAAGTATGGGAAACCTTCGGCATAAGAACTAGCTTAAACAAGAGAGTAACAGGGCTAAGGGTACAGATAAAGAAAAGAACATGGGCTCTAAGATGATATATTCCCTCGAAAATGTGCCAAGATAGCCAAAGAACACATGGGAGAGATAAAGGTGAAGAGAGGAACGTCAGACCACCACCATGAAGGACTGAGCATGCCCAGATGGGCGTGGAGTAATTACCATACCAAGCACGGATGGGCGGGGTCAGGGAATGAATATGTATGAAGGGAGTCTGTGGAATGTCATGCATGTGTAAGACGTCAGGGAATAATAAGGGGAGCAAGTTCTCTGGTGGGTATAAGTGTCTTTGGTGAAATTATTCCCCGCGCATCTTGACGTTGATAAAATACATACCACTCTAACAACTATTATTAGTTGTGGAGTTCTTCAGCAGCATTTCAAAAGTCTTGTCAGAATTTTTTGTTGGTGGTAGTGATGATGGTATTTTTTGTTGGCCTTTGGAGTTGGTCTGGGTTTTTTTGGTTTTCTTTTTTTTTTTTCCTTTTTTTTCAGTCTCATTGGTAGCTCTGGATATTTACTAGGACTTTTAACAAAAAAGTAAGAGATATTTTTGTTGTTTTTATGGGTTTTTTTTAACTGACACTTGTATCCTAAAAATTATTTACTAAAAATGAAATGAAGGCAAGAATCTGGAAAAAAACTTTTTCTACTTATTCTCACTCACAATGATTTTCAACCCATTTTGAGTTTTTGTTATCATAGAGTAATTGGAAATTTAGTCTACTGAATCTTTAAAAAGAAGACAGATTTAGATGCGTGAAATGTCTTCTGATTATTATGGTCATACTCACTCCATTTAAGAGTCACCTGTGCAATATTCAGTCAGAAAAGTTAGCTCCAGAAGGCTATCTATCTACATCCTCAAATAATTTCATCAAGAAACATGAAGTATATAATGTGTGAATCTCTGTGCCTCAAGAGGGAAAAGGGCAATGAGACATTTTAAGGTTTTTCTGAAAGCGTATTTCCCAGGAACCTTTGAAAAGCAGAACCAACCAGATATTCTCCATTCAGATGAATATCAATTTTTTGTTTGCAGTCTATCAGTGTGAGGTCCCACTCATGACATGAAACTTAAAATGACAGCTTCATCTTCAAGAAATTGAAGACAAAATATGATATGCTAGGATAGAAGAGTTTGCTCTGAGACCTGTGTACAGTTTAATAAATTAAATACTGGTAAAATATTATTATTTAAAATATAATCTAACCACAGTGTTTATACTGTTTATTAACATATAATCTATGAAAATGTGTATCAAGTCATTATTAATGAAACATTTATGTTTGACTGTATATATACATACTTCTATGTAATTCCACATCTAGAAAAATATGTGGTAGGTGTAATTAGCATTTGCTACTGCTACAGTTGAAGTCAGTAATTTGCTTACTTGTCTACCTCTAATTCCTCCATCTATTGCTCATCTGACAGCATATTTCAGCTAATTTCAGTTTTATCTACTCAACTTTGGCTGCTTGTTCCAATGTATTATATTTTCAATGACAGTTAAATGACTCTTTTCTCAAGATGCAGTTTAGTATGCAGGATGATGATTTGGCAGTTAAATAGTACACTGCGATATGTAGCAGTTCTGATGAAAGTTTTAGTATGAATTATGCTATAGAGTAAGATTTACCCTAATTACCTATCCAAAAGCTGTGGAAAATACAATGTGAATGTTTAGGTGTAGGGATTGGGAGGTTTCAGCTTTACATTTTTCCCCAAAGGATTAAATATCTGCTTTCCTTTTCTTTACTTATTTATCTAATAAATAAATAGAGTTGAATTTTGGTCCATGGAAATAGGAGATAGTAGAGCATACATGGCTTTCAACTTTATATGTTCATTAAAGCATAAACTTAAAGTTACAAAGAATAGCTTATCAAGGGCCTTGCTGGTCAGTTTAAGTACAGCACTCCTAAACCTTCCTCAAACTCTCTTTAAAGGTTTGCATTTCATTTCAGCTTTTTCCAGGCTGCTACTTGAATTCATTTTCTACACAGATCAGCTTCTACAGAAACTACCTCTGATTCTAAATCAAACAGCAGATGTTTTATATTTAAGAGCTGCAGAGCTGTCATTTGTTAAGTGGATCAGAATCTCTCTTAATCCAACCAGCGGTCTTTAAAGACCAGTAGGCAACCCCTGTCCCATTATTGCTATTTAAAGACTAATTTAAATGGTGGTGATTACTACCATTTTTACATGTCATCAAGAAAATAGCAACAATAATTTGTTGTGAAATTTATATTTCCATTTTCAGGTTACAAAACATTTCCAGGGCCTCAACAAATATTCCTTTTCTTTCTAACTTGGTGCTTTCTTAGCCTCATTGTTTATTGTGATTTTTCTGTGTAGTTCAAATGTAGGTGCTAATTTTCTTTAGTGTTCATTATAATTAAAATATAATTTTCTTTATATAAATTATGACTACTAAGAAAAGAATGGCTCTTTTGAAAATACGGTTCAAAATGGAATAAAAATAGAAACTTGCAAAAGATTGCCATAAATCTTGTTTTCAATATAAATATTTATGAATGTATTATGTACAAAGTAAAGGTTTTTTAAAGATATATTTCAAGTTTTCTTATCACCTTTAAGAATTAATATAATTTCAAAGAATTATAAGTGTAATTAAAGGATGTCCTGTCTGACAGTAACCTCCAGAAGTTACTTTTAAGGATAACAGTTAAAAAAGCAATCAGCTTTAACAATTGGACATTTAATTTCTTTTTTTTTTTAAATCAGGAATAATTTGCAAATAACTAATGATTTTCAAAATATATACCTCACAGCTCAGAATCATCTCTCCAAACAGTGAATTTCAAATGTCCACCAGTATTGTAATATACTGTCTATTTGCAATTTTTCTTTTTCAGTTTAAATGAATAATTCAATATAATTTGCTAACCTTTCTGTGATTCCCTTGGTCTTAGATCAGTACATGTAACAATTAAAAAGACTAGTCCTCCTCTACCAACCAGTATACACTATCATATTTCTGAGATGACAAAAAGCATTCTGAGAAAAGAAGTGTGTAAGCACAGCAATACAACTATCAGTAATGTCCAATAAAGTTACAGGTTGTTTCTTATGATGACTCATGACAGAGAGATTGAAATGCATACATATATATCTATATATATATAGATATAAATAAAGGCCAAACAAACATTTGGTACGGCTTTGAAGTAAAAATGTTGATGGATGAGGACAATAGTTAAACTTTACCACTGACAAAAAGGAGATTGCAGAACAATTTTCAATATATTGACTCAGTGTTGCTGCCTTGCAGCTTTGGAGCTATGGGGTAAGGCAGGTTAGTGTCAGGATAAGGATGTAACAGGTAGGAAACATGATGTGTTGGAAAATCAGAATTATTCCTTTGATGACAAGTTATCCAATCCTGAAACTGCTCTACAGGTTAAGTGATGAGTTCCTAGGCTGACTTCAACTAAATTGTTGAGGTTAAAATTCAGTGGGTTTTTTGGGTTTTTTGGGGGGATTTTGTTGGTTTGTTTTGTTTTGTTTTGTCTGTTTTGGTTTTTTACGAGTTAATTAAATTATCTTTTATTTATTCAACTATTTTAAATGTGAACTCATTAAGTTCGAAGCTGTTCCATTTCCCTCAAATCTAGGTCTTCTGCCTTTTGGCTCCTTGTCCCACCTTTAATTCTGCATAAAGCCTCAGCTGTAATACTGCCTGGCTGTACTTTGCCAGCCACAAGCACGGAGCAGTGAGGAGCAGACCACACATACGTCTGTGGTCTGGTGAGCTAAGCCACAGCATGGAGGTAGTATACAGTAGTTGTCACATTATAAACTGGGCCAAAAATGGCTAGATAAAACAAAGCAGATTACTTGCTCAGATCAGTTACATCACTTATAATCCTGCCACTTCCAGATTTGGGAAGCGTCATTTTAATTTGTGCAGTAACAGCAAGGTAGGATGCAATTAAAATAGTACATCTACACCACCATTATTTTAATTCTTGTGCCATTAACTGTAAAATGCTGTATAGCATTCACAGGTGAAAAGGTGAATGAGGAATAATTTCTGTTCAAGACTTTTATTGAGCAGTAAATATATCGTTATATTGAACTGGTCCTGTGATCACATTCCACTGTGGAGAGAGACTGTTCACAAGAGCATGCAGCGACAAGACAAAGGGAAATGCCTTCAGATTGAAAGATAGTAGGTTTGTATTAGATCTTAATGAAAAATTTTTTACTCACAGGTTAAAAAAGNAAGCACAGCAATACAACTATCAGTAATGTCCAATAAAGTTACAGGTTGTTTCTTATGATGACTCATGACAGAGAGATTGAAATGCATACATATATATCTATATATATATNGGCTAGATAAAACAAAGCAGATTACTTGCTCAGATCAGTTACATCACTTATAATCCTGCCACTTCCAGATTTGGGAAGCGTCATTTTAATTTGTGCAGTAACAGCAAGGTAGAATGCAATTAAAATAGTACATCTACACCACCATTATTTTAATTCTTGTGCCATTAACTGTAAAATGCTGTATAGCATTCACAGGTGAAAAGGTGAATGAGGAATAATTTCTGTTCAAGACTTTTATTGAGCAGTAAATATATCGCTATATTGAACTGGTCCTGTGATCACATTCCACTGTGGAGAGAGACTGTTCACAAGAGCATGCAGCGACAAGACAAAGGGAAATGCCTTCAGATTGAAAGATAGTAGGTTTGTATTGGATCTTAATGAAAAATTTTTTACTCACAGGTTAAAAAAGATAGCAAAGACAAACTATTGACAATAATGCTGAGCTCAGGATCAAGAACTTGGTCATCACAAAGTGATCCTACAGAAACTGGAATAGTTTCCTATTATGCCAAGTATGATCTGCCTTCCTTTCTTGATTTTAGTGCTAAGATAGCAGAGGGATTAAAGTTGTCACATAAATAAGGCAGTTAATGTAGCACTGGAGAAAGATCAGCCTTTATCAGTGGGACAAACTAAGCTGATATTTAGAGCTGATGTTATGGGTGTTAGCTATGATGCTCAGTCAAATAAACTTGACACCTTAATATATTTTTCCATTTTGATGCTGAGAAAACATTAAGTATAGATAACAATAAGGATAAAACAAGATTTTAGGTACTTTTACTGAGTATAGCTCTACAACTATGTGTTAGAGAACTTTTACTGTTAAAAACTGGATTGCTTACAAATATTCACAGTGATAGTTATTTTCAAGACATGTTTTGTTTAGATTTACCTACTTTTCCATGCCAATGTCAGTTTTAATACAGAGAATAAAAGAATCTCATATGTACATAGCAGCATTGTTACTAGCTCTTTTCTAATATTTAGATTGGGGACTACATTGAAGCATGAGGGGAAAATGCTGTGTTGTCAGAAGACAAGTTCTAATGCTCTAACTGAGAATGATCAGATTGCTGCAGTTTGCCTTTTCATTCATAAAACAGGAAAAACTCACCATGAGGCTGCAAGTTGAAAGTTACTGAACAGCAGTCAATATTAACCATGCCCCTAGATATCTGTCTGCAGCAAGTCACAAATATTATGCTTATGGCACAAACAAGTGCCTTGACTTCTCCTATAGTGGGTAAGGGTAGTGTGCTGTTCGGAGCTGGAGCTTGGTAAGCAAGAATGGAAGAGTGTTCACTCTTTTTATGAATTTCCAAATTCCTGTTGCATTTACAGGTACATTTAGCATAAATGCCCAGATGCTTATAAGTTTTCTCTTGGGATCTGCAACCAATTTTCTTTCTCTGACCAGTGTCTTGAATAAAAAATCTTTGGCCCATTGCTTACCATAATTCAAAGTTTAGATCACCTAGTTGTTATACTGCTGTGTTTTGTATCTGCCAGTAACAGCAGACATAAATTTGCTATGTGTATATATCTAAAAATAGCTGGTAGGATTTTACATTTACACCGAGTTTCCTTAACTCCCTGACTGGAGTTCTGAAAGCAAGCTTTATCCTGCTAGAGACTGATCACTCTACAAGGCAAAGCTGGTCTTTCATTCGTACGTGTATGTGTACTGTTCATGCCTTAAGACATTCAACAGTCACAGTGTTTTTCCCCTCCATTTTTGTGGAAAATGAAAAATGGTACAAGTCTGGTCCAACGGTGTCACATATCTGGCTAGAAAATTTACGTGCCTTCCTATTTTTGTATGAATTCCATTAATCTCTGCAGATCGGTGCCAAATAACTGCTACATTTACACTAACAATGACCTTATTTGTAATGCAGCAGAGCAGACAAACGTGAAAGCTGAGGGAGCCTGTCACCACTGGGTGACAAGGGTGCAAATTTTCAAGCTGTGGAAAAGGATATAATTTTGGGAGTGGAATGCAGACTATGTGAAACAGTGTTGTATCAACAATGAGGATTGCAGTTCTGGAAAAAACATGAGAAATGGACAGTGGTTCCTCCAGATGCACTGGAATGAATTAGTAAAAGAATTAACATGGAGTATGAATGCAAAAGGGCCATGGCCTGGAAAGCTGTGCTCAGTAAAGCCCTGGATGAATAATACCAGCCTTATATTGTGTGGAAAAACTTCTGAGGTGCTTATCACCTTATTAATATGGCATCAGAAAAGGGTGGATTCCATTATGATAATAGGAGTATTTTACACAGCAAAACCTGAAATTATTCAGAATTTTTCAGAATAAAGCAGCTCTTTGAGTAGATGAGAAATTACTGGAACTGAGGAATAAAGATAGTTTTATGGGTGACATGAAAGTGCAGCCATCTGGACTGGAGAAATGAAAGTATGGATAAAACAACGAGCATAGGCATTGTGAGGACACCTAAATAGTGTTTACCTCCAAATCTGTAACATCTGTGAATTTGGGGAAGTATCTCTTCATCCTTTCTTCCACTCTAAGAAGTTTTCAATAAAGTCTGTGTTACTTGCTATTTCATCTGTAGGAGAATCTGTTTTGCACTTTTCCTCAAGACTTCCTTGGTCTTTCAAACAATGGCTTTAATGTAATGGCCCAGGCCAGTACAGAGGTTAAGACTTCCTAAGAAAGTGACTGAGATTTCGGAATATTCAAGAAAAGGCTATATGTTATGTCATCAAAGTGCTTTTGATTATGGTAGACTTTTTTCTTTTCTTTAGGTAGTATTAATTTTATTTTGGGGGGTGGTGCTGCTGGTTTTGATTATTTGGTTGGTTTATTGGTTTTGGATTTTTTGTTTGTTTGTTTCAACCACTGTATTTTCAGCAGTTAAGTTCACCTTTCACTCTTATTTAGTTTTGATGTGGCTATACTTAAGCACATCTGTGTGATTATTTACAGTTTCTGGTAAAGCCCAAACCTTTGGAAGCATGTTGTAAAATGGGAAAATAACTTAAAATAGTCCTTAAGACTGAACTTGGAAAATGGCTTTTGAATTACAAAAACCCATTTCAAGGCTTGCACATTTACAGTATTTTTTCCCTCAGTGATGTGCTTTAATTGGAATAAAACTTAAAAATGTCCCAAGAAGACTTTTGAGAATTAATAGTAAGAGTGCAATCAGACATCTTTGAATAATTTAACAATTCCTTTACATAGAAAGACAATCATAAGATTGCAGATTTTCCCATCTTATAGTACTTAGTCAATAAATTTATCTGCTAAAGAGCAACTGGCAAAAATAGGGAAGGTTAGTTGCTTTTTTTTTTTACCATCATGTTTATGCGCATAAAATGTGTGGATTTGTTATCAGTACCTTTTTTACTAAATTTAATTACTAAGGCAAAAAGAAATCTTTATCTTTCATACTGCTTGATTCTTTCTGACCTTTACAGCTTGTACAGTGAAAGACAGACTGCTCTCCTCCTAAAATAATATTTATAGTAAGTTTATTTTACATTTTTTGTATGTTTACTGTTATATTGTCTAAATTACACATATTTGTGAATGTGTGAAGTTTGTTATTAAGCATGATTAAGGTGCCAGTTCTCTCTTTTTTTTCCCCCTAAAACTGGATTTTTAACCATCCCGTATCTCACAAAATTGTGCTGTTTAGTAACTCTTACAAGTTTTTTATATTTTTTCTAACATCCAGTATTTGAAATTCTAGGAGGCACCTTACAGCCAACTGGGCTTTTTGCAGGATTAGAAAAAAAAAACAACAAAAAACTCCCCAGCAAAATACAAGATGAGTTAAAACTTTGTAGCAGAATATTAGAACACAAGTTTGCATACATTCTTTACTAAACCAATGAAGTCTTATAATGGACCAAATCACTATATGCAGGATGTGCATTCCAGTGGCTTTAGGAGTCTTAATATTTCACAATAACTGTTGAGTGTGTCTTGGTCTTTCCTCTACCTCCTAGTGATCTTTGAATCAGGGTAATCTTAAAGAAGTGATTGAAATAACTCTTGCACAGAGCCATTTCCACCTCTATCTCATAACTTCTGCCATCTGACCTTGGTATCAAAGCGTAGGCAGACAGGACTGTCTCTAAATAAAACTGAGTTCTTGCATTGGGAATAAAGATATAGGACTGTACAAGGTAGTGTAGCAGGATGAGGATAGGTAACTTCAAGCATTTAAAAATATATACAGCAGATAGTCAGTAACCTCACCAGGAAAGCTGAAGGACTCCTTGGGTCCTCTCATCCAACACTCTTTGTGCACAAAGAGTGTGGAGACACATTAAACACTGAGGTAAAGAGACATTAAAAAAAGATCATCTTGATTTAATACTGTATTGTGTCCACTTTAATTATCATGGTTTGCTTGAGAACAGTCAAGCATGCCTCTATCCCATTTTGTATCCCTGTCTGGCCTTACATGACCCTCTGTGAGAATTTCCATGAAGTGGAGAGGTCCAGAAGGCTGGAAGCAAGGAATCACAAAGCCGTACTGCAATTGCTCAGAGCAAAAGTCAGAAAGACATCACCAGTGCTGCAGGCAAGGCCACCACAAGGTAGTAAAATCCTTTTCATAAAGTCAGTTTGGCTGTAAAATGCAGACATATTGAGTAGGGCCTCCTGGGAAGCAAAAATCAAATTTGGGAAGTCACTTTTCAATGATTTAGGTTAATAGGTTGCAGAGTCAGAAAACACCACTGTGCTCACTGAATGAATCTGTTATACAATGCTACACAAAAAATTCCTTTAAATGTATTTCTATTTGTGTAAGAAATGTATTTCAGAAAAATCATCAAGGCTTAATTTCCAAAATGTTTGTAATGGAAAACTCTGTGACACCTCAAAAGTCTGCACTGAGATTAAGTTTAAACCCTTGAACTTCTCCAAGAAAAGCAATAATAGATAACCAACCACTTTCAAAATCAAGTAGTTTCACAGGCAAAGCTCTTTTATCTGGACTATGGATATCATGGATTCAAAGTTGTTCAGCAAACAGAGAAAAAACAGAAATCTTTGTGCTTAAATTCTTTGTCAGAACTATAAGGTATATATCAATCTTTCCTGTAAAATACTATTTTGAAAATGAGCAATTGCCTTGATTAACTCCCTTTCTAAATATTGCAGGCACTCAGAAATTTCCATGGATGCAAGGATAAATGCCAAATATTAGATATGCATGGTAAAAAAATTAATCTGTTAAAAGTTAATATGTTCTGGTAAATAGCTGTTCACCAATCTTCATTGCTAAGGGAGAGACTCTTTTCCGTCTCTGATGAATGGGTTATATAAATATTTAAATGTATCCTTTTTTAGCAAGAATTGTACCTAATCTGCTAAGATAATGTCATTCCATATGAATAAAATATGTAGTTCCTCTTTTGAAATATCTTATAATATTTTAGACTTCTCTGTTTTTTTCTGGATTTCAATGAATAAAGTATTCTGTATTGCGTAGCTGTAATACTTCATAGGGGTTAGACAGCATGTAAAAATTCATTGTATTCTTTAAAAAGGCTGGTATTCGATGATTGTTTTCCTGCTGCACTTCACCAGCGTAGCATTATTCAATTGGTCAGATGACAGGACTCCTCCAGTTTCTAATGACATTTATTTTTTATTTGAACAGCCAACATCACCAAATCTCAGCCACAACAGCTTGCTTACCAAAATGTCAGTAACATGTTTAACACTTCCCACCCAACACATGAGGGGTGTCAATCCCAGTGCCAGAGAGTATTCCAGTACTCTGGGCCCCACTTGGCATGCTGTTTTCAGACCTTCTTGGGAAAATGATGAGAAGTCTATTTTACTAGGTTACTTGCATATTATTTTGCAAGAAGACAGTTTGGATGCTCAGAGGATTCAGTCATGCTAGAACATATGCCAGTGACTTGTGACCCCACAACACTGGTGGTAGGCAAGAAAGGTCATCAGCAAAGCTCATCACAGGAAAAGCCTCTCTGTATCAGGTACTGACCAGCTGGAATATCTCTCTTAGAATTGTTAGCACACAATAATAACAAATCATCTGGCTACCTTTTTCTTTTAATGAATGATTTCTAGGTAACACCAAGCTGTCTTCCTAATTCGTAGAAGATATCATTATTTGATACCATCAATGTGCACTGAGGTGCATCCTGAAAGAAGTAAGAGCTTGACCTGCCTGTAAAGGGTTTTTTCTCTTCCACATCAGGTTGAAAAGCATAAAGCTGGGGAAGCAACTCAGAAAACATTTTGCTGTGTATATAGGGGGCTTTCTACATCTCAGGCTTTCATTCTTTGAGTAAAAATTTTTAAGGAAAAAACCCTTCACTTAAAAAAATCACTATTAAAATGGACTGAAAACTATATGCAAATATGAAATTAACTACTACTTTGTCTTCAAATTGTGGTGTTTATGAAGTTATGGCTAAGTTCATTAGTTCACCCTAAACAGTTTGCCATTCACATTATAGCATAAATTTGGTGTCTCAAGTAGGTAGAACAGTCTATAGTTATCATGTTGATTCTATAAATATAGCCAAAGGGAATATTTTTCTTTCAAAACAAAGGCTGTTTTTGACATTAGATTGTTGCTTTTAGCAGTATATTTAGCAGAAATGACATGATTTGGCACTGTCAATGCTTTTGACTCATGATGTAGGATGAAGCATTTTGAAAATAAACTCTTCTCTCTCTAATATATTTAGGAAAAATCAAACATTATCTGAACTTCATTTTTAACTGCTTAAAACAGCACTAAGCCTTAAAGAAATTAGTCACTGTTAAACTGTGTTTGCTGGTAACAAACTGCTGAACTTCATGTAGTATATGAAGGACAAATAGAGTAGATGTGGAAGACTACTTATTTACATGGCTTGTTGTAATTCACACAGACACAGGAGCTGCATATTTCTTTTGGCAAGGGCTGCTGAAGTCACAATTCCTGATACAGCTGTGCTCATATTAGTGTCAGCATAAATATGGTGGCAAGAATTAATAGATCTTGGTGAAACAAAAGATGAGATCTCCTTTGCCATTGAATTCATGCATAAGTGAAGTTGTCCAGGTTTCTATCTGGTCAATGTAAAAAATAATCTACAGGGAAATAAAGCAGCAGTCACAAAGCAAACTATGTATGTTCCCATCACATTTTTTTTTGATTTCCATTTTTCTAGACCTTGCTATCAATCTGCTTTGTAATATAAGATGTCCTTCACAGGCCCATAGAAGCAGTTTGCTACCATTCGAAGTGCTGAAATTAAGATGCAATTTTTGAAAACACGAAGCCAGAAATAAATAATGAGCAAATTTAGACACAAAAAGGTGAAAATATTTTTAAAGACAGTATTTTCTGCACTGAATCAGGAAACATTCTGCAACCTTTTCAAATCACTGCTTCTGATAGCTCATCTGCTTTTGGGAAAAAGAGCTCTATGCTCTAGGAAAAGCAGATGCAGCATTTCATAGCATAATAAATTTTTATGACTATTATAACAGAAAATTTTGACATTTTGAACACTTGAAAATATTTAATCTCTGAGGACTACAAATTGCTACCTTTGATCATTTCATGTTGTCTTTCTTAAAAATGTTACTGTACCTTGCTTGGCTTGGCAGGGAGTGTGAAGAGGAGCTCAGTCTGCTCATCCAAAATGCTGGACTCATGTCCAAACAAAGCAATATAATTGTGACCCCACTTTAATTTTCCCTCAAATGTCTAGAAAAAAGTGAGTGTGGTGCTTCAGCCAAAGGCTCCAAAAGAACACCTTTGCACAAGCAGATATCCATGTGTTCTTGTCTTAGTATTTGAAAATGCAAAGTGACATGTAGATAAATTTGCCCATCTGCATCACGTGGTCTTTACTTTGAGTATTGCTCTCCCTGGAACTGAAAGTTGTGTAAAAGCACTCTATTGTGCTGTGTAAAACTAGTTTATCTCTGCTTAAGTGCCAGATTTCTGGAGAAACAAAATGTCTATACAGCAAACACTTCAGCATAAATGACAAAAATTACTGATATATTACTCATGGGTAAATATTTGCACAATATTCAAATATACCATGCATATGTAGTTCCAAATATCTGGCCCTGAAACTATCCATATTTCAAGGAAACTTCTCCCAAATGTTCTAATGTAATTTCCAGGCAATATAAATGCTCGTTGTATTGGGCAGCTTTCCCAATCCTGGAGAAGAAAGAAGTGTTTCTTCAGAAAGCCTTCATAACTCCTAAATGCTGATTCCTTTTGCTTCTGGAGTAAGAATTTCCCTTTCTGCTCATCATAGTCTTTCTTTTGTCCATTACGGTTGTCGAAGGGCAAGCAGTTCAAAGAGGAGATATGTATTTCAGAAGTGACAGTATTTGCTTTTAGCATACACACAGAATTAGATGTATTTACCTTACTATGATTGCAGAAGTTCCTGCCTCCTTTAAGATAAATATATGATCTATACGGCTTTTTCCTTTCTTAGGAGAGCTGTGTAAAAATAAGTCAAATGAGAAGGGAAGATGGAAGGCAGAAGAGAAAGATGAATAGGAATGAAGGATTTGGATCAAAAATCCATGGCTGAGTTCATATATTTCAAATGCTAGTTGCAGCTATACAACTCTTATTTGTCAAAGACTTTCTGAAATAGAAAAACTTCTTTAGCCTTACCAGAATAGAGCAATTTTATAGAATTAGTAGATGTTAACATGACTTCCTGAACAATTTTATCTTATTGTTATCTTATTGTTATTGGCGGGTTTTTTGTTTCCTGTTCGCTGCTGGGTTCAACACAGATATTTGGGGTAACACAGTAATGTCCACTTTGCAGTAAAAACTGAAAAGCGTCCAAAGACCCATATAAATAGAATTTTCTCATATAGTTATTGTTTGAACCAAAGTAGTTTCTAATGAAAGCTGTATTTTTAGTGTCCTTGTTGTGTTCTTTACTGCACAAATATACTCTGCGTGATTTATGTTCTATATAAGGACCACAGATGGCTATAGGAATAAAGCTAAAATAAGCACAGAAAGAAAAGCAAATACAAGGTCACAAATGTTATCAAATATGCATTCTGACAATAAAATAAGGTTTTCCTTTTTGTTAGTGTTTCTTCCATTGTCTTATCAGAGTAAGCAAACAGTTGTTCTGATTTGGTAATTGGACTTTCTTCATTAAAGCAGATGGTGGGAGAAAGAAAACTAAAATCTGCTGTGGAATCAAAAGAAATGAGAAAAGAAACAGAGGCTGAATGAAGAGTCTTGTAAAGGAGGCCAAATTTTTATATTAACCACTCAATTAATGCAAAAGTTCATGTTATATTTCATCAGCAAAGCAGAAAATACAGATTAAAAGATAAAATTACTTTTTTAAAAAAATTATCTTTAATTAGGCTTGCCACTGATGTTTTCCTTTTTGTCCTAGACGTATGGGAGAATTAACAAAGTGCGCTAGAAAACTTTAATCAACAGGTGGTATCAGAGGTGCTGTTTACTGCCCAACATTCCAGACATAAGTCTACCTTTTTCTATGTTCATACTTCAGAAAAGTCTAAACAGATAGAGTAGATAACTATCAATATTAATCCAAACATAAGCTTCATTTTTAGGATCCTTACTTTTATTTAAAAATTTTGAGAACACTTTCTCTGTGTGGAAAACCATTATTGTTCCTGTGCAATAGCCTCAATAACACTGAAAACAAGAGATTGTGGAGTTTTGAAAATGGCTTCACATGCCTATTTTTATTAGGCTTTAGGACGGTTTTTAAAGTTACATTACTATGGCAGAATGAAATCCCTTTGAGATGGTATGGTGCTTACACTAAAGATTTCTAACTTCCAAAGTCTTTTTTCTCCATTAAAGCCCTTGTATTTCCACTTCTGCACTTGAAGCAGCATTGCTTTTTAACCTACAGGCAGCGTATATTGTTGATAGATAAAAAATCTAAAGCAATACGATAGAGATGATCAAATGTTTATGGTCTGCTTTTACTGATCCTCGCTATCATTCAGAATCCAAGCTGGCATTTTTCAAAACTTGAGATGATATCCAAAGAGAACAGATTGACCTATAGACTCTACCCTGCAGTATTTTGGGCCAGGTCGCTTTTCCGAGTGTGCTCTTTCTGCCCCATGTACCATCCGAACAGGTGTTCCACTGAAGTTTGAATGATGGCCAGCTAGCTCAAAACCAGCTAGGGAGTAGAGGTGAAGGGAACCCAGGGACTGGAGGCAGAAATATGGATAGAAGCAAACAAAAAGCAGAAAGGAAAAGGTCATATTAAAGTAGATATGGGTGAATAAGTATAAGGAAAGCTTGGGAAGAGACAAGGTACAAAATATTGCAAATAAAAAAGAAAGACACAGGAAGTGAGAAAATACAGCAATAAACAAATAAATACCAAAAAAAGGATGAAAGAAAAAAAAGGCAGAAAAGGGATAAAAAATATGAAAAAATGATAATAGGATTTTTAACTTTACATAAAGGTAGAAAAAAGATGATGAAATCATCTGTTTATTATTGTCTGTAATGCAGAGAGATACTTTGAGACTGAAGAATACCCATTAGTATGTGGATATGCATTATAGCTGTGATTTTACTAAACTTAATCCATATAATCCCAGTTTAAACCAATACAGGATTCAGATGTGTATCACTTAAATACTTTGAGATAAAATCACACTCTTTTTATTGAATATTACCTCTGTCTTTAAAGGTATAAGAAAGACTATACATTGAAATAACTGCAAAGATAAAGCTATTGAGGTAACTGGAGCAAAAGATGGAACATGAAAAAAAATAATAACAAACACGAACAAGAAATTAAGAACTATTTTAACTAAGACATACTGCAGTCGTATTTATTCAAGCAGCTCGAGACATTTAAATCCAAATTGGCAGAATTGTTTTGAAATGAATGCACACTCTTTACACACTCAATAAACAGAAAGTAAGTAAATACAGCATCCTTGAGTAATTTACAGAAAAAAGTAAAGACTGGAGTTGTTAATCAACATTTAAGTCCAGAGGAAAGTGAAATTAAGCTAACTTTACTCATTTTAAGACACAAGACTTTGTCTAAATTATAGTTAGTTTCAAATTACCTTTGAAACATTTATAAATTGTATTACAAAACTCTGGGTGCATATAACCATGGGGCTGGAACTTAGGTTTAGTGGAACAATACAGTTCTGATTGGAAGGAAATACATTTCCTCTTCTAAAACTTTTTTATGTCATTTCTGGTCCGAAATATAAAATCGTATTCAACCAGCTTTCACTAAATGAAGAAAACACAGGAAAGTACAGGACTCTGCCAGAAATTCACAGTGTCTGGATCTCACCTCTTGTGTAACAAGAGAATACTTACCTTAGGAAAGCTGATTTTCCCTTGTAAAATTGGACTATATTTGTGAAAGCCAAAACTGTAAAATAAGTGAGACAGTTCCCACTAACAGAAAGAAATATGGGAAATCACATTGCCAGGATCAGTCAGACATGGAGGCAACAGGATTTTTTCCCCACCTCATTTTTATAGCTAGGAACTTAACTAAAATAGTACCATTATTCAGTGATTCTAAGGGACAGGGGTTTTTTTTTAATGTACTCTGATAGGATGAACATCTTGATAACATGTCAAATTCTGTGATAGAGTTGTGCAGGAGGGACACCAGGTGACTTGCCTTAGGTATACTACCCATAGGAAACTAAATTTGTTGAGTTCCCTTTGAGCAGAGGGCTCATTTTGTTGTTGTTAAATAACCTTCCGTAGCTTTCTCCACTTCACAACATAGTTTGCACAGTTTCTTGGGTTTTTCCTTATAAGTCCATAATACAGAGAGTTTCAATAGATAGGCTGGTGATTTAAGATATCCTTTATAAAAAAACCCAAACCCCTCTGAGTGAAATGGATAAGGTTTTATTGAAAGACTTGTAAGAATGGTGTTGGATATTACATTACCATTATGTATAGGGATTCCTAAATATAAATAAAAACCATAATTGCATGCTTTTTAATTAGATTCACCATAAAAAAGCGCCTGATTTTGTTTGTTTGTTTTGTTTGGCGGGTTTTTTGTTTGTTTTGTTTTTAATGTAACTTGTTCCCTCGCTCCAGGATACTTTCACCCTTCATCAAATATCTCATGAAAGGCACTGATGGATAGAATATTTAAAATGTGACGCTACAAGATCTGAAGTGACTGAAACTGGACAGAATATTAGTGCATTATATATGCACACCTATTTCAAGGAGACATTTGTAAAGCAACTTTTCTTTCAAGCAGCAACCAGACTGTATGATCCCAGTGATATTACAACTTGCTCTTTGCCCCAGGAAAGATAAAACTTACAGCTCTCTAAATATTAATTCTTAGAGAAAGACAGAATCCTTAAGAGGACTTGAGTTTGAGGAAGGCAGGAATGCAGCAGTAAATTCAAGTCCTTCTCTCAAAAGAAATCATATGACTTACACTGGATGTTACTAATAAATAAAAATTGTGTCTGTTTTTCAAAAGATGACTAGCAGTCCCATTATAGTTCCAAACTAGTATTTAAATACCCATCACGTATCTTCCTCCTGTGGCAGGCATAATTTAAAACACATTACAGAACTCTTCTTGTAAAATATTACTTTATGCTGTTAAAGCAAAAATCTGATTAATTAACTCTCAACTTAGGAGAAAATTACAAAAACTTGTAAAAATATAAACCTCATGACTGGTATTTACACAGATCCCAGAATTAAAAATAACTGCCTTTCCATTTAATTACTTTGGCTATTAGTTTGTTAGACTCTCTGCACATTTTTAAAATATAAATATCACAGCTAGACAACATAGCTTGGAAGCCATGACAGCCAGACTCGGCAGTCAGTTCATCCTTTCTGCTTTCCCTTATCATTAATCTAATCCTGAGTCTATCCTGGAAAAATAAACCAATATTTCTAGTGACTTTGTTACTGAATCTGGTATACAGGTTTAATTAATTTGAGTAAATATGAGGGAAAATATTAAAATAATATTTTTATGGTTTTTGAATAATAATTTTAATTACAATTAAAATAAATAATTAATTTTCTTAAATTACAATATTTGTGTAATTTAAGACATTCTGTTACAATATTCTATCTACTTTTTCAGGTTTATATTACGGCCTTTTGTTTAAAGATGGAAAATATTCAAAAAATGGAGCTTGGGAGCTCTTTTAAATCTTTTTTCTTATTATAGTATCTTAAAATAAGTTTGATCACTAGTGAGTTTGCTTTATTATATTTTGGGGTTTTTTCAGACTTGCTTAAGATCCAAAGATTAGGTAATGCTAGATTTTCTAGCAATAAAATATTCTCTGATATGCACATGCATTTTAGAACTTCTGTTAAAAATATTGAGTCAAATGCCACAAATTGGCTTCACAACTTTACATCTTAGAATTTGCTTGTCAATAAGCCCATCCAGAGAGCTGGCAATAATCTAAAAAATAATAATTCAGATTTTTCTTTACTTAAAAATTCACTTCATCTTCACTATGTACATCAGACACTGTATATATTCCTACAGATGTAAAAAGATTAAACAACTGAAAGATTTAAACTAACATGTCTAGGGCAAATAAGAGACTGAAATATTATTCTAAATCATATGTTGTAAGTCCTTGCAAGGTTTCCTGCAAACATTTTCTCTCCTATTCAAGCCTGATGTCAGGATGCAAGGAAGGAATAAAAGGAATATTATTTGCAAACTTTTAATGGGAGATGGAACTACAAAAAATACCTTTTTATGTATTTAAGTGATGTTCAAGGAACATTCCTGATCAGGCCTTGTATTCAACTTTTTTTTGCAGGTTCATGTTATTATGTGGAATTTCAACAAAATATTCTTGAGAGTTGTGGAAATGAGAGCATAACTGGACTTTAGTTTTAAATTATCTACATTCCTTTAGGCACAAAGTAACTACTTTAATGATCTTTTTGAGGATCAAGAGCAATTTAAACTTGTCATTCACACAAAGTCTCACAAGTGATCAGAATTAATTTTATGCCACTAAAAAGAGCAATATAAATACGTTCATTCCAGTTCTCTTGTCAAATATCTTTCACAAATAACAGCACTAAGGGCTTATGAAAACATAAAATGATAAAAAGAAAGAGATGTTTTTGCCACTAATGCAAATTGAAGGCACCAGTAAAGTCAAGGAAACCACCATAGGGTGCTAAATTATCCTTTTAAGCAGGAATGAAAAAGTATCCATCTTTCATCAATTGTATCAATCTATTTTGTATTAATCTATTTTAGTCTAATAGCACAATATTTCTGTCCTCACAAAAATATTTCATTAAAATTTAGGCTTACATTTTCCTATACTGCACAGGGTAGAATAGTTTTGACCTTGTCAGTTTTCTGGAATTTTGACTGGTTGTCTCTGCTACCCTTTGCATCTGCCATCCTGACAAAATTTAAAAAGAGATAAAATTGCCAGCCTACTAAAATACAGAAGATATAAAAGGTTAACACAGTACATCAAGTGAATAATAAATTGTGCATGAAAAGTTTAATGTCTTATTCACAGCGCAGGAATTAGTAATAAGGACAGAGAATTACAGAAAATTATTTAGCCCTGACGATAAAGTTTGTAATAAGAACAGAAAGCGTTATTGAAAAATAAAATACTTTTGGAGTGCATGGTTGAATTTGTAATCCAGAGCTTGAATTGTGAAAGAGTAGACAATGGACATCATCAAATGAGAAGCAGATGTAAGAGAAACCAAAACCAAGGAAAATTTCAGTGCTTTGATAAATGTTCATTACAAGTTATGAAACATTCTAAGAGCTTGGCTTATGAGAGTAATCTGTGATTTTTAAGAACCTTATCTTTTTAAGGTATTTTTTAATAATTATTAACAATTAACATTAAAAATTAACATTAATCATTAACAAAATCTCTGTATCTAATCTGAAGAATGATATACCATTTTCGAGCAGAAAAGCAGAATAACTAGCATCATTTTCTGTTATTTTTCCTAAATTTGAGTATATGCAAGAGCTTTTCTGAAACATACGTATTTAAAAGTGCGTAAAAATCTGATGATTTAAGTAATGAGCAGAATTTTAGAATTGCTTCAAAAGGAACTTTTTTGTCATAATATTTAGTAGTAGTCCCATCTTAAAATAGTGATTGTCTTCTCTGACCTGAAGGTAGAATGCCAAAACTTAACTATCTCATCATGTTTTTCTTCTGCCTTATTTCCTAAGTAGCTAAGTCTAAAACTGGAAACTAGTAACAGTAAGAGAAGGCTGAATCTTGTCCAACTCATTAATTGAACAGAAATTTCTGTAAAATGGAGCTCTTTTCCTGTGCCTGTATTCAGTGGAAAACCACAGTACATATGAAAAACTTAGTCACAAGTTTGCCTCAGCCATTAAAAAACTTCATCAAATACTTCCATGGTAACTTCCTACGACACTTTGCTCCCAATGGAGAAATAAAGCAATACTCTGTTCAAGGCTGAATATTCAATTTAACTTGTGACTTATGAACATCATTATGCCAGTTTAACAGTGGGCTCAGACTCACATGGAGTGACTGATAGTGGGAACAATTTAGCTGCTACTTGGCCAGAAAAGAAAAGAAAAAAAAAATAAATAAAGGAGAAAAAAAAAA
>VXBB01017009.1:378280-469013 GCA_013399915.1 Illadopsis cleaveri
AAAAAAAAAAAAAAAAAAAAAAAAAAAAAAAAAAAAAAAAAAAAAAAAAAAGCCTGTGTTACTGAGATATTTGTCTACATCTGCTTTAGTGAACAGTTCAGTTGATGGTGAGGTTCTGACTCACAGACTTAGAGTACCCATTTCAACATATCATCCTTCTTTTTTAACCCTCTACAGTAGATGAATCCTAGCTGTGTTCCATGGACTGAATGGCCATTGGCAAGCAGAGCGCATCAGCTTGACAATACAAACACATCTTCTAGATTACATCAATAGAAAAAGAATCCAGTTCATGCACTCCAAGGCCATTTTAATACATTAATATTGTCCCAGTTCTACCCTCAAAAGAGACCCCACAGTAGAAATAACTGAAAAAATAGTCTTAGTAGACATCATAAAAGTTATTTAAAATTAAGTTTCCATCTATCACTAAGACTGATAGTGGTTATAGCTGTTCTGTATCAATTTCAAAATGATGACAATTTTAAAACTGAGATGCTACAAAAAAATTTATTTTGATCTTAGCGCATTAACATCTTATCAAATCAGATTGTGGCAATTTTGATATTACCCAGTTCAATTAAAAATATATAGGATTATATAGAATATATATAATTTTTCTGATGAAGATTCTATTAAAGGAGTATGCACATAATTCTATAATAATTTTCCTATAAATAGCTGTTGGTTAATGCATTTATTATTTAATTATTTAATAATGCAATATAAGCCAGCAAGAATTTGTCCAGCTTATGCAGGAAAAATATTAGTCAGTATTGTCTGCCTCCTGCCTGTACATACTGAGAAAAGGATCAAAATAAATATTGGGTGTCCTGGTTTCTTTCAATCTGTTAATCAGAGAGTTAAAGAATATTCCTAAATAAGAATAAAGAAGAATGATTGTTTTTTCACCATTCTGGCCTTGAGTGGGAAATGGATTGAATTATCAAAGTGGAAATAAGAAATCAGAACAAATGTAATTTGCCCATCTTACCACTCAAGTCCTGCTGCAAAATCACTTTAGCTGCCTGGAGGCAAGAGAGAAGATACAAGCAATTAAGTGTTCCTGCAATTCAAGGGAAGACAGATTCTCCTGTTGTTAAGTAAAATTGAAGAAGAAAGTTCCTCTAAATTTACAGTTTTAAGCAACTAGTTTTAATGTGTAAATGAGGCTGAATATTACTCTTGTCATATATATACTTTGTATAAACCTAATGGCATAATGAAATCTATCCTGCTTTCCAAGTTTTTGTAACTTTATATAATTACCTATGTATCTCCTTTATATAGTTTTGACAAAAAGTCTAGAGAGTTCCTGCAGTAATCTTCACTCCTTTTGGAAAGTCATCTTAAAAATTTCTTATCATTTACCATGTGACTTTAGACAGAAAATGGTCTGACGCATACTAAGGATGTCACTGTTACTTAATGACTCAGGATATGGGAAAACTGGTGTATTGGCCACATAACATAAACAACTCCTGTAGTGGATATGAAATGCTGGTGGGGTCCATTAATAAATAATAGTCTTTTTTTATTACCCTGTGGATCTGAAATATGTTGAACAAAAGAATAAACCATGTGAATTAGGTCTTGAAACTGTAAGTTATAATTCAAAATTCCAAGTGTGTGAAAATGGGAAAGTGCTATGGGCTCTATATTTTATGAGTAAATTGAGGTATATATCCAGGAGAAGTTAGATTTGTATAAAACTTTCTTTGCAGCATTGCTTCAGTGGTAGTTTGCAGTCCCTGCAGCTACCCACCTATACTTTGATTTTAAAGTCAGCATTAGATACTATCTGAAGGATATGACTTGGTAGCACACGTGTTCTGCTACTTATTCTCTGAGTATCTGCTTAGTGTTCACTTCAAAAACCTGAGAATAGAAGAGAGGGGTCTTTAAACTGTCCTGGCCTATTCTTTAAATTTTACTAAGAATAGTGTCTACAGATTCTGCCTGTTCCTGGTTACTGTTCACAGATGGTTTAGGGCTGTTTAAAGATATTTTAAAAAAATTACTGAAAACAGTCAGAAAGACTGGAGTATGACTCTGGAGTGAAGAGAAGCCCTTTCCCCAAGCCCTCTGTAGCTTAAGGCACTTACTAGGCAGCAGGTTGGCTTTTGCAAATTCATGAAGATCGGTTCTTCCTGTGAAAAATTTTGCCCCTCCCTTGGAACAGGAGGTTGCAAGATGTATGAAAGTCACCCATTTTTGGATATAGCTCACATGTGAATAGAGAAACTGTCCTGTGAAGTTTTACAGGAAATGTATTTAGGAGCCTCAAAGATTCACCATAAGGGCTTCAAGTAGAGAAGCATGTTAGAGAAACACATGATTACTCAGACTGACTAGTGATCCTGAAGGCAAAAAACCAACGAAACAAAAAAACCTCCCAGAAAGCATACAAGAACTTCTGTGCCTACATAAGTGTTTATCAGTCAGGACTTCAGTTATTCATGGCAGTCCTGTTACTGCAAGAAAAGATTTAAATGCAAACCAGTCTACAACTCCCTGAGCTCCTTTCCATTCCTGAAGCCCCTCTTTTCAGTTTCTTCAAAATTTCTTATCTTCCTCTGTTGTTTTATGTTACTATTTCAGTTGGACAGTATGCTTCAATTCCAAGGTGAAGTTTTATTTAGAGCTTTAAAGGAGGAACAAATGCAGCTCAAATAGCAAAATACACCTCCAGCAACCAACATCATTCATGTGCTTGCCTGGTTCTCTTTCCTTTGAGCCCGAAATGAATATATGGAGTTTGGAATTGTATATTGAATTTAACTAATCTCAACGTATATGAAGCCAGATGGAGGCAATGAAAAAAAAAAAAAAAACAAACCCAAAACAACAAAAAAAGAAACATTCTACTCTGAAGCTTCTTGCATTTTCACAAAATGACACCATTCTTTCCTTTCAAACAAAAGTGTCATATCTTCTTAACTCCAGGCAGGATATTTCATCTTAACACTGTCTAACAATGGAGCTTCTGCTGATCTTTGAATGAAAAGTGAATGTATAATGGAGACTTCTCAGGCTTCTAAAGTTTACATCATGAGCATGCTTACAAAATTAGACTTATAACTTCTTTTTTTTAATGGGAATAATCTATTGATTTTATAGTCAATTAAAATCAGTATTTTCGTATTCTTAAATCCACATGCCTCTACCGAAATGGAAAAGGCTTTTTAAAATTATTTTTCCTCCAGCAATTCTTTATATAGTCTGCATTCTGCATGCTTTTACTGTTGCTGCTTTCACTTCTAGCTTGTCTCTCTTTTTGCACTCCCTCTCATACGGCTTGTTAAAATGCTCTGAATTTTAATAATCAGTTTTGATACTGAAATTTTATCTTTGGGATTTTAAGCTTAGATACCACTGAGATTAATGGGATAAAGGTGAAATTTTGGTTAAGACTGCCAGTTACAAACTTTTTGTATAAGTGCTCATGAATAAGGCTGTTGAAAAGTAAGATATTCAGAGCAAACTGAACAGATTCTGTGATCAATATAAGTATATATATGGATTATATTTTGTCACTTCCTTAGGATTCATCTAATGAATTCATTCATCTGATGGCTCACACAATTATAAACTAATAAACACCTTTAGGAAAAACAAAAAACTCAGTGAATGACTGATCCTTTCTCAGCAATATTATTATTTCTATATGTTGCCACCACCAACTATTACAACCTGTCAAACTAATACACATATTTTTTATTTCCTTTAATGCACTTATTTTTTCACAGTTTTTATCCAGAAATCAATTTCAGACTAAAATTTTCAAGTAAATAATTCATTTGTCTTGCTATGAGAAGACTTTATGATGTTGCTTAGAAGTCAGCTGGTTTTCCACTCTCAGTTTCTAGCATCTGCTAGGGTTCTTGTCGTAAAGATTAAATATTACTTCAGACATATAATTTCTTAAGTATTCATTCTAATATTCTAATTTTGTACTCAGTCTATAGTATTCTGTCTGTAAGGACTATACATCTATAATTCCCTTGAAAAAGCTATTGTAGTAAGTATTTTTTGTCTGATTTTTGCACAATTAGGTGCTGAGTTATTTATGACCAGTGATACTAAGTGTTGCTTTCTAGTAAAATTGGCCCTCGTGTGACAAACTCCATTTTCACAAAATACATTTTCCCAAGGTAACCAGTAAACATTCATTTAAATTTTAGGTTAGGCCTTGGGGGAACAAAGTAACACAGGCATGTTTTTCAGTAAAATAAAACTTTTTTTTGCTGAATATAAATTTAAGCCCATTGTCATGTAACATTCTCAGAAAGAACTGACTCTATTTTAGCCACATTTCTCTTACTGACACTAATGGGAATTGTACAACTAGTAAAGTTTACAACTCATTAAATATCCAGAGGAAAACATAAAAGACTTCTGCTTCCTACTGCTGTACCCTAATTCAGTAAAATTTGCTGAACTTTTGCAATGCTGATGTCAGTGGGAGAGGTGTCAGAAGGATGAATTTTACTTGTCATATCAACTACCTTTAGAGAAACACTTACTACATTTTGGGTGAGTTGTTTAGTTCCTTAAAAAGGAACAAACTGAACCTGCAGACTTTTGGACCAGGTGGACCATGAGCTAACTCAGCTGAATGGAGGCAAACTCAGCCTTGATTCTTTGGCAAGAAAAGGTTCAGCATGGACATGTGTGCAGTACTGTCAGAAGGTGCAGTGGGTCCACACATGGTGCAAACAGAGAAGAAAAATATAATTTCTTCCTAAATAATTTTGAAGTCAACCTAAATCACTCCAAACCTCAGAGGTATTTGTGAAATGAAGATGATTGTCATATAAAATACATTTTGAAATTCATATATTGTCAGTTTAAACACAAAAGTAAGTATATTTCATCTTTTCTGCTTTCAAAAGAAAAGGCTCATTCACCCATCAATACATGAAGTACACTTAAGAACAAATTAAATTTTATATTTCTATAAAAAAAATTACATGAGAGATAACCTGTACATACACTATCATAAAATATTATATTGTTATTATATTATTAACCATAGCTCATAAATCATTCTCTCAGTTTGTCTTCAGATACACACGACTAACAAATAACCAGTGAAATTCAAAGGCTAGAGATTAGATGGATCTCAAATGAAATTTTCTAATCTAAGGAAAAAATTACTGTGAATTTCATACATTGTTATTTTGATTATCCTGGAACACTTAGTGACATTTGATGTTGATTAATTTTGGATTGCTTTGCATGAGCTGCAAATGCTGGAATAGTTCACCAACTTTCTCAGTTTATAAACCGGTGTGGCAGATAATTTATTAAACAAACAAAGTAGTGGCTGTTTGATGAATTATTGGGATATTTTTACTCTCTTTCTCTGAGTGAAAGTTTTTTCTCTTTGGACAGCAGTGGTTTCTATTTTTTCTTCTGCAATATTTTCCTTCTGGGTCAAAGATAAAATTTAGGTGAGACAGGTAGGAGAAGTGAACCTTGGAAGGGTTTAGAAATATAATCCAGAGACATTTTAGTTGAAGATTAGAAATAAATTTAAAATATTTTCTTTGGTAATATCATGCTTATGGTATAATATAAAGTCACATTTTGAAAGATTTTGTCCTAGAGGAAACCTGAGATTGCATTGCTTGTGTGCTAGGTCACAGTACTGAATGCACATTCTGCCTTTCATAGCAGTGCCAGAGGAATAAAGGGAAAAAATTAAAAAGAAATATTTCTGTTGTGGGCAAGTTTATTGACTTTGTTTTTAAATCAGCCTGGTGATCCATGGAAAATATACATTAACATTCACATTCTCCATCGGAGCTACAGTGAAATGTCAGCTGGAGAAAACTTAACAACAATTTCGTATCTTCAAAACAAACACCAGTAACTTTTTTTATTATTATTTTTTTATTTTTTTAATTTCTTCCAGTATTTTCTCCAAAGCAGAGATTTAAGGGGCCTGTGAGCCATTTGCCACTCCAGGGCTTGGTGAGGCTAATGACTGGTACCAAGCCTGCATGTCCCTCTGCCAGTGGACATGAGCACAGAGAGCCCAGGTCTAGGTGAGGTGAATTTTGTGCCTTTGTCCCACACCCAAAAGAGAGCAAAGAGTTGGGATATCTCACCGCTTACAATCATCAGACCTGTAGTAAGTCAGACCAAAGTGGGAAAATTGTTCTGGTTTTGGTTAAGGACATCTTGTGAAAAAAAAAAAAGAAAAGTGAAGCAGAGCTTATATTATGGACTGCCCTTGCCTATAAGGCTGTATGCCTATCCTCTGACATAGAAATACAGTATTGATGTGACTAAATGAAAAATTTAATGAAGAAAGGTTTTTAAAATATTGTTTGCTTCTCTACATAAGACACCTGCAAGATTCAGCACTGAAGAAAACTATATATGTTCAAATATCTATCAGCCTCTGTACAAATGTAGAAATTTTCTGTCCGTATAGCACCTTTAACCGTTATGTAGACACCAGCCAAGGCTGAGAGTACTATTAATTGTTGTCTTTTACTAGGTTTTTATTCCTTAGGACAGAAAGAAAGTGTATATTGCAATAGAGTATGTGTATTTCAAATCCATTCTGTTCCCATAACAGGCACACCATGCATCAAATATGTTTTTCATTTACCCCAGAATGAATTCAATGCAGTTACCTAAAATTCAGTATCTAAATAACAATACCTGAATAGTTGTATTTTAAAACCTATTTTGCATTATCGGCTAATTTGAATTATTCAAGAATACTCAAATAGTATAAAATCATATTGCAATATTTGTGTTCTTGAAGTCTTTCTAAAGTTAAATATGCACACATACCTATGATTCCTTCATTTGCTGCTTATTTCCTGTAAAAAAATATATATGCACAGTTTTAGAGTGTGAATTATGTCTAACTATGGGTACACTGGCAATAAAGATACACACAAATACAACACATACTTCCTACCTATTTATATATTTCTCTAATCCATATTTTTATTTTGTACATGCATATTAATGAGCATGTATGCACTCTCAGAAAGAAGTTATCAATCTGTAAAACCACATGCACACAAATACTCTCTAGCAGTAAGAAGATCTTTGTAATTGTGAGAAAACTGCCTAATGGCATTTCCCAAACAATTTGACTGCCTCATTTGCATTTCTCTAGAACTGACAAACTGGGATTACCATCTAGGTTTTGGGTTTAAGAGTAAAAGATATAGCCTTAGCTTATCACTTACCAGATCACTCTGAATCTCTTGAAAGTCAAATTATTCTGTAATCAAGACTCACATCTTAAAACAATTTACACAAGTGCATATATATTGTTCTAAAAGATGAAAATAATAAAAAGTTGTGTGCTTTTCTTTGTTCACTTTTATTTTGCTTCTTGAAGACATTTGGCATTTGTTTATACTTTCCTTTATATCCTTCCACTTGAGTTGAAAATTTCCAAACATGCAGAAATCCCAGGAGAATGAGTTCATCTGAAGAAATAAGGCCCATTCTGCAAATAATGTGAACTACAATCACTCCTTCCCCACACAGGAGCAAATTCAGCAATTTTGACTACAACTCAGTGGCAATTCATGGCGCCAAGGTCATACATTGTTTCACAGAGGAATCACAGTTATTGAAGCAGCAGTTCCCTGTCACTAGGTCGGTTTGGCTACTGGGAGTAACATTAGAAAGTGAACTCTTTCCTGAAAATGCCTGTGCTTAGCAACTAACACTATTAAACTGTGTATGGCCTGAATTTTCCACATACCTTTCATATTTTTCCCTTTCAATATGTTCTGCAGCTAAGAAAAGTCTCATCTGCTCAGCCCATAGCTACAAGCTACTAGTCTGGAACCAAGATGAAATCTAAAAAATGTCAAATATAATGAAAAAGAGAAGAGGATGAGACTGGATAGCTTAGTGGAATGGAAATGGTTTATGAAGTCCCTCACCTCTAACTCACTGTTCTGAATCTTCTGCTGTCAATAATTACTGGAACTTTGGAGTATTTCACAATTGTTCAGTGACCTATGCTAAAGAAGTTTTTAGTCTCGGCTGAGCTCCTTGTGACTGCTGCCCACATCCCAGAAAAACACAGCATCTGATATTGAGAGAATTTTACATTGTCATTGGTGATATTAGTAAAGAACTAAAAGAGAATGATGTATATTTTCCAAAAGGCATTTGTACATGCATTTCATTAGGTTGTTATTAGCAATTGCTGAACATTATTTGTGTTATTTAGATACCCTTTTCTGCTCTTAGCAAATTATCTTAAAAAAGAGCCAGTAGCCATTTTGCATTTAATAAGAATTCAAGAATTACAGAAGATTGTGAAACTATAATTTTTCCCTCTGACTGTCTTTGCAGTCTCAAATAAGACACAAAGATAGAGGTAGCCATTATCCAGAATTTCTGCAATCTAAAGCTCAATATGTGTAAAAAGATTTATACCATGGAAATGAAAATGTTTGCCATCATTTACCATTTACTAACCATTTAAACTATTTACACCATTTGCTTCAGATAGCAATGAAACATTCTGAAAAGTTCCCTAACTCTATCTTTTCTGATTTGGTGTTTTATCAGTTAATAAGGATTATTGCTGTGAATGGGAGAATAGATTCTCCAGCCTTAAAAGTAACACACTGGAAAGTTTGCATAAACAGGAGTTTAAAGTTTTTCCATTTTAAGATCTGAGACAATGGATTTCAATTAAAAGGGATGTATTTTCATACTAACTTTTATGAAGAAGTACTAGAAATATCCCTTGATTCTACAGAAATTTGAGCTTCATTTGGTTAGATTAAGGAATAGTATAGAAGACCAATATAATCATAACTTTTTTTAATATTTTCAGATATTTTCCAAATATACAAGGTGTGCAAATCTTTTTCTATATTAGTACCAGTACTTTTGCCTCTTCTCCTCCTCCTAGTGTTCTCTTTCCTTTTTTGGTTGCTCTCTTAAAATGTCAGAACTAATCACTGCAAGATTTGTAGCTCAGTTAAGATTTGCAAGGAAGTTCTAATTCTCTGCCATAGGCCCAGGTAAATTTCTTTATTTACTCTGCACTTTTTAGAGGAAGTGTGTAGCAAGTGTGTAGCATACAAACAGGAAACATTTCATCAGCCAGTAAGGAAAGGATTTCATTAAAAGGATAATGGAAACAATTTTTTCACTCATATTTTAACAAAAATATATTGTGTGCATTCATCCACTGTAATGACTATTTTTTCAGTAATTGAAATAGATGTCTGGATGTTATGATAAATATGGAGACCCTCTTAAGGAAATTAACCTTTAAATTGCAGTTCTATCACATTCTGCTGTCACATCTGGTGTGTCAAAGAAAGCAGGAAAATAAATGCAATTTTCTTATTTGTTGACTGTTTCATTTTCATTTAGTTTCTTTGTGAGAGATTTAGTTCATGGTAGATGAGAAATACCTGAAGGTCAGGAAGGCAAAAGTACAAGTAACAACAAAAAAACTAATAAATCGATTAAATGAAATTGAATATATTATTTAAATATTTACATTTGTATATATTTTACTAGATTGTGTTGTAACATAAAAGCTCATAATATGAGCAAAAATGCAAAGCATTGAACTATGCTAATATGCCTAATTGGTCTCCAGACGGAAGGATTTTATATAAAAGGATTTTTCCTGAGGAAAATACCATCACAAATATAGGCTATCAATTACACCTGTAAAACCAATACTTTTTAAAAAACATCATGTCCCAAATCTAACAAAGATTCACAGACACTAATAAAATATATCACGTTTCTATCACATAAGATAGCTTGCGTAGTTGTCATTTCACAGTTTGCTAAAGCAACACTGATATCTGAATTATGTCTAATCCTTAGGCCTATAAAAGTGATACAGGTGGACAGCACAGGTTACACGCCACTTCAGAATTAAAAATGAAGTCTTGCTTTTAATCCACAATCCCTCTTTTTCATTTTTATTTTTCCTTTTTCCAATTTTTTTGGTTGATTCTGGGTGCAGTACTGTTTCTCTTTCTCATCAATGGCCCGGCTCAGGGGCAGATGCCCCCTCAGCACATCCACTGATGCCACAAAGCTGTGAGGAGTGGCCGATGCCCCATAGTGCTGTGCAGCCCTTCAGAGGGGCCTCAAAAGGCTGGAGAGATGGGCAGAGAGAAACATTCTGAAATTCAACAGCAGCAAAAATAGGGTCCTGCACAAGGAGAGGAATAACCCCATGTACTAGCATGGGCTGGGGGTGACCTGCTGGAAAGCAGCTCTGCAGAGAAGAATCTGGGGGTACTGGTGGACAGCAACCAGTCCATGAGCCAGCAGAGTGTCCTTGACACCAAGAAGGCCAGTGGGATCCTGTGGGGCTTTGGGAAGGGCATTGCCAGCAGGCTGAGGGAGGTGATCCTGCCCCTCTACTCAGCCTGGGTGAGGTCACACCAGGAGTGCTGTGTCCAGCTCTGGGCTCCTCAGGGCAACAAAGACGTGGAGCTTCTGGAGATACTCCAGAGGAGAGCTATAAAGATGAATAAGGAACTGGCATCTCTCTTATGAGGAAAGGCTTAGGGAGCTGGGTCTGTTTAGACTCGAGAAGGCTGAGGGGGAAGGAATAAGGGGCGATCTTATCAATTCCTCTAAGTATTTAAAAGGAGGTTGCTGAGAGGATGGAGCCAGACTCTTGGTGGTGGTGACCAACAATAGGACAAGAAGCAACAGACATAAAATGGAACACCTGAACATGAGGGATAACTTCTTTACTGAGAGGATGACTGAGCATAGAAACAGATTGCCCAGAGAGGTTGTGGAGTCTCCTTCTCTGGAGATATTCAAAAGCTGCCAGGACACAATCCTGAGTAATGTACTTAGTAGACTCTGCTTGAGCAGCGAGGTGGAACCGGATGACTTCCACTGTTCCCTTCCAATTTGTGACCCATTTTGGGATTTTCCTTCCTTCTCTCTCTCTGGTTTTCTTTTCCATCTTCTCTTTTGTTGACATATGCAACTCCACATTGCACCATAAATTGGCAATGGAGAACATCTCCCTGTACTCTGCAACTCTCTCCTAAGATTATCAGCCTTGCTGACTTCTGCTGAAACTTTGAGTTACATCGTGTTAATTCTTTGTGGGATTTCTTTCTTTTGATTTATTCACTTTTCTTTCCTTCTGTTTTTTTCCCCCCCTCATTTTTTCCTCCTTTTTTTTTCTTTCAGAAGAGCTACAGTTTCATATCTGCACTACTACCATGTGCCTCATGTCATTTTATGGTCTATTGTTAAAAAAAAATAAAAAAATTTGACCCTTGAAGAAGTAAAAAATAGAAAAACATCCATCAAAGAACAACTCTGGAGGATCTAGCCCAGTAGCTGCAGGAAATACAAGATATAATGATGATGAAATACTGAAAAACAGCCAGGACTTTTTTCTCACCCTGAAGAATATTATGTAGGTAAGTCCCAAGCCTTGAGACAGCAAGCACAACTCATTACACAGTTGGTGTTACTGATGAGCTTTCTCTTTTCTTGATGATCTGCAGTTTTGTATTTTTTGCATATTTTATTCTATTTCCTATTATAATGTTTATATGTATAATTATATATTATTTACACTAATCAGGTCCTTAAAGTATGAATCATCTGACCTGAAAAATCTCTGACTTACAAAGAACTCTGTTTAGGGCATGGAATAGAAAGGATGAGGTACCGTCAATCATAAATACAGATTCATATGCTCACATGTGATTGTGTGATATTTTTAGAGCAGTAAATAATCTTTAAATCATACCTTATGTCATTCTTTTCTGTGTTTCTTCACTCAAACTTATAATTTGTAGAAAATATTTGACTAAGCTTCATTAGGTAGAATATTCAAGAGTCAACATGACAGCTTTGGATACTATTTGTGAAATGAAGCAGAAGCTTCCTTTTTGAAAGAAAAATATGATCAACACTAAAAATCAACCCACTATTTCCTATTCCTTGTTCTCTGTGCTGCCTCATCACTCCTCTGTGCAATCAAAAGGTTCAGAGGTTGTCTCAGTCTTGTGATCTGGAACATTCAAAGAAAATACAGGATGTTTTGCATGCAGTAAACAGATATTATTGACATGACAGGAGCATTGTATCCACGTTACCCTGCACTAGAGCTAGCATTCAGCATCCAGCTAGAAACAAAATAAACTCCAGACCTAGAGAATTCATACTAACCAGTTCAACTTTGTAATGCCTTATTATATAGAAATGGATTGTTGCATGTTTAAGTTATTTTATATGCATCCAGTAGTCAATCTTCAAATCATAGGTTTCAAGCTGATATATCAGAACCATCCATGCTACAGTGCCTAAGAGAAGGAAAAAATTGAGATTCTAGTTCAGTGCTGAGTAAACACTTCTGTGTGGCCTGACTCCAATATCAGCACTTCATTTTAATGATAACGACAGCTCTGGTGATCATTCTAAAAACCTTAAATGTACTTAACAACCTGTTTATGCCTGGAGAGCAGTGGGTTTATGAGGACAGCCAAATGAAACAGATAAGAGTATTATGTAAAACCATATTCTGAAATGTTTATTCTAGCAGTTAGTATGCATCTGGAGTAAATTTGTAGACTGCTATCCTCAGGTTTCATGCATTTTAAATAGAACATATTTATTTTAATTCAGAAGCAGACAATTATGTGGAAAATAGAAAGGTTTTGACAGCGCAACCACAAATTAGGCATTGTTTGAAAAGATATAGTCATCTTAGAATCATCATTAATATTTCATGGATCTGAATTTCTCCAACATGCAAGTTGTATGCTGTTTCAGCCATGGATCAGTAACTGCAGCTATTAAAGCTTTATTTGCATTCTGGTATTAAAACTGTTTTTTTAACACAATGGCATCATTTTCCTCCTTATCCAAAAAAACTATTTTCTGCAATGAAATCAAGGAATCAGAGGCTGACTTATACTGAATGTGCAGGTATGTAGCAAGGAATTTATCTTGTTGCCGCAATTAGCACTTACAAAATGTCTATCAGCATTCCACTTGAAAATAGTTTTTTAAAATGGCTAGTCATTGTTAAAGGCACTGTCAGTTTGATTTTTATAGCTGTGAAATTATTATTACACAATTTCTAGTAATCTTTTGCAACCTCATAAACAAAATTTCTTTTCTCTGCAAATGCTTTTGCCATACAACATATTTACTACTTGTGGATTCAGTAGACATGAGAACTATGCTCCTCTTAATACTAGTATAATTGTAAAAAGTAGCTAGATTTTCACCTAAGAGTTTTATAAAGAGATGTAGGGACAGGGACTGGTAGCATTTGTAATACTTTTTTCCTAGATTTAAATAATTTATTTGAGGAAAAATAATTAAGTTTAATTAAGTTAGTTCTTTGAAACTCTTTTTATTAAATCAGGAAATTTCAGGCTATATTTTAAGATGAATAAAGACTCATCTGTATATTTTGACATAAATAGCAGATTAAAACCCAGAAGTGTTCATAGGTAAAAACAAGCCAGTCTTATTTTTTTTCACTTCCATCACATTCTGTCCACACTTTCTACTCTCATGTCTATAAATGTCCTTATAGAATAAGCTAAAACGAGCAGTGTTTTAAAGCTGAGTTAGAATAATATGCTTTTTATACACCATTATAAAATCACTAATCTTTTGTCAATGTATGCTGTCCTGAAACAAGCAGAAGGAATTTTATTGACTAGATATTTTTTCTACAGAAAACTGATTTATGACCTTCAATGAGAGCTCTGAGACATCTAAAGAAAGTATGAATGCAAGTATGCTACCTGGGGTGTATACTTTTTCATGGTAAATATCATCAGGAAAACACCCATATCTACTACACAAGCAGCCAGTAGAGAGGACCAAGAGAACACAACTTTTGCTTCAAAACTTTTGTTTCCCTATCACAAGAAAATTGTTTCAGGGCAGAACTCAACTTCTCTCTAACACTTTCTCTCTCTGAAGAACACAGCTTGATTTTATGCTACAGAAGCTGTGTCTCTACCCTTAAGGCACAAAACAACTTTGATAAACAAGAGAAAATATGAATACTTAAGGGACAGAACAACTAGTTCCCTTTCATTAAGAAACTGGCGTGCATATAATGGAAGTCTCCTGTGGGTTTGCAAGCATCTTGTTCTCAGTGAGAAAATAGTGTGAAAGCCTCTTTAAATGAGGAGAAGAATCAGAAAATAGCATCTGAGGGCAATACGTAGCAACCATGGCTCATCAGCCATCATAAAGGACAAGAAAGATTCAGAAATTTGTATCAGCCTGATTTGGTCTTCCATCTGTCAGTACAGGATTGATGCTACTCACCACCCGATTCTACAGTATTGAAAGGAAGAAAGAGAAAGATTTAGTCTTACTTATATACCTTTAGCCTTCATTTTCAAATCAACCATAGATTTCAGTAAGGTCAAATAATGTTACAATAAGATAGCACCATATGGGATTGAGAGCAGTTTAAACTGTCCTAAGGCTAAAAGCAAAACTCAAGCCTCCTCAAAATAAAAAATGCTTAGTGAAGTAGAATATGAAGTAGATTTGTATTTTAGTTACAGGTGTATAAAATAACTTAAGTGCACTAATTTAAGAATTTGAATCAAAAATAAACAGCTAAACTTAAGGAAAATCATAGAGTGGAATTTTTGAGGAGGTTTGAACAGATATTCCCATGGGGGTTTTTATGCCAGGCATTGTTATTTTGATAGTCTACTTGGTTTTAATAAGTAAAATTCAGGTCTTCTTTTTAACAGTTGCAGAGGGGGGACTTCAGCTCAGCATAAAAGTTTCAAAAAGGTCTGGAAACCAAAGCTCCTTAATGTTCACTGTTTTCCACATGTCACAGATTTTAGAACATCTTTTATGAACTCACAAGATGAGTTCAAATTCCTCAGATCCGTTCCCCCATGAATAATTCCCTTGTTGCTTTCTAGAGACCTTGAATTACAAAACATGGTTGTCCACCTGGGGATGTACCTGTTATGAAAACAATGAAGAATAGCAAGAAAGAAAACTTTGTATGCTGTTATTGTTCTTTCCAGAAACATAAAAATCCCCAGCTATTCACCAGTTACCTTAAAGATGAACTAGCCACTAAACCATGAGGGAAATTAATTATCCACTTGTAGGAATAAAGTTGTAGGGGAAAGTGTACTATAGCACATGGTGAGACAAATCTACCTGCCTCATTAAAGGAAAACGAGATTATTTTCCAGGTATTACAATGTCTGTATAGGATGGGATATTATCTTTCTACAATAAGGCCAGGGAAAAATTCCTGGTTTTACCCAGATTTTTACTGTGATTTCCTCTTACCAGCTCTCTACAGTGGGGTGACAGTTACACTCAAACCTGGTTTCTTATGCAAATTAAAGTACAATCCCAAAGAACAAGGGAACATCATACTGGTCCAGAGTATATTTACCTGCCCTGATATCGAGGAAAACTCACTTGAGCACGCAAGTCACAGAAGAAAAAAATTACTCGGCAATTTAACAGTGACTAAGAAAGTAAAACACCTACAATGGAGAAACTAAGCCTGGTGGAAATTACTGACATGAATCAAACATGATTAGCAAGTACTTCTGTGACTTTAATCAAATGCTAGGAAATGAAACTGGTCCAAAGTTATTTCTCTAATTTTAATTTCCCTGGAACTAGTTTTCAGTTCTTGAAAGTAGAGCACACCTGAGGCACAGAAGGTCAAAACTGAGAGTTAGTGTATTTGTGCAGCATTACAATTTTAAAAGAACTATCTTTATCTACATTTTCGTAGCATTAGAAATTAGTAGGCTACATTTAAATTGTATTCAAAAAAAGCTTTCTATGATTTTTGCTGTTTCTCCTAAGATTTTTTTCCTGCAGTCCTTAGACTCTGTTTTGAATTACTCAGAGAAAACCAACTGATTTAAGTTATGAAAATAGGGAGCCACCAGACTGACTTTTCCCTCAAAAATCTCAATTTGCTCACTGAGCTAGGGGAAACACTTTGAAGAGTGTAATTGCTTGAGCCCTTGACTGTATTTGTAATCTCTTGTGCAATCTTTTCAATGTTTCTAAATAGTCGTGAACAGGGCTGCAACTTCAGCACCTGGCAATGATGCTGCCCTTAGACTTAGCAAACCCAGGTGTTTGCTCAGAACAACATCCCATGGGGAAGCTGTCCTGTACTCCCACTCCCTTATTTCTATCATGCAAGAAGTTGTACAGACTAGGTAACTTGAAAACAGACGGTTTGGGTAGGGGGTAGGTAGAATGTGTGGCCTAAAGGTTTCCTTAGAGCCTTGTCTTATTTTTGCAGTAGAAATGAGAGGATGTTATTCCTCTCATCTTTCCAAGAGCAATCTGATTCCCCACATGATCTCCAGCTGCATAGTGCTAGGAAGGCCTTCAGGAAAGGGAGCCTGTACTTAGAGATCAGATCAGTTTAGCAAGGGGGATGTAAAGTGTGCCTTCATTCCCTCAAAATACAGGCCTCCCACTGTCTCTCTCTCAGATTTTCAAATCCCGGCATTTCTTTTCCCCCTCATCAAGCTTCAATGTCTTATTGAGTTCTCTCAGTCCCTCTCCTAGTGTCCCCAAACTACCCAAATTTTCTGAATCTCCCTAGAGGCACTCTCCCATCTTAGCCCCATTTTTCATTTCAGATCACTTACTTTCACAAAATTAATTCTTGCCAATCCATAGACACATATTTTTTTTCTGGACTTCTGGGATAATTGAATTCAAATTTGGTTACTGGTGCCAAGCTTGAGGCCCACTGTAGTTAGAAAATACCAAATGCTATACTGCATTTGGCAGAAAAATGGACACAGGTAACTCAACATGAGTAGGGATGCCCCATGAGCAAACTGGAATTCATTAGACAGAAAAGTTGGACCCTCTTCTTTGTGAATGTCAGAGAAAGTGAGGTTACCAGGGAAGAGTTTGTGAAAGTGAGCTGTAAAGATGTGAGATGTCATATCTTTGCCCAGCAAAGCTGATTTTGTGTCAGGTGGTATTAGACCTTACTGGTTGTGGAACAGACCACAAATCTTTATTTTAAATGTGTCAGCTGCTTCCGAATACAAGAATATTTGCACCTCAATAAAATAAACCAAAGGCATGCTGAGCTTAATGAATTCTTAATATTCTATTATTGTTTCTATTATTCATGACTCTGATACCAGTAATAGTGAATACACAAACTCTTCTTAATACACCTTCCTAAGCTTTATAAACAGACAGTATCCCCATTTTATGTCAGAGGTAACTGAGACACAAAAGCTGAATCACAGCCAGAAGATTCATGTTATGGTCTATCAGTTTGTCTACATGAAATGTTCTATCAGGTTCAGAGTTCTAAATCCAAAACACTGGACCAGTTGGCAAGCAAGATGTCTGCACACAATTGTGTTCAAGTAGCTGAGCCAAGACAAAGTGAATAGGACCTGACAGTCTGAAAGCTATCTAGTGTCAGCCTTATTCAGCTAAGTCTCTCTGAAGTTCTTTAGGTAAGCTCTCATGGATTTTTTCATTTGTCTAATTTTTTATTTTTTTTTTAAATATTCTGAGTACAAATGTTAAGTGTTCTGCAAACTAATCTCTCTTTTTTCATGAAAAGTAAAGTACATGGTCTTGACCTTAATGGATGATTTTGCCTTTTCAATAGGAACATGAAACAGGCCAAATTCTTTGCTGGTTTAGTTTTCTGCAGAGGAAAAAAAAAGGAAGCAATAAAAAGAATCTAGTGTTCCAAATAAAATACTGTAAAACAAACTTTAGTCTTTGAGTCATTGCAAAACATTGCTTACAGCACAGAACACAAAACATTCTGAAGTGACCATCTATCATTGCTCCAGATTGCTGGAGGAAATAGAAATAAAGTGAGAAAGCAGCATGATTTTATATTAATTGCAATTCCAAGATGGTCTTACCACAATCAAAATAAGGCCAGTGTGATGGAATTTATAGATAGGTAATATTGAAAACATATTTTGAGCTTCATTTGATGTCAAGGTACAAAAATCAGATTTAAGATCAATGGTATAATAAAATGGTACAAAGTAGCTGATGAAAGCTAACTTGGTTCCAACACAGGAATTCATCATGATAAACATATCTCTCATTTCCACATCTGTCATCCATTTTTAAAACCAATAAATCATTTAAATACGGATTTAACTGTTCCTACAAGTTGCTATAGTGTTATGCACTGCACTGAAGGAGAACTTTAACAATAATTCACTTTTCTGAATCCAGAAGTTTAAAAAATGAATTAGGAGGTTAAATTATGCTCTCATAATTACTGTGTCCAAACACAACATACAGTAAAACAACTGGGATTTTTCTGGCTTGCATATCTCTCTTCCCTGGGCTTGAATTCACCTAATAGACCTTTCCTTTGCACTGGAGTGAGTGAGTAGTTCAGATTAAAACCTGCCCAAGCAAGTAAAATGATGGAATCCGAGGACAGAAGGTAGATATCTGTGAGCTGGATTGGACTGCCACTCAAATGCTCAGGGCAATGCTGAGACTTGTTTCATCCAAAGCACAGCTTGAGCCCTGCAGGGCATGGAAGGAATGTTGGCTGCAGGGCCCTTAATGAGAGCTAAAAAATGCCTGGTGGAATGGTCTTAAAGGCCTGTCCAAATCCCCCATGCAAAAACATCTACAAATGTTGGACTGATCTGCTGATTTTTCCTTCTTTTTGTGATAAAGGAGTTGGGTGAAAAAGAAAGGACTTTGGAGGAAAGCAAAAAGAGGGAGTAATGTTAAAAGGCTTATATAATTTTCATCCTCGATCATACTGAAGGAAAGGCTGGCAAAGTCTAAAGGATCACTAGTCCCAACAAACATGATCAGATTCTGATATCATTATTAAGTTTTGAACAACCTTGATAAGAGAGATTAGAGTCTCAGTGGTAAACTCACTTTATGGATCTTTATTTCACAATCTTAATTCATTTACTCTAGTAAACATTAATCTTTTGCTTCAATATATGTATATCTAAGAGAAGTTTCTAAGAAATTCTCCAAAATATCATTCAGAACTATGCTAAAATTTAAAAATATTGTGATAATGATTATAAAAGTGCTTATATATAGGCTTTAACATACATACATAATTTGGCAATACACTATCTTTAATTAAATTATTTTAAATTTTGTAATTATTACATTTTTAACTCTTTAATGTGCTATTCTTACATTGGAATCATGAAGTCAGTCTAACACTGCAGGTGGTATTCATTGCTGTAAGAGCTAGTGGAAAAAATCCTACAGTCTCTCTAGTTGTTACAATAATGATGTTGGTTTCCTGTTCACTACAAGGGTAATTAAGAATTTGGCTGAACTGCACATACCAGGTAGCTAAGGTAATACTGTATGTACACATTTCACTAGAGCTTAACACATAATACAGGGCTTGTTTTCTTATTTTTTATTTTTAAAATCAATTAGGTCACTAGACAACTAAAATTTCAAGCTATGACTATTAGCACTTTGCTGAAGCTGTGCGTAATGTCATTAATTCTTCTGCTAGTGCTGTTCATCTGAGATAGTAAAAATTTCATTAGTCACTGAATACACTTCATGCATAACAAATGAATGATCAATTAAACATGATTTTTTAAAATTCTTTTTTGTCTAATTTTCCCCTAAACTTTATTAATGTTCTACATGACATTTACTGTTCCCTTCAGATTTTAAGTAATTGTTGATCTTTTACTACAATTCACCTTTTCCTAGCCTAGAACAAGCTGACAAACTAAAACTTAAAGTACTACCAGTTATTCCCATGGTATTCTTCATGACTTCAAGATTTGTGATAATCTTAGAGATTTACACATCTAGATTTTGTTTTGTTTCTTGTATTTAGTTGCACAGTTATCAAAAACATCCATTCAAAATGCTAACACTGACTTATAGTTGAAACAAACCACTAGAAAGGAGACAAGTAAAAATTTTCACTGACACTGGTTGAGAGTTAACATGAGTCACTTTGGGTCTTTCTGTTCACATGAGCTCCTGCCTGATTTTTCTGTTGTGTGGAGCATTTCCATTTCTGTTGTGTAGCAGCAAGAGTTCTCCTTACCCACACTCAGCTCTTATCATGGCAGTACATTTCCAGCTGTAGAGAAGAGCTCCAGGACGGATATTCTTTTCTTACACACCTGCAGATTGCTTGATATGGTTAAAAGAGCTTTCATGCTTCAGCCTTCTACAGGGCAATACCAGAGACAGTAAAACTCTGAGACTGGCTGATCTGGAAATTGACTCTCCACTTCAACAGACTAATAGGTGATGTTGTGCCATTCACATATTTATAAGGAGACTGAAAGGAGTGGAATGGAATACAGAGATAGGAGATTTGTGTTCAACCTTCTGAAACTCTTTGAGGTTTTTTTTTTAAATAAGTACACTATTAACAAGCAAAGCTTCCAATTATTTTCAGTATCTGGCACCACATTGATTTACAACAAACTAACAAGTCTCCAAAAGTATTCACCCACGGGATCTAATCAACCATCTTCTCAGAGAGCAGAAAAAACAAGGATGTACTGAGGGAAGAAAGATCCACTTACCATGGACTTATAACTACTAATACTTAGTTAAAAACATTTATAAACTACTTCAAAACACAGCTGCTGGTGTGTGGAACAAATCAAATAGATCTAATGCAGATGAGCCTGAACAGTCTACCAGCAGAATTTACTCAAAATATTGAAACAATACCTAAGGCTGGGCAATGTTTGAGTTCAATCATGCATATACATTTGCAGTACAACCAATACAAAATATGTGCATCTAGAAGAGAGTAAAAGATATAAGCAAATCTACTCAGTGCAAAATATCATTAAACTCTTTCCATGTAAGTTCTTTGTTTGCCCTATGTCCACTCTGGTTAAAGTTCCCAGGCTGCAAAGCTGGTCTTCATGAGCAACTTGCCATTAATGTCCCACTTCCCACATTTTTAGGATGGGTCAAATACAAAATGTGCCTTGAATGAAAAAAAAAATGAAAACTTCATTTTACATCCCAGTTAAAAAACACAGGAAAAATGCCATATATGGTCCTTCAAGATCATAAGAGAAAGTTACTTTTTAAGGAGTTGTTGATGATAAGACTGCTCTGCATATACCATTGTGCCAAAACTAGCAGCTCATTTCATTTTCAACTCTTCTGAACTGTAAATATACAGATTTACAAGAACAACAAAGGCATCTGTGACCTATACATCCAAAATCAAGCAACCCCACTTCACATAAAATTATTCCATTTATTTGTAATAGAATGCACATCTTGCTCAGCCATGGAGAAGCTCCTTCTTTCCTCTCCTTACTTTCCTTTACAAAATCTTATCCTTCCACCCTCTGGGAGAAAGGTTTTGCCCAGGGTAAATAGAACAATTGCCACACAGAAAGGTAGGTATGTGAGACAACATCTGGCAGAAGTACCCTGCCCCTTTGCTGCTACTCAGCAAAGATAACAGAGGCTCCTCAGCTAGGGAACTAGGATTCTTCAAGCAGAAAGACTTTTTTCTAGGTGGAGATAATGGGGGATGCAGTGTTGCAAGAGGCATTCAAAGGTCTGAAGAGAAGTAGTGTTGGTAGAGGAGGTGCTTCTGGAAATTTAGCCTACCTGCTTTAGTCTGCCACTTGCTCAGATCCATTGTTATTCCATAAACTAGTAGGCAGAATACCTTTAAATACTGATCCATCACAATTATTTATGTTATTGTACCAGCTATATTATAAAACCTACAAAGAGGAGGAGTCATCTTCAGCCTTCAGACCAAATATTTCTGATGGGGTATTATGTCCCTTGACTGTGATTTTCAAAAGGGATCTGAATAATACAGCAGTTGTTTCACTTCTTAGTGCTTGTTTTTAATCAAGGGGATGTAATTTTAGTTCAGAATTTTCTTTCAGAAATCAACTGATTTAAGCTGCTGCTAAGCACAGTTTCTATCACCACTGTCACCACCGTTACTTTCTGGAAAGCTCTTTGAGTCACTGTCTAAAGAAAGAAAGAAAGACAGCATGTTTTCATCCTATTCTGGTCTGACTAAAGATAACATGAAACACTTTCATGTAGCAGTAATTTATTTAAGAAAATGAGGAAGGCATAGTTCATTTACTGCATTTTACTTTTCTGCTGAAGTGAGGATGGGAAGAAAATGCTGTCTATTTGAACACATTTCACATTCAAGAAGGAAGAGATGAAAAGTTCATTATGTTTACCAAATAAAATGGTGAAAGTGGCACACTGCACCAGGAAAATCCTGAAAACTGACAGCCCTGAACTATGCTGCTTTGCATTAATTTAAACATACAACTAACTGGTAGATGGAATCAGGGAAAAGGAACACAGACCACGTAAGCAAAGTAAAGGGTAGCAATTCCTCATCACAAGAAAATTAATACAATCAAGGAAATTTTGTTTTTCATATCTGGAAAGGGAGGTTTGGAAAATGTAATCAGAAAACTTGATGTAGTTAAAGATGTAAGCTACTCCCTAAGTGTTCAAAATTTGCACTGACTTTGATAGGAATTTCACATGTGCAAGTGGTACAAGTCAAGACATGAATTTACATGCTTAGGGTAAACACAAGAGTGTGGGAAAGCTTTTGTTGTTCCTTGCAGTGAGTCACAATTCCCATATTTACTGCGAGCCTCCTCCCTATAGTTAAGAATCAACTTACTCTGAAAGGAGTGTTTGGACATAGTTGCATTTCCCCTGTCTCAGACCACCATCAGTTTGTCCCAGTGAGGAAGGACACTCCATCCATATCTCTTCCAATTACTTTGTAATATGTGGTGAAATGAGTGCAATATTCAGTGGGTAATATAACTTCTTACGTCTCCTTTTTATTCTACGCTATTTTGCACGATGTGAATACAAATTTAAAGTTATGGTCTCAAATATGCAATTTTTAATCAACCCATAATCACTTTTATAAAATGTAGAGTTAGTAAAGTTTTAGCTGTATATATTACATCAGTTCTAAAACCCAGTATAAAACACAATATCATTACTCCTTTCAGCTGTAACAATTTTGGATGAAATAAAATGTCACGTATTGGGATAAAGTATTCATAATTTTTTTCCATCTAAATTCCTACCCCAAAGGTACTTGAGGGCTGTTATTTTTGTTGTACTCCTCCACAAGTTAAATTGAAGGTGTTCCAAACAGATCAAATGCCAATAATATATATGTCTGTGTATATTAAGTGATATTTAATTCCCAACTACAGGGAATTAAAATATTTTTTTCCAGAGGGAAGAATTCCTATCCCTTCCATATTCATACTGTGCTATTTGCTATAACAAGTATTCTAGGATCCACAGATTATAGGGAAAATAATTCCTTTGTACTCCCTAATCTTACTTTTAAACCCTTTGGCAATAAATTTCATACATTTCATTTTAAACTCTACATTAGTGATGGGAGGATAAACATATCTATGTATTTGTGATTAGTTCCTTTTTTTTCCTATTCCCTTACTTATGCAAATGCTTTGTTTTGTTTATGACTCTGCTGTTAAATTATTCTTGTAGTATTATTCCCTAGCTTTACGACTCCAGTTCATCCAGTCTCACCAGTAATTTTTCACACCGTTCACCTATTTGATCAATCCAGTTGAAAACATCTGTCAGTGTTGGAGCCAGCTTGCTAAGTTATCTACCAAACATTTTTCAAAAGATTATGCTAATTTTTTTAACATAGAAAACTGGCGTGAAAGTGTTGCAATGTAATTCATTAATTAGTGGTAATGTGCTAATTTATTAAATGTTCTTAAGGACAAACCAACCCTCCCCCCATCCTTGAAAGGTAATTTTGTGCTGAGAGAGGCTGAAGTTTTAAATTCAAAGAGGGCCTCTGGCTAACAGTTACTGAGTCATATTATGCATATATCAAAGCTAAGAATAAATTGCTTTTTTATGAACAACACAAAGGGCTAATAAAAAAGTTGTAAGCAAACACTTTTTGAAAGATACTGTTGTAGACCTGTTGGCTGGAGCTTGGTTTGATGCTACCCCAAAGTAGAACAGCTCAAAGTGATAAAATTCTGCATAAGCCTCTGATGGATTCCCACAAATAAGGTCACAAAATACAGCAAAAAAACCCACATCTGGGCCAGCAGCATGTCACCTGTTAGAGCTGAAGCCTCTGAGCTAGTTGCTTCTACCAGGGACTTAGTGCTTTCCAGCTAGTGCTGAAGAAACCAATAAAGGCCAAATAGGGGCTGGTAGCTACGATTATTAATGTTCCCTGATACTTTCCATAATAAAACGCTGATTTTATACTTTTCAATTTGCTAATTGGTAGACATTTGGGCTTAAATTTTCCTTAGTGTCTGCTCTGAGGTTGTTAAAATGTGTTAGAATGCCTTTTTTGCCAAAATAATCAAGTCATTTCAGAGAATGAGGCAAAAGATATGTTGTTTCACTCATGATAGCAAATCAGAAAGGAGGTGGGAGGGTGGAAGATAAGGCAAGAAGTCATTTAAATAGTTAATATAATTTAAAGCTGCAGACTGATATTTGGCAGCTGCAAATAACAACATGGAATGAAAAATTAGATTTGGCTTTCATTGCAACTTTAAATTATAAGGCTTGAAAAAAAACCATTCAGGTTCAACAAAGACTTCTTATGTCTTATACAAAGAATATTAGTTAGGCAAGGAGTTGAGTTGTTCAACTTACGGCTATGTAACATTTTTCTTATGTACGAAGCTCTGTGATATTTTAAAGCCAGAGACACAAGTAGGTAAAATGAGTTCAGTAGTATTAGCACCTACTTCAGCCATGAAGTGGCAAAGGAGAAGCTGCAGGGAACAGCTGCAGTGAGAAACAAAGTCAAAGGGATCAGGCACAGGGACACCAGAACTCTATCATATAAAAAGAGGATAAAAAGTACGATTTTTACTGGGAAATGTGTCAGGAGTTTAAGGGACAAAGATTGCACTTGATGTGACGTAGAAGTGGGACTTAGGTGAGAACCTAAACCTTTGCAAGACGGCAAGGTCAGCAAGTCTTTAAGAATTGTCAGGACCATCTGTGACAACAAAAATATACTGTCTCATAGGAACTTAGAATGGCACCCAGCATTCCTGAACTGCTCCATTACTATATTAGCTGAAGTTATTAGTAGTCTGTAAAATGATTCAGTATTTCCATTCATAGATATCAGGATTTTTAATTAATGCATGGGACAGTTTTCTGGTGGCATATTGCAATTAGTTATGGTGGAAATCCAAATTTGGTAACAATCAAGTGAAAGTTGCCTGAGCAGTCTTAATGACTGAACAATCCCTATGAGCATACACTGAGAAGAAAGGATTATTACATATCAATACACTCTTTTTCTTTCAAGAAGCATACCTCATGGGGGACCAAAACAAAAGTCTACAGTACAGATGCTTGCTGTGGCCTGGATTGCCTCCTTTACAGCAGAAATTGAGGCAAGAGTGGTTGAAGAAAAGATGGAGGGGAGTGGGAGGGAGTTAGAGAGTAGAAATAAGTCCTAGTTCAGTCAAGGCCACTCTGGAGAGCAGAGTAACTCTGCTAACTTTTTATAAGTTAGTTCCCATTGCCTGACTTGAGACTGTGGCCTGCTTTGCAGAAGTACTTTTGAACTCATCCAGGGGCAGCTGAAGGTAGTAGTGGAAGATTTTTAAATATAACAGGAACTGAACAATGACAGTTTTTCTAAAAAACATGCCTTACTTGTCTTAGAAAAGCATAGATGAAACTTGCGCCTCAAACAAAACTCCCAGTTATCAGTCCTTTTCCTATTTGTGCTGTGGCCAGACAAGTTCATTGGAGTAACTTAATTTATAACTGTGAAGAACTCAGAAGTCAATTTTATAGCCTCTAGATTTTCTATAGTATGATTACCCAGAGAACATCAAGCAAAGCAACTAAGATATATCCAGTTTTCTTCCTTCTTCTTCCTAGAAGAAGAAATGTCTGAGATGTTTTATTTAAAATTCTTAAACACAATTGATTCTTAATATATGAGGTTACTTGCTTTAGAGAAGAAAAATATGAATAGCAGAAAGGAGAGAGCTAGAGATCTCTTCAGGTTGTACACAGTCTTAGATAAATCTTAGGACAAGTCTCCTCCAGTTTAAAGACATTTCTGCTCTCTACAAAAAACAAACTCAATTTGAAGCAGCAATATTTCACATCATATCCATATCTTCCCCCAGAATTTCATGGTCTACTTTATCAGTATACTATTGTTGCAGCAGCCCTCTTGTTAGAGAGTAGAAATAAGTCCAGACACACTTCTTGTTTATCACAGCATGAAAAGGGTCCTGGTTTATTTCCCTTTACAGCTCAGCCATCCAACTATTCACTGACTCTGCCTGCAGCAAGCTCCTACTGTCAGTTTCCCTTGCAGCCTCCGACTGCTGAGTATTTCCTGATGAACTATGACTGCAGGTATCAGTTTGCAGACTCTGACTGCAGGCTTTTACCTGGCTAGACTGTGACTGCAGGTTCCAACAACAGACCCAGACTGACCTCATAGCAGTGATTCTCTCACCCCAGGATCCTTCTGCTTCATGGTTACATTTTCCTTCAGGTTCCTCCTCCTTCATGATTCTCCTCACTAGCTTACCCACTCCCTTTTATCACACTTATCTTTATTGGCTATAGCTGTGACTCATCAGGGGTGAGGTTGTATTGTAATTAATACAGCTGTTACTTATCAGGGATGAGGTCATCTGTATTCCCTTCCCCTACACACTGTGTATGGTGGTGTGCATCAAGTCATGATAAATCCTTCTCCTCTTTCTTCTCTGGCTAGATTGCCATTGATTTTACGCAGTCAAGTTTCTTTAACATCTAAAATTTAGCACTACAGAGGGAAGGGGATTTAGCTTGGTGATGAAGAGGAATCAGACTTAGCTTAACAGTCTAGTCTTCTGAAGAGATACACTGCAAGGGTGACATATTTGAAAATCCCAAATGCTGCAGACCTTGAGGCCATGTAAATGACAATAATACAATTCAGCTGGAACAGGTAGAAGATGATCACTCTAGAACATGGAAAAGACCCAACTATGTAATCTTGACTTATGTTCCACAGGACCAAAAAAAGAAAAAAAAAGAAAATTGAGACAAAGTAAGAGAGAGTAATAAATACAAAATTTTCATTTGGAAAATATTCTACTGTTGGATTGGTTTTTTTGTTGGTATAAATTTTCTTTAATTATCACACAAGTGATATCAGAATCGTGAGACTAAAAATCATTGAGAATTTGGAAGCAACTCAGTATAACATCCATCATTTTTTTATGATAGAGTTTTGAATGGGATAAATGAAAAACCCTGAGCAAACATTTGTCAATTAATTAATTGAGTTAATTGATTGTGATCACAAGAAATTAAAACAGTTTTAAAATAGTTAAATCTATTTTTTTACAAATAAATTAATGGATATCTCTACAAAAAAGTGAAATATATAAATTCCAGGTTGAGAAATGCAGTCATGAAGAACTTAAGATAGTGATGTAAACTGTCAGCCTGGATAGGAAAAGGGTAATGGAAATACTGAGAAAAAGAAAACAGAAGACACTGAGAAAAAGAGAAAAGAAGACACATAAGCTTATAGCAGATAGTTTTGTCATACAAAAGAGTAATGCTGTGAGAGAAATGCCGTAACTTTAGAATGTGGTAGCCTTAAAGATGTAAGCAGGAATTGCATATGAATTGTCATGCTGATCTTTTAAAAAGAAGGAAAATATTACACATATTAGAGGGGAAAGGGTAAAAAAATTAATGGGGTCCACTATAGAATCACAAGCTCATGTTTGCATATAGAAAGACATCTGGAAATACTACCAGAAACTCTGTTGCTAAGAGTAATTTGAACTTGCCAGAGATATATTGCAGAACAAATGCTAAAATGAAATTAAGGTTTGTATTGTGTTGGATTCAGTAACAAACAAATTTATATACCAGAAAGAAACATACTTTGTTTTTGCAGACTGGTAACTAACAAGCACGTTGCATAAAAACATAGCTGTAGAAAATAACCTTGGGAAGAAAAATCATGAAATAATTCACTTTAAATTGAATAGAAAGAATACTACAAACTAGTCTTTAAAGCTTCAAAGATTCAAAGTGAATACTTTAATAAAGTCTTCAATAAAATAATATTCTCTTAAGTCAAGCTAAGCAGAACTGTATTTTTCATTCACAGATCACTATAGAAGGAACCTTAATACTTAAAAAATGTCAATCAACAAAAACCCCTGAATGACAAAGTTGTAGAAACCATAAGGAACAAAGTAAAATAAAAATGAATGAATGCATAAATAAATAAAAAATGAATGGGAATAATCAAAGAAGAATGGAAAGTCTAAGGAATTGAAAATGGACCTGATTAGAAAATTATAATTTAAAGCTTAGTAATTTTAAGATAAGGAAGAATGTTCTAAAATCAAAGCTATCTAGTTTTTGTGGTTTTTTTTTTTAAATTAAACAAAATGATACTTCTATAAATAAAGCAGAATTCAGATGAAATGAAAACAGTATCTAGGCAAGAGGAGATAAGGATTGAGAAAGGTCTATGCTGAAGTTCAATTTTCAGTGAAGCTACAGGGATGATATGGGACACAAATGACCACTTGATATGGTGAAAAACACACCTACCACTTCATGTATAAAAACTGAGAGAGATTGCTGCTGTCCCAGAATCACAAGAATACTGGCACAGTGCTGGAGGCCCTCTAGCAGAGGAGCAAAATCCATCAAGTTCCAGTAAATGCTAAAATTGAGAAAAAAGATTAAATGTTGCATATATTTAAGACACTAAAATAGGGTTATCCTTACCACTGTGGCTCTGTCCAGGCCATGTTTTACAACAGGAAAGAATGAAGGCACAGAGGTATAGCAAAAATGTTGTAAAATGCAGCCTCAGTTTGACAAAGACAAATTGTGCCAGACTAATCTGATAGCCTTCATTGGGGAGATAATTGCTTTTCTAGACAAGGGAAATAGTTCTAATCAAGATATAATCTACTTGGAAGCTGGGAAAATATTTGATGCTTAATATGAAATTATTAGTTAAACTAGAGAAGATGATTATTAGGATAGGAACTGAGAAGTGGATAAATAGGAAGCTGCCAGATCACTGACAACAGTGTAACACAGAAAAGCTACCGTGAGATGCGTGATCAGTCCTTAGACTGATATTAGTATTTTCAGCTGTGATCTTCCCTTAAAAATAAAAAAATGCTGATGAATTCCTCCAAAGGCATGAGTCTGAGAAGCTTCACAAGTCCTAAAGAAGAAATGGTCCCAGTTATAGGAGGGTTGGAGATAGCCTGTTGTATTTTCAGAATAATTTCAGAAAGAGATTCAGAGATCTAAACAATTACCTGTGCTGAAACCTACAATGGTTTTGGTGTTGTACCTCCATGAATATGTACATTTTACATCAGTCACCTCCATTAACATTGAAAAAAATTACACCTATAGAAACTAATTACAGAGTAGCAGAAGTGGAATTCTGATTACAGAAAATGTCGTAAAATAGTTCAGTAGGCACATTAGCAATTGCATTTCATTCCAAGTGAGTTTAATTATGTGCTTTCTGCTTTTTTGTACTGTTTTTACTCTAAGACATTTTCTGCTTTGTGTTGGGCTTTTTGTACTGTAAGAAATAGCTTCACTTCCCCTTTTTCTTTTAACCTATAGTTGAATTGACACCAATTCTTAAGCCAAGAAGGCGGGCCAATGGCTAACTCAAAAGCAGACAACAATGACCTATAGGAAACATAACACGATGGTAATAAAAAAATGCAATAGCTAGTCATGCTCTTGGAATCTGATTTTACCATCATTAATCTGGCAGTATGCAAAATCTCCTACAATGAGTGAAGCAGGAAGCTGCTGTTTGCTTGAAATTGGAAAGTAATTGCACGTGAAGAAACTTCACAGTTCCAGGAGCCATCTGACCATCCAGTTTCAGCTGACCAGCTATTTATGCACACTTTAATTTTATCCCAAATAAAATTTTATATTGTTTCTATTTGATATTACTTGAGAGGAGTTTAGGTATTTGATCTACTTGCATCTGGCCACTTTGTATGTTTTCTTGTTGCTAGCAATACTATTCCTTATACAGTTCTCTTGACCATGTGATGATTTCATAGCAACAATACTGTCTATAAACTCATAATCCGTAATAAGTCATTTTGGGAAATAATGTTATGATTCATCATGAATTTAAATAAAATCAAGCTTACTGCACTATATATCAAGTGCACATAAGTATTTGAAACAGGTGTTACATTTATTTTTGATCCAAACCATAATACAGATCCCCTAAGAATGACATTATTGTCCTTTTCTTTCCAAAGATATTTTTGTATATCTATCTTCCAAAGACTTTAAATATTTCTAATCCCTTAAAAAGTACTTGTGGTAAACAGTCATCTTTTTTTTTGCTATAAACATATGAATGAGACTACTGGTCAGATTGAAATCAAAGGTTAGCTTAAAAGTATTACAATGAAACTACATGCTACTCTAACAAGTGACTATCAGAACAAATCAACAGAGTTCACATATTTGATTATATTTTTAATAGTATGTATGAGCTACTGCAGCTGAAGTGGCTCACCTGAAATATATAAATATTGTTTTAATATGGCACGGCATCCATAGGAAATGCTAGAGCATTTCTATGATTTATCAATCATAGTCCAAGCAACTTTTTCAAATTAAAGGCTACTGTCTGAATATTTTTGGGATGCTTAAACAGCATATAGATCGATTTAGATAAAGATGCTAATATAGTTATAAACAAAGATATCACAGACTCCTTGCTGCAGAAAGAAAAATAATAACTTATCAGGTAATCTATGGAATCAATTGTTTATTCAGTACAGTAATCTAGTCCACATTACAAATAAGTTACAGATATTTAAGAATATTTCTTAAAAAAACAAACCAAAAGTTGTTAACTGAATAAAAAAGCCATTGTATAAATCAGTTTTGCTCAATTCTATGATAATTTTTTTTTGTATATTCATCTTTCCTTTTAAATTAGAGAATACTTTTCTTCATGAGAATGGCTCTTATCAAGCAATAAAATCTAAAACCATTTCTTTGATATGGAAGATAAGACACATGCCTATAGATTCATGAAGGTGTAATGTAACTGACTGTCATAAACAGGTCACTCATAAACAGTATCACATTTAGATACACTGCAGTAGTGACTTCCAAAGCACCCTAGTAAAGCTTGATGCCCAGTTAATTTTAATGAGTATTAGGCTTCCAGATCCCTTAGGCAGCTTTCAAAATGTCACTCTATAATTACAAACAGCTTGGACGAAAGCCCATTGAATTTATTGGAAAGTCTCCCATTGATTTCAATGAGCTTTTGGATCATTGACTTTCCTCTTTCCACAAATATTTCTAAAGGCTTTGGATAGTAAATACCACATACTTGAGAAACAATAGAATGTATATAATATCTTCACCTTTCAGTATAGTGAACTATTTGCAAAGGATAAAAAACCCAACAAAAAACCAAACCAAAACCAAACCAAAACAAACAAAAAACTGTCCCCCCCACCCCCAATAAAATAAAAACCCAAAACAAAACCTATTAGAAGGGTTAAAACTGCAGAACAATTACAAAATTTGGTGGGAAATGTAAGGAAATGTAATATTAAAAATAAAGAAAAGTAATTCCACTTCTTAGCTGCCCAGGACTGTTGTATAGAATTGTGTAAGCTTACAAAAGCAAATGAACCAAAACAGAGACTTTTGCAAGGAATGACTGACTTTGAGGAATGTAACTGTTGGGAAGGAATGTTTCTTAAGATTCTGAAATTTTAAGACTTGTTCGTTTCAACATTTTCTAAGTAATGTGTATTTGCTTCAGTCTTCTACTTGGAACTTTATTGTAATTGTAGAAACATGGGTTATTAAAAAGGTTTTTTTAAATTATTGAAAGAAAAGTGATCAGAAAGTGTAAAGTTTAATTTAGCATGAGAGATAAACAGTTTCCTTAGATAGGACTCATCAAAAGTTTATCTGTCTCTATCACAAAACTATATTTTAACTGCTGACACATCTACCTCTCCATACCTATTCAGGAGTCATTTTTCTACAGACGCACTAAAAGCCTTAGGCATGAATTGTTGGTAAAGTCACAAACAATGCAAACAAAGGTTATTATACTGTGGAGATCCTTATGAGACAGTAATCCAAGCAGGTGGTTCAGCCCCAGGAACACAAAATGAGACCATGACACCTGGTTTAGCACCATGCTATAATAAAGCCAAAAGCAGAGTCCCAAACAGAAGGTTCATGTGCGCCAGCAGAGAGGGTCTCACCTATTTAGGGGAAAGAAAAAGGAGTCAAAAATAGCAGGACATAGGATGAAAACAACACAAATAGTTAAGTACAATCAATATAGAAATAAACTATATGAGAAGAGTGATAAATTTCATATAGTCACAGCGAGAAATCACTCATTTGGAAATTAGCTTGTATTAGGGAATATAGTATGTAGTAGTGGGAGGAAGGGGAGAATCTTTTGAGTCTATTCCCTTGACACTGGTAATTCTGAGAGCAGATAATAATTTAAGTAATGTAACAGACAAATCTAAATACTGTTTCTAAAACTTAGTCTTATAATTAGCTTTGCCTTATAATTAGTTCATACAAATATACACACACGTGAGCACTAACACGCACACACATGCACATCATACAGATGAAACTGCTTTAAAACAGAATTTAAATGACAGAAGTTGAGCTGCCAAACCTCAGGGATTTAACCAGTGACTGTCATTTAACATAGTTGTAAGAGGCCCTGAAGCTATAGTTCTACCCTACACAAAATGAAATGCAGATCTGTTAAGAAGCCGAAACTCTAGACTAGAATTTGCAGTGCATCATGGATCACTCCAGGAGTGCAGGGCAGATAAGGCTGAACAAAAACTTATCCCCTGGGTATGCACAATGATTTTGAACCACAAGCAGGCCTTTAGTCCTGGTGACCAGAAAGAGAGCCAGTGCAAAATCTGGAAAATCATAGACAACTGCATGACTGTTTCAGTTTAGTTCCTGCTATGTCATCCCACTTGCTAGTGCAGGCATGGCCTTGGAAATCCATCTATACAACTCTTAACCTTATTGGCAATTAATATATGTTATTGCAAAATGCTCTGTATGAAGCTCAATGAAATGCTCTCTCTCTTGGACAGAGGTGCTGGAATTTGCTTTCAGTTTAATGTTTTCACAATGTGTTCATAATGGCTTTACATCAAGAACAATAAAATGGAAAGAAATAATCTACTTTTACATTGTTGCATTTTACAATTCACTTAAATAAATGAGAGATTAATTCTGAACATTTAGACAGTTCAAATACAAATTAATTGAATTGTTAATATTTCTCTTATTAAATCATCTAAATGTTGGTTCTGATATTTGTCTCTTCCAGCTGTGAAACAAAAAAGTTGCTTTGTCTACACTGTGTTTGTGTTTATGAGTGAGAAAGATAATTTTTCCAAGTGATTATTTTCCATCATTTAGACAAAGACAGAGGAAACACCAAACTCAGATTTGGTTTGTAGTATCTTCACTTCTATTATTCAGTCAAGATTATTTTCCCAACATACAGCAGATTTCTATCTAACAAAAATTTGTTAAGGAAAACAAGTATAAAATCATCATGACAGATTTGAAAGTCTTCCATCTATTCACAATAAATCACAGGGAGAGAAGTGAAGGCAATTTACTAGAGATTATTTTTCTTCCAAGATAGAAAGTTATATGCTCACATAATTACCTCTTTGCAGTAAACTGTCAATTTTGACATATTTTTGTTAAGTAAATCAGACAAGTATAAAATCAGGAGTTCCAAACATCATAAAATAATATTGTTATATTTCTATTAAAAGATTGATTCAAAATTTATCACAAATATTAATAATAAAAGTAAAATATGCAAGTCAGTGATGAAATATTAATTTACATAAAAGTGTAACACATGGTAACTTAAGATATTTTCCCCCAAATGATTCATTAGTAGAAACTGTTCTATTTCTTCCCAGATCAGAGTGAAACTATATATAATAGAATTTTCTACAATATAGTAATTCCAGATTCCTTCAGGCATATATTTTAATTGCTCCCCATGTAAGAATGCAGTGTTTTAAAACACTTACAAGAGAATTTTTTTTGTGTGCCTCATAATTATTTAAAGTTTATGTATCAGCGCATGAGTTCTAGATGCAAAATAGCAGCTGCTGATCATGGCTTCTAATAAGTTTCTTTGTTCTAAATTCTTTCTGTTAATTTTGTTCATGGGAAAGAGTGTTAGTGCATAGTGTCTTTTTGCAACAATTCTCTTCCACTAAATTCCTTTGTACCTACTCTTTTAATGTGTAATGTTTTAATGAAATAAAAGTGATTACATTGGACACGCCAGCCAGCAAGAAACAGACATAAGCGGTGGAATGATAACCTAATTTCTTTACTCAAATGATGCTGGTTGTAATTTTTTAAAATTTAGATCATTTGATCTTCTTCTCCAATTAGACTGATCCTTTCTGGAAAGTGCATTCCTGGTAAAAATAAAATGCAAAAACAATGCCTGAGGACTTTAAATAAGAGGTAAATCTTCTTTTCCATCATATTTGCAGGTAGCATATTTTAATTGATTAATTATTAGAATTCCTTCCTCTGTATTTTCTAACTAGTGTTATGTCTTAAAATTTTAGGGTATCATTTTACTTTTTTAGACTTTAAAAGATGAATTTTTATCTTTCTGAAGCAAATTCTACATGCAGAGATTAGTGTCCTTATGTGAATTACAAATCATTACAATTCCTTATTCATAAAATTCATACTCTATCCTCCAAGATACCTAGATTTCGTTCTCTTACTAACCATCTGGAGTTAACAATTTTTTCTTTCTTATGAGGCCCCCCCGGCAGTTTCCTAGGTCTTCATAATTCATTGTCTTTATCTGTCTATTAACAATTCATAAATGAATTGTTATAGTTATGTGCAACCTCAAAGTCTTTAACTGTTTCCTTTTGTTCAGGGTCAACCTCGCTTAGTATTCAGGGTCAGAAAGAAAAAGTATTTTTGATGTAAGTCAAACAAATATCAGTAACAAGAGAAAGAAAATTCTTCCTCACTTCCTTACTGCCATTTCACAGGTGTTAATTTTATGTCTGCTCATTAAGTTACAATTCTCTTACAAGAGAATTCAGGCAGAACAGTGACAAAAAAAAAAAAAAAAATGGTGCCATGGTACGACAACTGAATATATCATCAAAACATCACTATGTTGTGACTGAACAAGTCACTGAGCTGTTCTTCAAATCAAACATTTTATTTAGAACTGACTTTTACTCTAGTTTTATATATTAGATAAACCTATATCATTTGTTTGATGACAACTATATCTATACAGTGTTGTCATTATTTTTGGGAATACTTCCTTCTATAAATGTTTTCAGCAACAAATAGGGCTGATTTTTCCACTAACTTGGTAAAAAAAAATAACCACTTTGTTTTAGTAACTAAGCTCCTGGTTCAAAATTCTTGAAAAGCAAAGAAAAACTCCAAGGCATCACATCTACTAAAAATTCTGCACTACTGAGCTACAGAGAGATAGAGAGGAGAAGTCATCCTAGTAATAGCGCATGGTGACTGTGATGGCAAAGGATGTAAGCAGCCTTTCAATGCTCTGTACACACTGAGTTTAGTTTTTGGTCCTATTAAGCCTATAGGGAGAATAATGAAATTTTACCATGTAGTTAACAATTTTTCATATGCATATGATCTAAATGCTAGTGACGATTTACAGATCTCATTCCATATAAGAAAATCTGGGAAAACTGACCATTTAATCCAGCCCACATTCAGAAGGAAGTGATAACCTGGGAATATAGGAAGACATCATGGATATCATTGCACTTCCACCTTCCAGTCGTGTAGTGATGTGACATATTTCCTAAGTGGGTAACCTACAATAATCTCATTATTCATAGATTTAGGTTAAGTAAATCCAAATGATCTGGGATATCTTCAACCCTAGAGCAGTGAGGAGAAGAGGAAACTAGGTATGACGTTGATTTTTCCTCTGAGGTATCGAGATAACCGTGCTTGATTTTTCCTCTGAGGCATCAGATATCTTGCTAGTTAAAATTGAGTTCTGTCCTGAAGCCTGCATAAATGCATCTGCTGAGCATATACCATTTAATAAAGCCAGCTAATCTATCCATGGCAATTTAAGAACTAGCAGTGCATCGAGCAGTGCATCAGTCCTTTCAGACAGCTTTGGAGACACTTCCATCTCATTTCAAAGAGGTAGAAAAGGCAGGGTTGTAATTAAGATATAAGCTTTAGCATTGAAGTTGTTTTGAGATTATATTGAGACCAGCTTGGCAACCCTTTCAAGCCATACTTCTATTTAGTAGTGGCCAAACTTGACTTGGCATTTCTGGGTCAGATGAAGTTTCAGAGACACTGTCTATCAAATACTTCATATTTAACAAAGAGACAATTGAATATCCCCCACCCAACAGGAGCCAAAACAAGCCTCTGTACAAAGTACTGAGGGATGGAGGGGAGCTATATTCAGTTCAGCAGTGAGAAGAGACTGTTTTCACTCTGTAGACTGCTGGAGAGCCCAGTGTGGGTGAGAGCCTGATTCCTGCCCTTGCTTCAGGCAGACGTGGAAGACTAGACTGTGGGATCTCTGGGACAATTAGCTAAGTGCAGCACCTCTGAGACCACCTGTGTGCATCACTCAAGAGAGAAATGTGAATGCATTTCCAGTTTTAAGGATTCTTCTGTAGCTGCCAGTAAATTACATCACATTCTGAAAATGTACATTGTGAGGGCAAAACCCTTTTCAAGCTTGTCTTTACCCTTTTTCATTGAATGGCATGACTGGTGAAAACGCAAAACAATAAAGCACTGCTTTTAGTTTGTGAACTATATTAAGATTGGTACTACTCATCATTCACAGCTGAGTCTCAATTACACTTCCTGTGTAATTTCAAAGTCTGCAGTGTTTCTAGATCTAGATTTTCATCCACAATTTGATTTTACCTGTATTTACCTGTCTAGGATGAAATATACTTTAGAAGCACACCTGGAAAATTGCTTCTAGACCAAATTCTTTAACAGTCTGAGTTCCCCTCTGTAACTAACATAGTTTTTTGAAAAAAGCACTAGCCCCTGACTTAAATGAAGAGACAGAGCAATATACTACAAAAATATATATCAGGAAGAGATTTCAGAAAACAGCTTAGAATTCATTTGGAATCTAATAAATTTCTCTACTGGGAGATAGTAAGAGTAGGATTTCCAGGACATTGTAAGTAAGTTAATATTTCAAATGTATTGAGAGTTATACCTCATTGCAGCTCTTTTGAAATCTCAGCTATATAAATTAGGAATTATTAAACCTGAGATAAAATAATATACCATATTTATTGCATTTTCTTCATACTATCAAATAGACTTTGTTGATAAAGGCTTTAAAAAGCTTTAAAAAATGGATAAATTATACTATGCTATCAGTTTAAGAAATCAAATATTCAAAATGTCAAACTGAAGTACAAAATAGCTGGAAAACGAACAGAAACACTGACAACTCTTCATCATCTGTCAAAGATTCAGTCAGGTTGGGCAAAGGTCATGCCCATGGTTTGGATGCAGAAATAATGGAGTGACTTATGGTAATGCAGTATAGAGTTGGTCACTTTCCTAAGTCATGCACTGATCTACACTGACAAACTATTTCTGACAGCAGCTGGATCCAAAAGTTGTTACTTTCCCATGCACCTGATAACTCCAGATTCGTGGAATTTCTTTGCAGTTTTTCTGAATCTGGACTTTGGGTGCACTGTATTTACACTAGTTCTAGAGTCGAATTAGACTTACACAGAAGATACTCATGAATCTTCCTGATTCCAAGCTCCCTCTGTCAAAAGTTACCAGGAAATTCCTGACAACGGCCTTCTCACATCTTTTAGATACCTGATTATCTGATGTATCCATTGTCTGATTCATTCTAATTTCCCATCATCATTAGTAAGTAGCAACCTGTATATGTGAATTTTCTCTGGAAAAATACTAATAGTTTAATTTTAATTAATATATTTTATTAAAAAATTTAAAATACAGAATATTTTAAGATCGTTCACATTATTTTTCACAATCACACTTCTCCTACAGAAGGTAGTGCTATGCATTTGATGGGGACCATCACATCTTTTTAGAATCAGCTACGCTTAACTTGGAGCAAAAATCCTGAACTTTCATAAGGTTGTCAAAACAGGGCTGGGGTAAAGTGCAAGTAGTCTAATAAGCAGTGTGTGCTCAAAGACAGCACTTCTTATCTGAGTGATAAGAAATTCTTGAGAAATTAATTATGGGTTAACAATAAAACTGCTTCACATACTGTTACTGAGAATAAATCTGTTGTCATCTGTCAATGAAATTCCAGTAGACAAACAGACTAATCTACTGATTTCAAGGAATTTAGGATAAGCCTTATTTGGAACAATCCAAATATATATAACAGAAAGTTAATAAATACTGTAAGCTTCACGATCTCCTCTTTTGATTGCAGCTGGATGCCATGCACAGTGAAAGAAAAGAAAAGAAAAGAAAAGAAAAGAAAAGAAAAGAAAAGAAAAGAAAAGAAAAGAAAAGAAAAGAAAAGAAAAGAAAAGAAAAGAAAAGAAAAACCTGTTACCCAGCTGATTACTGTTCCCAACATGTTAGAATTCCAGAGTCAGCCTTGTAGCATGGAGTTAGAATTTTCTAAGACAAAATTATTTATTGGTTGCTAAGGTTAGTGCAACCATTCTTTATTGTTTCTTTTTGAAGCTGATAAAGTGGCTTAGTCCTGAAATATTTGCCAATAAAAGGAAAGAAGATAGAGAGTAACTGCATAACCAGATTTACCATTTCATCGTCTCTTACTCACAGGATCAGTCAGAAGCAAAAGAAAATAATGTCACTGAACAAACTGAACTCTGTATTTGTGTGCTCACAGCATGGTACTTACTGTTATATACGACAGGACAGGGGTCACTTATTTTTAAAATCTTGTTTATTTCTATTTCATAGTTGGGATAAACTAGAACAATTTTTGAGCTAAATTTACTAAACAGGGTAAAAAATAAGACATACCAATATTTGAAATTCTCAGTCCTGCTGTGCAGTTGCAGTCCTCATTTTATGAGTAGATCATTTTGTTATCTAAGGTCCAATAGCCTGCTATCAACTGGATTAAATATCATTAGCATTTATTGAAGACTACTTCCTCAACCTGCTGAACATGATTTTGCTGTTCTCACAATCATACTCTTGTATGGCACCTGCTGAATTGCTGGAGAGACTAGAGGTACAGCCCTGGTTCCATCTGCTTTCCCACAAACACTCATTTTTACAAAATAGTCTTCAGACTCCAGGATATGTTGCCTACAGGGAATTTTCAGATGTTTGTGAAAGTACTCTATTCCTTTTGTCAGATATAGTGACTGAATTAAAATGGTCTGGAAGTAAAAATCATACAAGAACAGATGGGCACCATTCTTATTGTTTTCTTACTCACAAAGAAGTGTGGGAAAACACTTATGAAGCAATGAAAACTGCTGTGTTAATAGGGATTTGAATAATGATTATGAAATAGGTTTTCAAATTTGCATGAGATAAAATTCACACATTGACAATTTAAATTGAAAATACAAGCCTTTTCCAGGACGCATACGGCTCATGGAGAATAAACACAAACATACAGCAATCTGTAATGTGTATGATTTACACTGGCAGCTTCTCACAGAAAATATCATCTCTCCACTGGGACTTTTGCCATTTCATTGCTCAGACTATTCTCATATCATAAACTTCTTCAAAAAGAAATAAGATTTTCTCTGGGGGACAGATATGCTAAGATGTTCACTTATTTTATTTTATACACAGTGTGTCAATAGGAAACTGTAAGACTTTTTTTTAATAAGATGATGCTAAACTAGGAAGCATGTTACGTCTGCTGACAACTTGCTTTTTCCTTCACGCTGATTATTTACAACTAAGGCATTCTTTTACCTGAATGAACATCTTTTCTAGAAATTTTTGTGTCCTGATTTTTTGCTAACATAATCCTTGAACTTTTCATGCTGCATAAGTTGTGGAAACTGCATTATTATTTGAGACAGTAGAGAATTTTAATGTATACTTTGAATAGAGAATTATAGAATTTATAAGATTTGTGAAAGTTTTTTAATATATAATTTGGTAAAGCTGATGATATTACAGGCACTCATGATTTCAATTTCATAAGCAAAGAATACTAGAAGCTCAAATGTAATACATCTACTTGGACATACTGCAATAATTACAAGGCACACATTTCATACTTACTTTCTTTTTGGATGTTACATATATAATAGAGTCATATGCCTAAAGGTAGTTCTAAGTCAATTTTATCCTTGGATAGTTGCATATTTTTAATATCTATGAAACTTAAAATCTTTCTTTCCTTTTATTTCCTCGATGGGTTTGTAGTGTAATGCTACAATGATGTGCAATAATATAATGCAGTAACCCTGTGAAGGACACCATTGACCTCAATGGTTCTACTTGCATAAGAACTTACCTACTGGGACCTCATTATGAAACTAGTACCATAAACTTCCTGAATAGATATCACTAACTGATTATTAACTACTCATTAACAAGCAAATGACATTAATAGACGTGATTAACTAGTTCCATTAACACCCTGAATGATTCCATGAGGCACATTCTATTATGACATTCTTGTGTAGTAATGATAACCTATGGGACCTATAAATTAGAACTATTTTATAGTTTTCCATTAAGGAATTATGGTGCTAATCAAAGTGATGGTCATTATCAGACCTATAAAAAATGACCCAAGACCATCACTTGCAAAGAATTCTACTCCTTGCCCACAAAATTTGTACCTATACCTAACAAAATTCACTCAGGAATGGAAGGATATAAAACTATTAGTGCTACCTGAAAAATTAATAAGGACGAGGTATGTCAATATTCTAGAATGACAGTGCTTCAGAGACACAGCAAATATTAACTAATAAAGGAATGGGATAAATTTAACTTGCAAATCTGGGCACGTGTTTGTTCTCAGTTACAACAAATTCCAGAATAAAACTAGAAAACATTCTCACTATTTCTATAAAGATTTGGTACAGTTAAACAATAGTTTGTGACACAAGTTTTTAAAAGATTATGGTTGCCTGTGATTTTTGTTATTTTCTTGTTGCATCAGTGAAATGGCATCATTTTATAGTTTCATTTTTATAGAGAGGTAAGAGACACGTGGTAATGAAATGTGGAGTGTTTAAAAAAGCAAATTCCTTGTAGGCAGAAATTACAGTGCAGCTTGAATAACAAAAAGTGTAACCAGAAATCAAAACATTTCTTAATTGTTTATTTGTTATACAAATGTTAATTGCCTTGCCCCTTACATGGGGTGTACAATAGGGCAGGTTAATTAGGCTGAGAAATGGCTAGCTCTAAAGGTGCAAGCTCAGAATAATTAAAACTCCTGCATCATGTTAACACAACTCTCCTGTCATTTGGGCTCCAAGGATACTGCTTTGCATTTTCTTTTCTTTTTCTTTCTGTTAAATAGTATGTGATTTCTACAGCAAATGAAGAAATCCAAGGATAGAGCTTTGGCTGACTACCGATATCATGTGAGACAGATTTTCATGTGGATTAGACTGCATTGTGGGGAATGAAAGGGCTACATCAGTCTGAATGACTTACAGTGATCCTTTCAAAGCTTTATTTGCAACTGCCAATACTAAACCAAACGGCAGGAGCCCTTAATACTGCCAGGAAATAAAGTGGCCTCTAATTGCTTATATGTTGATTTCAAGCTTTTCAGAAACAAATCCATCACATAAAATGTCTCCTAGGTGCTGAGCAGTGCAATGGTCACATGTCTTCTTTAAAGAAGGTCAGCCAAAGAGAAAGATGAGGGCCTACCAGGGGGAGGCTAGGCAGAAAAGAAATAATTTCAAAAGTGTAATTTAATTCTCACTGATCCTTATTCACATCCAGGCTTCTCAGAACACCAGCAGCACAAAAACATGTAAAGCAGGTGGAAATTACAGTTATAACTATAGTACGACAATCCAGTGGTGTCAAAGCAGCATAAAAGAGATTTTTGCAGACAGGGGTTTGAACTGCTGTTCTAGTAGTTGCACCTGAAAGCGCCTGCAGTAAAGTAGAGCTCAGGGAGGCTAACACTGGCCTCTGACCAGGCAGAACTTTGCTAACGCTCTGTAATATCTCACCTCCTACTAACTCTGGCAAGTTCATTCAAAACCAATAGAAGCTGCATTGCATAAACTCTGGTAAAAGTTTTTTCTCCAAAAGTGGATTGTTCTCGTGCATCAGGACCAGATCCATTAAGTGGCAAAAGATATTTGAGCTGAAGAGGCATGAAGAAGAAAATTGAACAGAACAATTTTTTTGGGATCAAAAAATGAAAAGGAATAAAAAGAACAACTTTAAAGAAGTTAAATGCAATTCTCAAGAGGAAATGTGGATAAGTTAGGTGTTTCACATAGGAGACTAGCCCCGATGGGATATATCCACCTTGTTGGGAATACTTGTAGGTCTCTGGACATAGCGCTCTCTCAGAATGTGAATGGAAACACCTTCAAAAGATAAACTGGCATACGAAATTAAATTAGGAGATTTTAAACATTTCCTGTCAATTTTTTCCACAAGACAGAGCACTCTGTTCTGATTTAACATAAATCAGAAATATCTTCATTCTGGAAAGGATAGGGAGGGAAGCCAGATTTACATGTGGCTGAGAAAACTACATTTTCTCTTGTCACATTAAGAGAAACATATTGTATTCACAACTTGTTGTTCCTTCCTAGTATGGAGGATACAGTTACATAGAGTTTTATAGTTCATTTTGTTAATTAGCTCATTGTTTTCCATATTTCTTCTCAAAACATGAAACATTGTGAGGAACCACTAAGTCTAGTTTACACTTTAAAAAATAGTAATATCCCATACACAGAGCTATAAACTATTCATTTGCTGAATTGGTTTCTTGATTGTATGCAGAATAATAACTTTCTTGGGTTAATGTTCACTTGGGTTACTGGGCTTAAAAGTGAAGATAATGTTTTCAATGGCAACTTTTGATCAAAGCTGCTTTCTGGTAGATGTACAGAGCTCTTTCTGGACCTTGTTCTTCTTAGTATAAGTAATTTTATGTTCATTCAAAACTTGTCATTATTTTATGCAAATAGTTCCAAGTACACAATCAAAAGTGTAACCCCCAGACATCCCCTCAGGTTCCAACTCAATAACAATGCAGGATAAAGTACACATCTTCATCACTTTACTTGGGATTGTATTTCTCTCCTCCATCCATGTACAATTTTGCTGAATAACTAACAGGTGTGTCTATGATGTGCCCATTACTAAGACATTTCAGACATCCCATACTACCATCAACTAGATTAGAGAAGACCTTTTTCTTATTAATTTTCTTAGTTCTGCGGAGAGGAGTTGCCTTCACATGAAAATAAAAATAAGGGAGAAAGAAAGATGTTTGGCTGCTTTTCTTTTCCCAGCATAACATTGTGATCAGGCTAATGTTTTTCACTTTTGGAAACATTAATACTCTCTAGAATTTGATCCTAAAAACAGACTCAGGTAACTCTGGCAAACTTAAGTATGAAATATCAATATTGAAGTTCTGACACTTGTAGGTGGCTCCTTTTATACTCAAGTTTCAAAGCCTGTTGGAAGAAAAACATACTTTCCTGCACATACTTGTGGTCACTGGGAGGTTTAAGTAGAAAGGCAGGTATTTTTTGTGCAATTTCAGTGTAGCATCCAATTCCTTTCTGTTAATACCAGTCAATAAGACAAAGCCTAGACAAAGACTTCTTAGACAAAGACTATTGAGCATCACAGCAGCTACAAACTTTTGTCTTCTTGATTAGAAAGTGTGAGCTACTCATTTCCCCAGAAACTCTAGACAGCCTGTTAAAGGAATAGCATAGATGGTGACATCAAATCATTTTGCACATGCAGATATTCCAGAAAGGCAGATTTTCTTGTGCACATAGGTCTAATTCCAGGGGAAAAGAATTGCTTGTATATGAAAGAGCTAGCTGAAAAACTCATCTGCACTTCTAGAGAGGTTACTGTACTGATAAAAAATTACACTGGCAGTTCTGCATTAATACTGTTTTTTGCACTTTTAATCATTCTGTAATCAAGTAGAACACCTCTTTGGTTCTTATCTACCTTTTTTTCTGGATTCCTGTAACTTAGCTGTTTTGTGCTCAGCCACTTTGAATCCATATTTCCCAGCATAGAGACAATAACCTAGAGCAGAGAATGTTTCTCTTACTAATCATGGGTATAAAAAAAAAAAAAAAAGAAAAAAGATGCCTTCAAGAAAATAACCTCAAGAATAGAATTTAAATGAAAGACAATACATTTTGTCAATTTTGAAATAATGGTGAGGGTTTTTCCTGTTCATTTAATACCAGTACCTATTTTTGAAATAAAATGTGAAATGAGTTAGTTAATACATCTTTATAAAATGCTGAATTTAGAAATGTCAAATTAGAACCATAACAGATCATTTAAAATTGATATAACTCTTGACTTTTAAAGTATTACTTGACCTCATTTTTTTTTTTTTTTGGTGTACTCCCACAGAAACAAGATAATACTGCAGTGCTTAGAGAATTGAACAGCAAGAACTTGATATCAGGAAAGCACCACTCCTTCAGCAGTCATACTCTCTCCCTAGGAAAATCCATGTTGCGCTTTGGATTTCTGAAGCAGTTGTTTAAACATACCTGTCTGATATTTCACTGATATTTCATTGGGTTACAAGACTACTTGCCTTGCTTTAACACAGTCAGCTGTGGAAATGAATTACACATTTGCTTCAAGAAACTTAATATTTTGTTCCAGTGTATCTAAGTGAACAATCAGCATGGAAAGCTCCTGATTTCTGCTGTTACATCACTGTTCCATGGTTTTTCATATTGTGCAGCAGACAGAAGAAGAGCAGAAATAAATTTTGTGATTTCTCAGCACTGGTAACATTTAATTAACATTTCACTGTGTGAACTACAGTGAATCTGCATACATGCAGTCGTCTCATCATTTCCATTATCTAGCATTAATTTAGGCTTCACAATGCAGTATACAAGCATTACAATGCTAATTTTTAAATGAAACCCAAAGGCAAGTTTAATTTTAAACAGCATTAGTTTACATGGTGAAAAACTTCAGTGGCTTGTCTTATGCATGGATGTTGATATTAAATTTGCTATTTAATAAAGACTGACAAACAAATGGAGGGAAGTTTGTCAATGAGGATTTGTCAGTTTAGCCTCCTTTCCTCACAAGTTAATGACATTTGCTTCACAGACCGTCCCTAATGATGCAAGGGAGATCTGGCATTGCACAAGTTGCTGCTATCTTGGTTCAGCAGTATTAGTCAATCATACAAGTGTAGCACATTAGAAAGAGATGAGCAAGACTTACTGAACTAAAATACAAAGTTGGCAATTTCTTAAATAAAACAAAACAAAATTAAATTATGCCTAAGTGAATTTTTTTCTATGCAGAGCCACACTTCGGGAAGAGTTCTGCATTACAGAGACAAAATAAAAACTCCCAATGGAAAAATATGAAGCAAAGCACTCCATATCAGCTGAATGTGAGAGACCATAAAGGGTGCCTATGCCGGTCATGTTCCAGTCATAATAGCCCCCAAAATGTATATTTTAGGTTAAAATCAATCTTGAAAAAACCCCTTTGTCTTTTTCAGTTTAAGCCTTTGACAAGATCAATGATACAAAGACTATACTGAGGTCAGTTTGCTGACCCTCCAACCATATTTAGGTCATATACGAAAAGGGAAAAAGAAGGTGTTTGCTCATTTTCTCTCGCTTTGTATTCCTCCAAATCAACCATCTGTGGGGAAAACATTATAACTGTTCCCATGTGAATTTAATCTTAGACAGCTGGAATCTCAAAGGAATTTGTTCATTGAGTGTATTCAGTTTTAGCCATCATTTCATAAAGTATAATTGTGAGACTCTGATACTCTCAAATACAATGTAAAACCATATCCCTAATGTCTCTTGGGACGGATTGTAAACTAACTTTGGAACTCATTTGATTGATCTCCAATTAAGCTAATATTCTGCCTGTATGTACTATACATACTTTGATTTACATTACTTTCCTCTGTGCAGGTAAGATAAGAAGACATCACAGAAAGCCTTTGAATTGAGAATGTTTTGTAAGTAAATTTTATAATTCCAATTATTGTGTTAGGGGGCCTGCTAAACACCACATCTAGTGCTAGACCAATTGTTGTGCCTAAGCCCCACCACACACTCACTCCCCTTCAGTGGGATGGGAGAGAAAATTGGATGAAGAAAAGTGGGAAATAAAGACAGTTTAAGAGGCAAAGAAAAAATTGTGCAAGCAAAGCAAAAAAAAGGAATCCATTCACCTCTTCCCATGGGCGGGCAGGTGTTCAGCCAGCTCTAGAACAAGTCTCTATTACACCTAAAGGTGTTTTGGGAAGACAAACTCCATCACTCTGAATGTTCTTCCCTCCCCTCCTCCTTCATCCCCAGCTTTTTATGCTGAGCATGATGGCACATGGCATGGAACATCCCTTCGATCCAGTGGGGATCAGCTATTCCAGCTGTGTTCCCTCCCAATTCCTTGTGCACCCTCAATCTCCAGGCAGGTAGGGTGGGGTGAGGAAAAGAGAAGTCCCTGACTCTTTGCAAATGCTGCTTAGCAATAATAAAAAATCCCTGTATTATCAACATTTTTTTCAGATGCCTCATGGACTCCTCTGTCTCCTTTTTGGACAAAAACCTCTGACAATGTGGATTAATGAAAAAAGATGGCAAGGTATTACAAACACTTCAAGTGGCATTATAGGATCATATTTTGTCCCTTAAGTAATTTTTCCATAGACACAAATGAAGTTTCACCTATGACAGTAGAAAAAAATCACTGATATGGATGCTTGGAATGTTGCTGATTGCTAACGTAATAGATGCTTTTGAATTGCTGATTGCTAACATAATAGATGCTTTTGAATTGCTTCTAAACATGGAGGAGATATTGCTATTTTTTTCTATCAGGATTTACTCTATGCTGACTTCCTATTTTTCTTTAAATTAACCTTGTTACTCTAATAATTTAAATTGCTCCAGTAAGGTTCTTTTGTAATAACTTCTTTAAAGTGACAGTGACTAGTTAAACTCAGAGGCCCTGTAAAGAAGTTACCACATCCCAGTTTCATTCTGTGAAGGTGTTTATGACCATGTTATAAAACCAGAATAAACAAAACTTCTCATCTGAAATGATAGAAATATTGATGCTTGTTTTCCAAACATTAATTATATTATACACAGTCAACTCAATCCAGCCATTAGGCGATATGCTCTTTTCAGATCCTTACAGAAGGATGTTCAAGTGATTAAGAAGAAAATAGACCAATTTGCTCTTGTTTGGACTGGAACCCCATATATTTTGTGAATGTGAGATAGATAGGCAGGGCACATGAGCCTGAGATAACAGCTGTGTGCGGGAAGTCTGGAATGGGATCAATGCTTTAAGCTATTGGGTAGCATAGATAATAACCAGATAGGCCTTATGCATTGTACTACTATGGAGGTATAATGTCACAGGACTCACACAACTTCTGAATAATATGCAGATACCTTGCATAAAGCAAAAGAAAGTAAGATGAATAGATGAAAAGAAGCTTTAAAATAGGAAATCTGCCTTTTTTCCCCCTTTCTGTGTGAAAGGAAAGCTCCCTGATGCTGAGGTTATTCATTACACCAGGACAGAAGCAATTTATTCAACTATAGCTCAGGTAGTGTCAGCAGTTTCATTAAATCCACTTCTAAGAGGTCCAAAGCCTGGCTGCAATAATTTTTTCAGGCCTGAAACATTTCCTTAAAGGTCTCTCCCTGTGCACCAAAAAATATCATAGACTTATGTGCTACTATTTCTTTCATTTCTGGCTAAAATGATAGCACTTTGCAACATCTAGAAAGTTTTCTTCACTCATTCTTTTAAATTTGTTTTAGCTGACACAAGTTTTTCCTTACTGGGTTTCCCAGTGGCTTTATTTTGTCAAGCAAAGAAATCTTAGAGGCAGAAAGTTGCAGTTGAACTATTCTCTCTCCTGCTTTCCTCTTTTGCTCCTTTACCCCACAAGATTAACTTCTTGCAAGCAGGTAGCTTACAATGACCTTTTACCTCTATGATATGTGTGGTCACTCAGCATCTGCTTCCAACATATCATAAGCATCTGAGTTGATTTTTTGATAATATGCTGTAACTTCCTGATGTTAATAATCGAAGCTGTGCTTGCAAAACTCTCAGTATACTTTGTTCTGTCTTCCATGCCACTCTATCTAAAACATAGTAGAGTCTGGTAGTTGAGGTTGAAATTTTATACCACATGTTAACATTTCAAGCTTCTAATATTTTTATTTATTTTCTTTGACTATCTTTGCAGACCTACAGTCATTCAGAATTCTACACATCTAGAAAAATTGACAGATATTATTCCTAAACTTATATTGCACTTTTCTTCATTCTACAGCTTTTTTCTAAAATCTTCCCCAAACAATTTTGAAATTTGAGTTTGTCACATATGTTTAAAGAAACATTACACACAGTTTTAACATGCTCTCAGGTAACTGTGTTGTCCATGGATAAGAGCAGGTAACTTGTTTTTAAACTGAGGGAGATTTATGCATATATTCTATTTTCCATTGCTTTGCTGAAAAGCAGACATAATACAGTATGCAATTTCACAGCATAACAGAACACTAACAAAAAGGACACAGCAGGGTAAAGAGGAGTCTTAAAAATGTTCTGTCAGCATAGCAGCCTAGTGGACTATGGCTTTATCTTGCTACAGCTCCTGTGACAGTTGAGTCCTACATTATGTTATTGTCACTTAAATACTCTGCAGTACATATCCCATTTCTAGTGAGTTCTTCCTCTATTTTGGCCTTACATGCTTTCTTTCTATTTTCGTAGTTATGTCAGCTAATGGAAATTGAGATTAGGTGCATTAATGGGACACATATTTGATGATATTAAATGTGTAGGTATTACTTTCTGGAACTTCAAATTAAAATTTTTTCCACTGCAATTACTTTCAACAGATTATTACTTTAAATTGTCTAGCAGTTAAACAGATTTATACTTAATTAGTTCCCAAGAAACTCAGAAATTAGAGTGGGATTTTTCAGTCAACGAAGTAAAATGGCACAGAAACATGATCTATTTAAGCAAAGACAATCTAGCTAAAGTTATTCAAATTGTGGAACCACTCATTTGATATAGTGTACCATATCATTTGATGGTACACTACAGCAGAATACTTTGTGCACTCCTTCATGGAAATATTAACATCAAAATAAATGTCATCTCTACAGATATCCCATGTAGAAGTAATTGTCCATTAGCATCTATTCATAGCATTGGACAGAGCAGAATGGTAGAGAAAAAGTTCAGATTATTTATCACAGGATATCTACTTGAAATTAGTATGAGATGCCTGATGTAATTAAGGGCCACAAAACAGCAGTAAGCTGGACTGTCACACCAGACGTACTGGGAGATACTGAGTGCACTGCAGTATCTTCTGAAAATGCTGACCCCAAAACATTTTTTCAATGAATTCGACCTCTCTTCTTGTTTCAAACTCCCTGAGGCTCACACACCTCTCAAAAATTAGTTTCTTTGCATTGCAAACTGATTTTCTTCTGAAAGGTCATTAAAAAGCAGTGTTTTGCCTCCTTCTGCAGTCCATAAAAATCTTATTCTGTGCCTCAGAAGCAAGGAAAACTTGTGAGCAATTAAGTCCCCCCTCACTGTTTTTAATTGATGGTGTTTTAAAATGAAGCTCAGAGGTATGAACTGTGTCAGTTGCTGATACATTGAAGGATTTGGCTGGTGTGCAGATTACCTCCACTACATTAAAATCCTTTAGCACTGCCAAGTATAGCATTAGAAAATTCCAGTGTGGGATCAGATTGGGATTCTTGACTTCTTCCGTCTGGGAACTGAAGGCCAGGTGCCTTTTTTGTTTACTTGTCTTCATAAAAGACAGCTCTTATGGGTTGTTATAAAATCATAGGTGACATATTTCTGTGATTTTCCAGGTGCTTTTAAGAAGCTACCCAGTTAATAGTAGAAAAGTGGTGTAGATGGTAAAGTGAGTATAAATGATTTTGTGAAATTCAGAAAATTCTGCAGATTCTGCTGACTTTCACTTCCCTGCTGAACCATGAAGTTGTTCTGCAGTCTCCATTCATGGAACGAGTTTCCCTTGGGAGTTAGTTGGTTTTAGTGACACAAAATACCAAATTGAAGTGATTGTCTCTCACTTGCTCTGTATATTGAGAACTTGCAAAGCTGTGAAAGTCTGGTGATTTTGAAACTTTATCTTCAGTGAACATGATCTGAGATTCAAGCTTACCAGAGGGCACAGAGGAGTCTGATTGCTTCAACTCTGTATACAGCTACTGCTCTGTCTGCAGATACTGAACCAGATTCTCTGTGTCAGTTATTTCTGTCAGTGAGTCCTAGCAATGACTATGTGCTGTGTTCCTTTAGGTTACCTAATTGCTCTTGGAAAAAAAATTAACTCCTTTAGCTTCTTGCTCATAAGCAGTTGTACTTGCTATAATACATTCTCGTGAAGCCAATAGCAAATGTTTAGCTTGTTGAGGTTCTGGCTTGTTACAAGGCGGAAGAGAGACTTGAGATTGCTGACCGTTGTGCATGGAGGAAGGGAAACTGTGAGTGCTGCCAAATTTTTATCAAGTCAGAACATTTTATCATTTTATCCATGACAAACTTTCCATTGCCATACAAAGGCAATCCCGATCTACTGAATACATGAGTGACAATGGTCGGTTGAAATACCTTTCAGATTACTCTTTTTCTCCTCCTGTGACAGTCATGTCATTGTCTGAGTTCATTATAGTAAAGTACACTTGTGTCTCTATGAAACAGTAGCATTCACCTTAAAAGTTTAAATACTTGTTTTGCAGTATGATTTTTAAAATTTTTATAAAAATCCAGCATTTGCGTAAGATAGAGAAGGAAAAAGTCTGCGTCATCATCTGTTAACATAGAAGATGGACTTCTGCAATTTATAGTCCAACATACTCTGACTAATAGTTATTTAGAGCATGGGAAAGGTCAACTGAAAGTCACTGTCTTCATTTGTACCTCTTATAGCAGCTTACAGCTGCAAATGAGCCCCAGTTTTAACATTCCTTCAGCTATTTCTCTTTCTCATTCTCATTGTCTCCTTTTAGCTTGCCATTCTGTCCATACCTTTTACTTAACAAACTCAAGATAAAGCGTGCATTAATTTAAACTGGGCAACGGCTGGGTTAATAGCAATAGGTAAGAATATTGCAGAGGCAGACTAGAAAATAAGAATACACACTATGTGTCTTGGGGTGGGCATGTATCAAAAATTGGCTTCATATGTGAATAATACAATCTTACTGATTTATATAAACTTAAAACTTAGAGACTACTCTTTCTCAACATAGGGAAGACTGATAGATGTTGACCTTGAGGTAATGCAAAGATGCAAGAGGACAGAAAATCCTTGGAAAACATGACACACATGAACAACAATCTTTTTTAAAGGGTCTTAATTAGTTCAAGGGGACAAAGGGTGTAGCAAACTTTGAATACCTAAAAGACTACTGCTGATCAACCATCTCATCTACCTGTCTGTGATAGGGGGACAGGAATAGCTTTAAACCCCTACTTGGGGATGGTCTTTACAAACCTTTTCAACAGAAAGGTGATGGAAACTAAATTTCATTTTCTGGGAGAATTCCAGAATTAGTATTACTAAGTACAAAAAAGCCTCAAAAAGATAGGAGTCTGTCAGGAAGCAGAGGAGAGCAGTTGATCTCCACAGGCAGATCAACCAAATGACCTCTGTCCTTCCTTCCCCTCTGCTCTCTGCCAGCACTGTTATTCCTGTATTTGCATTGGTCGTTTTGAAATCACGTTCAAAATCCTGCTTAATGTGTAAAGTACTTTGGGGTCTTTGCAAGATTCTCAGCATGAGTGCATTGCATTTTCATGCCTCATAACTGAGGAGTTCCCAGGTGGCCACTGGTCAGGGGACTCCTCTCAGTCACTTGGTTCTTCCTGCTTCTTGCAAAAGCATTCCCTTCTTTCTTACTATGTCCTGTCTGGATCTCATCCCCCTAGAAATGTGTTTGGGTTTTGGTTTTGTTTTTGATTTGCTTTGGTTTGGTTTTGTTGCTGGTGTTGTTGTTTGTTCTGTTTTATTTTATTTGTTTCTTTTTTCTGTATGCATCAGGAGAATCACTCTTTCATCTTTAAAATGAGGGTCCTGTTTTTTGGACCTGGTAGTGGGATAAAACATGTAAGAATTATTGTCTCCTTTACAGTATAACATTTATTAGCCATATGGTGGTGTTAGTAAAATAATTCAAACTAATTCATTCTCAGTAATCAATGAAGCCTAAGAAAAATCAATCCAACCTAAATGAAACTAAATGACTGATAAATCAGAAATACAGGTTGCTTGGATTGGATGACATTTTCCTTATATTAGTTTTAATGAACACTCTGGGACAGCAGAGAGGTTGCCATACACATGCACACTGTCATCTCTGTGCATATATTTTGCTAAATCTTCCCTATGGTATTATTGAGCCAGTCTCATTATATTGGCTCCTGCAACAAATAATGACAATCTTCCTATCCTAGGGTAGTAACAGTACTGAGAGCCACAAGCCACTGATAATAATGAATTAGATCTTCAAAAATCATTAGCTTGGTTTGTATTACATAAATTATTTTAAAACTACTCATGATTAAGATTTTGTGATTTTTTTTGTTGTTGTCATTCATGGTATCAATTTTCAAACTTTGGGGTTTTTTATAACAAAAATAGTACAAACTTGGTCAGTTAGTGAAGGCTGGGATTTATGCCTAATCCCAAGGCTGTAGCAGCACAAATTTTAAAAGAATAAGCCAAAACACATAGCCATCACAAAAGTTGGAACATTTGTATCACTTTTTTTTCCAATAAAAATAGTACGATGCTGTAGAGAATTCTTCTAAATAGATTTTATGTTGGCTGAAGTTGGTATTTTTTCCAATACTCAAGCTACATGAATCTGATTGTCATTTGTATTTAAGGCCCTTTCCAGATCTCTTGAGAGGAGTATACAAAGGCCTGTATGTGAACAGATAATTATTTTATGACCAGTTTAATATTTCTTTTCTGTTTCAGGATGAGATAAAGGGTTTAAAAGGGGGATTTCAGTTTCCAAAGAAGAAAGCAAACTATTCTTAGCACTAATATTAATTTTTAGTTGTGCCATTGGCTTGTGGAAAATGTGGGAAGGAATTTGTGGGACTTTCCTGCTAGTTTTCCCTTCCAGAAATGATTTGTCCTGAGTGGCTTTCCAAGACCTTTATTTCTTTTGTTTGTTTGTTTCCCAAAAGAAGAAAGCAAATCAAGATTTATCCAAATATAGGAGACAGGATTCTCCTTTTTCTTTAGATTCTCTTCATCTTCTTTGCATAGGGTTTTTGGGGTTTTATTTTGTTTTCAAATATGGATTAATTCCTGCTCTTTCTCAAATTTTTACTTTCTGTCATACTATTTTATAAATCATATGTTGTAAGATGGATATCTGAAGCACCATATCTTCTTTCTTGTTTTTCACTTTTCCATGGGGACTGAAAAAAAATGCATGCCATATTAATAAGTAAATGTGGCAGACATAACATTTAGGATGCTTTTTCTAAGTGTACATGCTTTCATTTTATGTCTATTTTAGTCTGATTCTATTTCTGGTTTTACAGGAGAAGAATTAAAGTTTCTGGATTAAAATCTTTATAACTGTGAGTTTAAACTTATTAATAGTATCCAAAATATTTGCAGACATTAAGATGAAAGGATTTATTATTAGTACATATTTTCTTTTAATTACAGTTTAGATCGACAGAAGCTATTTGATGCAGGACTAGAAAATTAGAATTGATTACAGTTTTATCTCTTGTAAAGTTAATATTTTGAGTTTCCCAGTGTTACCTAAGCACTTCAAACTGTATTTTCCATTTCATTTTTAAATGTGTAAGTTCTACAAAACAATGAAACACATCTCTGTTTTGGCTTTTGCCAAGGAGTTTAGAGCCCACGACACTGTGATGACTGCGGAGCTGCTTTGTCAAAGAGAGATGACAAATTGTGTTAATTATAACAAATGTCAGTTGTTGAAGTGATTTATTGCAAGAACAAGAATTGGCTGGTTATACACAGTAGAGTAAAGGCCATGAAAGACTTTTTCATATGTATGTAAGGACACTCTATTCACAATCCCAGAAACAGCGAGCTCTAGTAGCTTTGTAGACCAATTGATAAGGCAGTGTAGGTAATTAAGGTACTGCAAATATACTGCGAAGGCTAATTAAGGTAACGTAAATATAAGTACCATATTCAGGCAAAGTAAGTGGGATTTAGAATTTAGACATTTCCAAGTTTTCAAAGGCCTGTCACATTTGTACCAATATCAGAGTTCCTAAAACATTTTTTTTAGCTTTTCACTCTTAATCTCCCAGTGATGCTGCAAAAATAAAGTGTTAGTTCTGCAAGCAAGTTATTTCTAACAGAAGGCAAGGAAATTAAAGATTGGGGGAAAAAAATGAAAAGTGAGGAAGAGAAAGTAAAAGGGAAATTAGGAATAAGGATGCAAGCAGAAGCATTAGTGCCCAAAATTCTTCCTCAGAAAAGATGAAGAACTTTTCTTTCATTATATGCAGAACACCTGCAGAAAGGGAATGACAAAAGCCCAGTTGCATCCAGATGGATATTAGTGCCCTATGTGATTAGGGCATGATACTATAAGAAGGAACTTACTGTTTCAATTCATTTGAATTTTCAGTACCAATATCATATTATGTGCCCCAAGATGTGAGATCTCTCCTATTATTTTACCAGTCAGCCAAGTGTAATTCACAGCTCCTGGTGCCTATATAAACATCAGAATGCAGGACATGTATGATGCCAGGTAACGTAGCATATATATATATATATCCAGACGCGTCTCAAGAATGACATGCATTTTCTGCAGGTCCTGCATCAAATCATGAAAGATGGAAATACCAGATAGCTCTAAAATGGCACTATACTCCTCTGGTTTGATACGTGAATGACTCCCATAATTTCCATTCCTCCAGGAGCATAAGTGCTGTACTGTCTTCCAGTTGGATTAGTGGCAGATTTGATTCACCACAGTCAGGTTTTCCATCTCCATCTTTCCTTTGATTTCTGTGAACAGCACTTTACGAGGTGAGTTGGGCCTTCCTTGGAGAGAAAAATGTTGTAATTTCTTTCTTTTTCTCTGAATTCTAGCACCACAGGTTTTTAAATAAGCTCAGAATGACATGTTGGAGAGTATTTACTAAGGGTAAGCCTGTATATGACCTTCACCTGCTGGGTACTTTTGGCTACATTTCATTCCTGGAACAGGCAACAAGACCAAGATCTTTGTGAACTATTCTAGGACCTCAAAAAGAGAGAAATATAATGAATAAGGAAGGGATTTTATCCACAGACTTTAGTAAAATGAAGCTGATTAATGTCTCTGTTCATACAAATGTAAAGGTACAGTTTCAATGGCTTTGGCTGACATCAAACATGACTTTTCCCCTTTTCTTAATCTTACAAAAATCTCTTCAAACATTGTTTTGGGAGACAAACTTGAGTGAAAAGATCAGAAAAAAAATCCATCTTATCGACAGCCTGGAAGATAGAAAATTTGTTTTAGTCTTATCAGTTATGCCCTCTTTTCATTGTGAATATTAGGGTAGACTAAGAGAGCAGGCCAGAAGATTTCGGGTTGCCAGATGGGTTACTTACAGTTAGTATTCATCCTCTACTGAATATAGTTGAAACAAAGGAAGTTTTGACCTTAAAACCACTTTTATTAACTATTTTCTGAATATTGTTAGGAATGAAAATGATCCTTATTTTTGTAGGGCTCAAGACACTACAGGGATATGATCTAGTTTTTCACTTCTTTCCACAAAGCCAATGTTGACACATGAAGAACAATTTACACCTGGTGGCCTAATAAAATGCTTATTCTTTAAAAAAAACCACTGGCTATGGGTGGAACTGCACAATGCTTATTCAGTAGGAAGAGCTGGAAAGCAACCAGCCCAGTTGTGCCAGCTTTTACCAGTTCACCAGGTGGTCAGGTAAGACTTTGGGGCTGACCACCCTCAGGGACCACCAAAGAGAACCCCAGGACAGAAGAACTTATCCATAAAGAAGAGGGAATATATGTTAATGATTTCAGGAAAATTATTATCATAAGTATGTTTATTCTGTGAAAATCAATAAACATGCATCTAAAATATAGTGTATACATCACTGTTAAGGAATTTTCATTTTTACCATTTTTTGCTAACACCAGGAGTAGTTAGAACAAAGAAGTGGCAAAAATTATTGCTCCAACACTCAAATTACCAGTTGCCCTTTGTTTTACAAAATGGTTTTAGATGGCTATTAGCATTTCACAAAACTCACCCTCTGTGCTGAGATTATTTATTTCTTGTTAGAATTGCAACTCACTCTAATTAAGATAAACTGTTTCTAGTTAATTGAAACCTGGCATTTTTAGACTGAATTCTAAATGCCTGCAAAGAGCACAGGAATCAGAGTCAGATAAGTGATATCGATTTTGCAAGTGTCTGATTTATTTTCCTGGATATGCATTACTCATATGCACATCTATGTAAAAAGACTCCAGAAATCTAGCAGAAAGTGAAAAAAAAAAATTTTCTAACTATTAGTACAGCTGAAAACTAGGGATTAGTGGGACTACACACTGAAGAGGGCTATCAGTTATGTGAACATGCTTCAGGAAGATTAATTTTCAGTTGATGATGGTTATTTATTTGACTGTAAGAGGACACAGCTATTGCCACATACAGAAAAAAAGTCACAATAAATGGATGGAGTTCATGTTGAAATAAGCTCTTACTATCTTCCCTTTGACCATTTGAAGCTTGATGTGGTGTTTCAAGCTGAAGAATATGTCTTCTGCCATGGAAGGTTTATCATACCTCCAATTTATCAAAGTAATATCTCATTAGAGCTCTCTGTCATGGAATTCACAAACCCTAACCCCTAAAATCAACACTCTCCAGGGCAGGGCCTGGAGACTGAGGGTTTCGTTCAGAAAATAACGGTTAATCAGCATTTACCTTGCACATATCATTGTGACAATGAAAGGATATACACTCTTTCAAATTCTACAGCTAATCTATTTCAGACTGTGAGATGACAGTAGAAAAGGAGGGTGTCTTACTCAGGGGTACTGTTTTTCTCACCAGGCAAAGTAGAGACAGGAATTAATCAGCAACATGCCAGTTGACTCATTCACTTTCAAAAGTAGGAAAATAAACAATAAATGCTTAGCAACCAAAGTCATGCACAGTGACTCTGACTCATGAAAATATATACCACAGCTGTAGTCCTCACTGTTTTCCTCCCACTACTAGTTTCAGTAACCCGTTCCATGGTTTTTTCAGGAATTACTTAATGATTCCAGCACTGCCATTCAAGATGAGTCTAGAGATATTCTTTACATGGTTATAGTAACCTAGATGACAAATGGTAGGTTTAATGATATCGGTTAACATAAAACACCCTACAGTGGCACTCAGCACCTCTTTATCTGTATTTCTTACTACTCTTTCTCCTAGCTTACCTGGTGGGCTAAAACCATCAAGCCCTCCAAAGATTGATAGAGCTAAGAAAACACAAGGGAAAAGCTTGGATTCAAAAAACCAGCCCAAATTTAATTTTCTGAAGTGAAGAATTAAAGAAAAGCATTTGCCTGCTTGTGATACAGTTCCCTCTCTGGGTCTTTCCTGAGGCACACACAAGCAGCTGAATTCATGATGATATTTAAGTTCTCTTTGAACTTGGCCTCAAGTCTGTAAATGCCATTTCTCTGCTGCAGTGCCTACTTTTACAACCTGTCACCAATCTGCACCATCCCCAGAGAGAAGAGAGGTTGCCAAACTGACCCTTGCAGGCACCAAGGTGCCAAGTATGTTGTATGTTTGAGAATATCCCTGGGCTTGCATGGCTCAAGCACAGGCCACTCATTAGTGGCATTGTCGAAGGCCACAGGTTCCTCCCTGGTCTTCCTCCCTGCTACTCCCTGGTAGACGGGAGACAGAGAACATGTAAAAAACTCCAAGGGACACGGTTCCCACAGCATGTGTTGCACCGTGACTGAAAAACAATACATGCTGTGGGGGTGGCTTTTGAGTGGGCTTCATGTTGCAGCATAGGTGGGAGAAATGTTACTCGTGAGTGAAGCAATGATCTCAAGAAATGAAATGAAAAATTTGAACTCAGTCTGTTTCATAAGAAAATGATGTTTGTTGATACAGTTCATAAAGTAATAGGAATTCATTCTTTTTGCAGAATAGCAGGACTGATGTTGTGGGTCTGAGGGAGCCACTAAGCCTTGATATTACAAGAGGCACTTTCTCCAGTTCCCTTTGTTGTAGAGGTTTAAGGAAAGGATATAACCATAATCTACTTCAACCATTTTAAATGAAGCTGAGATCATGATAGCACTTAGTCTGCTGAACTCAGTACATAGCATATGGGTTTCTTATTTTTTCCTTCTCTAAAGTATTTCTTTTTCCAAGAATGTTCTGTAGGATCACTCATTTGGTCGAGGTCAATCCAGCCCTTTCTCTCAGTAAAATGGTTTGATTTCTTTAAGAGGTACAAAGAACTAGTTCTTTTATAAGTTAGATAAGCATGAATGAAGAAGAAACCACAGAAATCCTTGATGGAATAGAGATGTACAGTGTTTTAAGTTGTTACTACAAATAGATATGAGCTCAGTCATTCTGGTAGTTAATGTCCATCGAGATAACTATCAAAAAGAACTTCTCTTTTTTATAACAGTAGCCTTGTAATCCTTCTGTGAAAAAAAAAAATATTAAAGAAAGGTTGCCTGAATAGCGGTTCCAGTATATAACCTCTTATTTTAAATGACAGAATCAAATAAAGTACCACAAAGACACACAGTGCACAATGTTTCTTTAAACACATGACAGATAAATAAATAATCCAAAACATATCTGAAGGTTTCTTATACACATAGCTAGGGATTACAATTCAACCATATGTACCAAAAGTTATTTATTACATGGAACAAGTATATATTTATTTCAGGTACCAATTTACAAAGGGGATAAATATGGACAGAATAAACTTTTATTTTGCTGAGATAGAATTCATCATGAACTGAGGTCTTCAAAACCCAAATCAAATTCCACTGAAGAAATAAAATATTTTCACTAATATCTGATCCTGAATATACTGTAAATATTTCATCTCATAGCATGGAACTGTTCCTTTTTATGGTATATGGCTCATTAAAAAAAAAAAAAGAAAACAAACAAACCCACAAAATCAACTTCCACTTTTTTTTGTTTTTTTCTGGACAACTATTTCTTATGTGGTTTGTTTATTTGCTTGATTTTGCTTTTTAATTCATGAGTGGAAATTTTGGACTCTAAGTAAAATGAAAGCCCATTAAAACAGACTAATCCACTTAAGGATCAATTCAGGTTTTCTGGAGTCCATTGCAAGAGCAGCAAACTGCATAGCCTGCTAAAGGTAAGATGTTTATTGAGAAACCTTGGGAAAAATGTCACTCTAAAGCACATATTTTTGCATCAACTGCACATAAGATACATTCAATTAGTCAGTAATGAACTATCCGATGACCTCATGCAGGGGTGTAAGAGATTGCATGCCTTCCATTACACCCTTGGGGCCCTCGTCTGTGATGAGTAACTCCCATTTTTTGCAGATGACAAAATAGTTGCTATTCCTCTGGTGTTGAGGGTTTGATTACAAAAAGCCTCTACAAAATGCTACAGCAAAAGAGCAATTTTCAGAACTAGAACTGGGCATTTAAAATTCTTATTTACAAGAAGAGTATGCCTTTACATCAATAGTTAAAGAAAATGGAGTGCCTGTAGCTAGGCCCAAGTACAGTTGCAATTGTCCCACTTACAGGATGCAGCCTGAGAGCTCATTCCTTGGGCTCATGTGCCACTGGTAACTCAGAAAAAGCACAGGAAATCTGGACTCCTCCTTTACCCCTTGTGTTAACCAAGTGTCTGCAGGTTGAAGAGGTTACTCTGCACTGTGGAAGTGGCATAAGACCATCAGACCTGAGAGGGCCCAAGGGTTCTTGTGACATGTGTGAGTAAGTTTGTTTTTTAGTCACTAATTTAAATCAACATCAGTTAAATCCTCAGTCTTTAGAAATTTTCTGTAATTTTTGCCATAATCCTAAACACTCGTTGGGAATTTAGTAAGTGAAATGTAACAAAAATATCATGGCAGTGCTTGAAATATAGCAATGTAATTTTTCTTCTTAAAAAAAGTAATATAATCTTATAGATTCAAAAATATGTTTGTCTTTAACACACTTTCAAATACAGCAACTCCATAATGCTAAATCCATGTTTTAAGTCATTGTGCAGTATAAATAACTTCTTGTTTAAAATAAGCATATATTTTTAAGTGATATTTTAAATCTGCATAGCAAATATAAACCATGGGAAAGATATAAACTCCTACTACATTCTCTGGCTTAAAAAAATATGTTTTCCTGCAAATGCACTAGCAATGAAATAAGTAGTTGCCTAAATTGGAACATGGAAGTACCATTTAGTCTGAGAAACCATTGCTGTGGAAAAAAAAAATCCCCGTTAGATAAGATCTAAATTATTTCTGCCTACTATGTTTTAATCTCCTCAAGTTAAGGAGCAAATGAGTAAAAAGCAGAGGAAAAACTCTAATCCAAGACTAAAAGGAGCAAAACAATTACTGAAACATTTTGTTTCTTGTTTTCTGAGGTGTCATAATCTATTTTTTTAATTTCAGCACTTCTAAATATCAATTATATCTTCATTATTTTTTGCTATTCAAATATCAAGAAAATGTAGGTTTTACACAATATTCTACTACAGTAAAACACACATAAATGATAGCTCAGACCTATGAAATGACCTAATGCTGAAAGTAGTTATCCCAAGTCTGCAGAGTGTATGAATTAAAACTCCATAAGAAGCCATTTTTCAAGTGCCTTTCTACCTCAGAAGAGTGCAAACTGTGTCTGAGAATTTGCAGTGCAAAAAAATACCATCCTTCCTCAGAAGATTGCATCAATTTCTGACATTTCTGTAATAGTTTATTAATAAAAATATGTACTATACATATATTAACCCTGATGCTGTCTAATGGTGAGGATTCTGAGTATAATTTTTTGTCATTACTGGCCTGATCCCTTTTTAAAACAATCAAGGGAGCTGAAATTTGTGGTGTTCACAGACCTGAAAATGACACAGGGTTCTCAAATTAGCTACAGTCACTTGGCACATCTTTAGAGGTGACTTGCTATTTTCAGTACTCAGGTGCCTGGCAGGAAATGATGAACAAAAGCAAGCACTGCCTAAAACATTTATCATTATAAACCAGTCCTGAGACAGCCTTTCCAAAGGTATACTTTCATTAGTGTACGAAGGCAATAAAGAATAACCAAAAATATAACCAGTAGATGCTAAAATAAAACTAGAAACCTGCAAATACATACTTAGTATTTATTGCAATTTATTTTTTAAGATCCCTCTGTGAAAAACAGAATAATAAGCACTTCAGGAAGGTAGTTCCATTCAGTAGTATTTGGTTTTTTTCTTAAATCAGCAGTGAAATAGTATTCTTCTTTCTCAAAGTTGCTGTTTTGCTTGTCATCCTCCTAGACTTCTAGAGTTATGGAAATTTGGAGTATTCTTGTGAAGTGTTCTCATGTTAGTGGTGATGCCTTTTTTCTCACTAGAATTGCTATCACCAGGAAACGCTATTGGGCACATTTCAGATGCGCAAAATGCATGTAACATTCATGCATTCAATTTCCATCATAAAAATAACAAGCAGTAGCAGTAGGGAAGAATTATTAATTCAGATGCTCCACTTCCATTCCTAGTGAAGGAACAACCACAATAAGTCTGACAGAAACATCTCTTGCTGTTTGTGGGATGTTGCCTTAGAGAATAACAAGGAATAGATTTCCTTTACATACAGCAGAAGCTGGACTTCGAAGCAAACAAAAAGGTGTCCACAGTATACACATCTATGTATAGGGGTTTGTTTTGTTTTGTTTTGTTTTTTTAATACAGTTCTGGCATGGGAAACGAAGGGAAATTTTGGCAGGCTCTCAAGTGAAACATTCAAGTGCTATCTCTAGATCCTCAACTGTTTTAAAATGTCAGTTACCTACTCTTGTGCTCAATCCACAAAGAACATTTTTCTGTTTTGGTCCAAGCAAAATTTAATGCCCCAGCTGTATATACAAAGGCAGTATACATGTATGTATATTAAAATAATTGGTAGATTTTATAATATACACAAATCCTTGCTTTTTCTGTAACTGGGTAAGTGCTGTATTTTTTCAAAGAAAGTAATTCCTTTGAATATACGTTAAATGATAATGTCAACATTTTTTCTCAAAGCAGGCAGTTGTATATTTTTTAAACATTTTTGCCTGAGCTGTCGTCTGCCTGCATACACTTTTAATTGGAAACAAAGAATGTAAGATCTAAATTATGTAGTCAACCATTAAATCATTTATTATAAATCTGTTTTTCAACAGAGAAGAAAATTATCGCTTCATGATTCCTCTTATATAATTGCTTTTCTCTCTTTTTAATATAATATATATGGAATTGTTGCAGACAGAAATTACTGTAACAGCATTTTAGTAGTTCTTATGACTATTTTGGAGTTATTACTATTTTGGAGTAGATGAAGTCACACAGGTCTTTTGCCTAGCCATAATAAATCCAAAATTTGGCGTAACACATCGTAACCCTGATTTTTATCTCTTTTTACTTAATTCATCAAATTATTATTGCACAAACAGAAAAAATCCCCCCACAATTATCTATGCATTGTGTCCTGAAATTAAGCAATTATTTCCTAGAACAATGAAAACAGCAGCCACCTCTACAGATATTTTTCTCAGTCATATAGTGTTAAATCTAGAAAGATCTACAAAGACAAGCAATTTAAATAGCAATTATTGCAAATAAGATGTGGTCCCTAGATTTGTTTTCATCAAACTTTGTCTTCGGCAAGGAGGAAATGACAAAACTTTCTAAGATTGGAATTGTCAAAATTGTATCAAATAGCACATTTTGTAATTGAAGATATTTTCAAAGATTCTATAGAACATTGTAAGTACTTGGGACTTCTATTCTGTTTGTGAGTAAATAAAGTGAGCAAATGATTATAGTTATATATAAATATAAATTACATATATATAAAATGTTGTTGATTATAATTATTTTATTGCTTTCAGTTTGGGATTATGCATTTCTTTCTGAAATTTTAAATTGCAAGTCAAACTGGTACATTTTTCAACCATATTCATTTGAAAGTGATTTAAAGACAAAATTATAGATATTTAATCATCAAGCTGCCCTTGGTCTTTTCACCAATGTTTCTTTTCAAAACAACTTACTCTTTTTAACTAAAAAGGATAAAATGTTAATATATCATGCTGAATACTCCACAATTTTGGCATAGAGTTTCAAATTGTGTAATTTAATAGAAATTATATAACATCAATATAACATTAATATAACATTAATATAACATTAATAATTGCAATGAATTCTACTGAAATATTATTTCAAATTGTAAAAACAAAGTCAGTGAATTACCTAGGTTTTCTCATGGTGTCTGAGGCACTGTGTTATACAGAAATAAAGGGTGAAAACTTGGGTCCAGGAGAAACTGCTAAAAAGTTCTAATAATCAGCAGTAGTACCAGAAAAATTGTTCAAGTGTCACCTTTATCAAAACAACCCATACAGAGTTTTGGGTACTTTCTCTGTGTACCACAGAGAAACGAATGTTTGAAGATCAGTTATGATGTGTCCAGAGTGATGCTAGTTTACACGTAGATTTCTAAACATGTTGAAGACTGTTACACGTGCTGAAAAAGGAACACAATTCATACAGTTCCAAGATATTATAATATATTCTGGATTGAGACAACCATGATTTAAAGAACAGATCTGAAAATGTTAAACTGTTTAAGTATTCAAAGTGTGTGGATCAGTGATACTGAAATACTTCTTGTTCAAAATGAAACTAAGATTGCTTAAATGTAAGGATCACTTTGCTGTTTGTTTGCTAGTTTTAAAGTTATTATGAAAACCTTAGAAATAATGTGACCAAGTTAACAACATGCATATGTTTGCTATACCTGTAAACACAGTCAGTGTGAAAGACATGGTGTCTTATTAGACCCATAGCAGTGTCTAACTGGACACTGTACAATTTACAGTACTCTGCTAACATTTTGCTTGGAAAACTAATTATTTTGTTGTGCATATGAAAAATTATTTTTCTAATTTCTCTATGTTCATAAAACATTGGACAAGCTTGTGATTTGATAATGATACTTTATTAAATTCTTTTTCTCCTGTATAACTATTTAAGGGAGATGATTGCAGGAGTTGGAAATCGCCAGCCTGAGTTTGGCATGTTTCCAGAACTTAATTCATTGTGATTTAAAACTGAAGTAGATCCTGCAAACTGATTTAAATCATGCATCCACTAAATCTTAACTGTACTCTGTTCATTGTAAACAAGTTTAGCTTTATACTGAAATTATTTTAAATATAGACTGTTAGCAAATATAAGAAGTACCAATAACATGCTCTTTCTTTCTGTGCTTTTAGCGTGTCTATTTTTGGGAAACGAATCTTTCAAACATATTTGCCTGAACACTCACTGGTACTTACCTGGTCTGTGCAACTTCAGTGGTGGAACCACCCTGAGCAGGAATGGTGCCCGCAGGCAGCATCTGTGCATGCTCTTCGTGAGATATGAAACACTGTCCTAGCTCAAAATTCCTATGACTACACACACTTTTTTTTTCCTGAAACGCACCACCAGCTGAAGATCCTTTCTTTGTTCTCAGCTAAAGTAATAAATCCTCTCTCTTAGACTTAGAAGCCAGAAAGTTTCATTTAAATTTAAATCATATTTTAGCACAATCTGAAATCAACTGGTGAACTAATGTTTGATTATTTCTGTTTTTGGGGGGAGTGCACAAGCGGTACCTGTTTTGGAAAAGTCTCAGTGGGAGCACTAAATTGTGGAGTACCATTCCTAAACCATGACACTGATCTTGTGATAACACAAAGTATTTCTGTCAAAAACTTGTGAACCAGCAGCCAAAATGAAACAAAATAATGAATTTTTGCATTTCAAAAATTTACATCTGTTCATATACCTTTTACGCATGATGCAAGTTGACACGTGTCAAGTCAAGAACAGAGAGCTCACCTGATCCTATGTTAACAAGAACCAGAGGGCTTAGAGTGTACTTAGAGATACAGTCCTCTGTCTGTACCACAAAATGCTGAAATTTTTGTTACTGTGAATTTTTAGTTACTGAGACAAGGGCCTCAGTCAGAGAAAAAACACAGACCAGTGTTGCTGCTGTGGAGAGTAACAGCCTCTGCAAGCTGCCTGTTATTGTTGGTATTGGTGTGTCCACTGCTTTTTCAGAAAGAAGCCCAGACATATCTTCAGCAAAGTCTTCCTTAAAACCCTATGTATTTATATGAAAGTTATTGGCTTTGGAGAACTGTTGCTCCTTCACATGCTTCTCCTTCTATCCTTCAAAAAACTAATAGAAATACAATACTGGAAATAAGGGTGGAAAAAACCCCCCTGTTGGTAATGATGGTGTACTAGTTCCAGATGATATGGATTTTATTAGCATGAAAAGAAAATAAATCTGCTTTTAGTTGGTAAAAATTTTGTAGTTTTCTCTTGCTTATCTATTCCAATATGAAAAGTAAACAAGTAAGTTAATAAGTCAACCTCACATATCACTTATAATATCTTTCCACTTTAATGTTTTCATAAAGATATTCAAAAACATTGAGGAATCTTTAGTTGCCAAAACACACAATATCCATGTTATTGTAATATATATATTAAATGTATCATCTTCTGTAAGATGTTCTATCACTTCAAGAATTAATGAAGTATTTCTGCCATGATGAAGATTACATAGGATCCCTAACTCACTCACTAACTCAAGCATATTGAACAATGATAATTAACAGGTTTTCTGTCCTGGGACTTTTTGCTGACAACCAGGTCCTACTGACGGCTCCTGACAGTCCAAGCTGTTCAAGATGTAACTGCTCAATCACTGGTCATAAATAGCTGCTGGAAAATCTGTTTCTTTTACATCTTTTAAGGTACCAGAATCATTCAGACTTACTTGGCTATATAACTAACCTGACACTGGATTTATCACATCTCTTTACTCGACATGGCTGTAGAGAGCAAGTATGAAAAGCTTGGGTCATCCAACAGCAAACAGTTCTAAAGGTGCAGTAGTTCAAGTGAAAAAAGTTATTTGTTTAGGTTTCAATAAGATATTTAGTGCCCAGAGTAAGTTATTAATTATACTGAAGGAAATATGGATTCCTTCAAATGGAAAGAAATGAAATGCCTTAAAAACTAACAGGACAATTTATTTGATAGCTTTAGAGTGACTGTTATTAGCTTGTAGGAAAGTTTCTATAGAAGTTTCTTCAAACCAATTTTAGGATTAGTTTTGCATAATCTCCATGATTTTTTCATAATGATATAAGGTGTTGAATGATCAAAAAATGTAAAAAACCCAAACCCCCTAGATGATCTAAGAACTAGGATAAAAAGGACAATTATTAGACATAACAAGAAATTTGACTATGAGAACATAGACTGAAATGGTCTTCTATAGTTCTAGCTTCTCATAAACATTGCCTGTTACATCTACCCGTGTGATACCAGTGAATCTCATGTGCTGTTTCCATAAACATACACCTTCCCCTTCTCCCATCATACCCTCCCTCTGCAATTTTGATTAGGTGATTTTGTTTAAAGTTTTAAAAGGGAATTTTCCTTACAGCCTGAACAGTTTTAAACACCTCTCAACTGAAATAAAAATCCCAAACATCTGCTGAAGAGCATCCAATCACTTGATCTCCAGCTCCTTCAATAGTAACATTGCCCTTTTCTCCTCATAGATCACTGCCAGCCTTTATTTTCATACACATTTTTTGACCTGTGACAAAATCTGGTTTGACATATTACCCTGAGAGTGACAGTTCTTCAAACTGACTTTGTATGGGGAAGAGGAAAATACACTGTCCAATTCCATGTCCATGAACATTTTTGCTTCATTCATCGTTTCTTTTATAATTCTATATACTGTTGTAAAAAGGAGTGCATTCTTCCATGTGAATTACTTTTCTGAGAAGAGTTTTCATTACTTTTATTTGAAGTACTCTCTTATTTGTCTGCTGGAATTACTTGCATTTTTCTGCAACAGTTTGTGCTTTCTTTTGCTTATAGTTAATACAATACTATTTTTTTAACCTAAATCTATTTAATTTGACCCATCTCTAGGCATTTGGGATGTTTCACACTTTCCTAATATCATGGTGCTTGACAAAATAAATAATTCAGTTGTTTTGGGTTCTTTTTCCAAAAACAGAAGGAATAAAGACATTCTTTTTTGAACTACAGAATTAGAAGCATGAAGTCTAATTGGAGGTCAGTAACTGCCTAGCAGTGTAGCCAGGGATCCTGGTTGTGCAGAGTTCCAACCCATTCAACATCTTCATTAATGAGCTGGATGATGGAGCAGAGCATAGTCTCATCAAGTTTGCAGATGACACAAATCTGGGAAGAGGGACATCCCAGAGGATCTTGTTGCTATCCAGAAGAACCTCAACAAGATGAAGAAATGGGCTGACAGTAATCTCATGAAATTCAACAAAGGACAGATGTATTGGTCAAAAGAGATGATTATTCTGCTGTATTTAGTGTTAATATGGCTTCACCTTGAGAACTGTGTGAACTTCTCGGCCCCACAATTGAAGAAGGTTGTGATGGTTCTTGAATTCATCCAGAGGAGAGCAACAAAGTTGGTGAAAGGGCTGGAGAGGCTGTGCTGTGAGGAAAGGCTGAGCACTTTGAGCTTTTGTATTTTGGAGAAAAGGAGGCTGAGGGACAACTTCGTTGGTCTCTGCAGATTCCTGAGGAAGGGATGTGAAAAGGGAGATGCTTGTCTCTTTGCCCTGGTATCCAGTGGTAGGAAGTGTGTGGGAATGGTTCAAAGTTGCACATGGGGAGGTTTAGACTGGATGTTAGGAAGTATTTTTTACTGAGGAGGTGGGCAAGCACTGAAAAAGGCTTCTTAGAGAGGTAGATGCTCCTTCTTAGAGATAGATAAGCTTGAAGGTCCAAGCCTATCAGTGTTTAAGAGGCATTGGGACAATGCCCTTGAATAACATGTTTAAACTTTTGGTCAGACCTGAAGAGGTCAGGTAGTTAGACTAGAGGATCATTGTAGGTGATTGTGTGCATTTTAAATGAAAAATTTTATTGTATCTATTTTATTCTTCAGTCATTTCGGTACTTTGGTTTTGGAGTCATGAGTGTGTTCATATGCTTCACACAGTCTCTTGGTGCCACAAAGAGCAGACTTTTTCATTTACACACTTTCACTGCAGACATGTACAAGTTTGCTTTCATTTACAGTATTTCCTTTTGAAATTTCACTCCCTTCCCACCTAGCCCCTTTCTTTTGCACACATTTTGCACCATACCCTATAAAGTCATAAAACCAGCTTTCTGTTAGTGTCACCCGAGGAGAAGGGAGCTCTGTTGTACGAATCCACTGACTATAAAGACTAATTTTATCCCTTAATAACTCATTACAAGATATCATAATGAGATGGGATTGCAAAGATACAGGTGATACAGGTAGTATCCAATGACTCCTCAAACTCTTATAAATAATCAGGACTTTTCTAAAGGCATTTGATTGCTAGTTCCAATTCCTGGGCTTACACTTTAAAACCTGGGTTTTTTTCTTAATTTATCCCTTGTTTTGCATTATTCTTAGTTTAACTTCTACCTGCCACTCAGTACTACTGGAAGAAGAAAACTTTTCATTCTGGGAGGTCACATCAACACTCCAATAATATTAAATAGGTCAAACTCACACTCAGGTTAAATTGATGTAGCCTAGCAAAACAAGGCAAGATTCTGATTGCCTAGAAGCAGAGAATAAATTAGCCTTTAGAGGTTTAACTATCCTAACTACACTAAACAGAAGTAGATTTCGAAGGTTAATACAGCTGACAAAAGTGGTTAAGAAAACTATCTGACCTTATAGAAAAGGAAGCACAGAGACATTTAAGAGCCTTTTATGTTTCAGTGTGTCAAAACCCTATAAAACTACACTATGTTTTATCATATGTCAGTAGTCATTAGGGGAAAGATTATAGTCTTACCTGCAGAGAGACTTGAAAGACAACAGAGCTAGCTTGGTTTCATGTAAGCTGCCAGGCTCATCAGACAGATGAAGAATGTAAAGCATCTGCTGAAAATCATTTTAAAAGTAATTGGTTTAAAAAGTTATCTCCTTTCTCCAGTTCCTGGGAAGAAATCACATGACACTTTGTAAACATAGGATTTGAATTTTTGATGAGGATGAGAAATATTTTTTTAGTGTATGTATATCCAAAAAAGTAAACAGATCTTTTTTCATTTCAAAATAAATAAATTCTTTTTTCTAGGAAAATCAAACAGAAAAGACAAGAAAATGCATTTTGGTAATTATGGTGTTACAATGAAAGCTGTGATTTTTCCATCTTTTTTTTTATCTGTAAATACCGGCTGTTATTTTGTAAACTTAGGTGTAATTGCCTCTGATCAAGAAGGTCTTGAAGCCTTGATTGTATGTTCAGGGTAATTACTTACTGCTTAATTTAAAATACTTGGATTACTTTATTTTTTATTATTATTATTAGTCATTATTGTTAATAGCTCAGTTAAGAAAGAGGTTCTGTATCTACCAATTGCAGACTTTGCCAGTTTTCAGGTGTTTCAAGGATGGTTGTGTACAGTCTGCAGATGCAAGAGGAAAGAAATGGACAGGACAGTAACATTTCTATCAGGATACATTTCTGACCATAAAATTAGGAAATCGCTTAGGGCTTCTATGTAGTCATCTAACCTGGAGGAGCTGTGAGTTACCTGCTGCGTGTGCTCAGACAGAATGAATGACATGCAGAGTTTTATGGACAGTCCTTGGAAATGCATATAGTTATAAAAAACTTTTTCAGTTTCATTTTTTTTCATTAAATTTTTCAAGACAATTTTCATAATTTTAAGTTAAGCACACTCTAGCATTTCTAGTAGGGAATCTATAATTTGCTGTACAAAGTGAATAACATCGTGTTTGTTGTTTATATAGTTTAGTAAAGCAATAAAACTTTAAACAAGTTTTACTTTGGTTTTCCATGGTCTGAGTCTTCATTATGACACAGGGGTTTTATTTTTTTTTTTATTGTTACAAATAGCTTTCAAAAAGAAAATTGGTTTTCTTCTTCAACATCCAAATTACAGGGTCTAGACTATTAACCATATCTGGACCTAAACTACAATTAGGGACACTTTCAAATAACAAACCTGTTATGGGAATGGTTTTGTTTCTCCCTGATTCAAGATTTTCTCCTTAATTTTCAGCATCATTTGAAATTTAGATGTCAAGTATTGGATGTTGGTGGAAGACTCGAATGACTTTAGTATTCATTAGGAAATAAAACTCCAGTAATTAGACTTAATATCAAATCTTTTTTGTGTATAAACATAATATCTTGGTATGGCTCAACTTGAACTTTGAGGAAATTTTCTGCATCCATGTGTTTTGTGATAATGCTGCTACCAAAAGTGCTAACTCAATGTAACACAGGCATCTCTTTCTGTGATATCTATAATCCTTGTCTAACATCGAAGGAAACAAATTGCAATTATGTAGTATTGGTAATGTTTCCTTTCCAAATCACCTCCTTCTGACAGCTTTTGTCATTCTGAAGGACTTTCTGCAAACAGAATATACTCAACTGAGAGTGCAAATATATTTATTGACCAAGAGATACATTAAACCACAAGGACTAGCTAAGCATTTATACGTTCACCATCCTTGATGAGTGTCTGCAAGCTAGGCAGCCAGAGTCAGGAGAAATTGCCAAGGGCTCTGACCTCTTGCCTCCTGATCCTTTGACCTTATCCTTGGGATTTTTGTAAACTTTCCCATCAGTATTGCTTCTTGTGAGTCATTGTGTTGCTAATACTCTCTCAGCAATTGTACTTTTGTCTGTGCTTTTGTTTTATATCTCTTCCTTTCACAGACTTTCTCACAACTTACCTGTTAGTAAGAGTGGGTCAAGGCCACGGAGCAATGTGGCACCAAACTAGGGCATAAATTACAGACATCAGAGCCCTAGGGAGGAGGGTTTCAGAAAACTGGGACAACTCAGAACCAGTTTTCTGAAAAAAAAAACCCTATTGCCAACTCTCATACTGCTGTGCAAATTATGGATAATTTTGAATTATATATTCTCCAGTTGTAAAAAAATGAAAATGCAGTGACATAATTGTGTACAAAATTGAAAAATATTTTTATTATATCCTTACTAAGACAATAGTTTAATTCAGAGGAAAAGACTGACTGTATATTTAACATAGTTTCAGAAAGTGGTAAATACAAAGATTTAAAATTGAAATTCTAGAAATCTAAAAATACTAGTTTAAATACTCAACTAATTCAAAAAATAAATGCAGAAACCTCTTGATAGGGAAAAGATCAATATTTATGGTGTTTGTGTGGGTTTCATTAAGATGTATCAACTCAGCCAATGGGGCATAAAATCACAGAGATTGACATAAACCTCCAAATGGAAACAAATGGGAAGCCTGATTATTGAAGGAATGAGAAAAGACAACATTGGTCAGCAGTCCTGGGACCTTCTGGCTGACAATAATGTTTTGCTTTTTAGTTCTTCATGACTGATCTAAATTCCTTAAAACCTACTGAGGAATTTTATTTAAAGAAAAATGAGGCTCTACAAAAATTATCAAATCTTTGACCAACTTAATTCCTTATTTTGGAATAGAAAAATATACATTCTTACCTTTACTCTGGACATGACTTTATTTCATCCTTGAGGAATATCGACACTTTTGTTAATTATTAGTCCAGACAGATTATTTTGTTTGCTGGTCACTTTTAATTCCAAACCAGTTGTTTTCAAGAATTAAAAAGGACAAAAAGAAGAAAGATGTTGGCCATTCCCCAACTTATGTGCAAAAGCAGAGAAAAACATGGCAGTTCTGAGGGGATTTTTTTTTGTAAAACTGTTTCCAATAATATGTCTTGGGGGTTCATTGTGGGTTGGTTTGTTTGTTTGTTTTGTTTGGTTTGGTTGGTTGGTTGTTTTTTGTTGTTTTGGGGGGTTTTTTAAGACTTATTCCTAGCCTCATAAAATTTACCCTTAAAAATCTCATTTTGTATTCTTTGGATGAGATAATTTGTTATTTGTTAGTTGCAATATTTATAGACAAAGGTAACACACTTTTAGTCCAATAAGTATATAATGTCATAAATATTTCATGTTAACAGCCTAAAAACGAGTAAGATTTCTAGTACAGATGAACAAAGGTTTATTACAACCTTCTAGAAAAAGATCTTTGCCTGGCTTCATTTCTGAATATAGTCTCAGCTTATTTTTTACAGACACAGATTGGATGTTCAGATCTCTGCTCTTCTAGGATGTGCTTTTGCCTTTTCTCAGTCACACTGAATTGAGAATTATTATTCTAGAAATACACTACCTAAATATTGCCATCCCACAGAAACTTGCCTGAGACTAAGCTCCACTTATACCCAAGGTCATGCTGTAAGTAGTTCATCTGAAATACCTGAAACATTCCTTTTAAGACAGGATGAGTCTCATCTAAGGTTTACCTGTTTCCATTGCCGATGAAGAGAGATTCACATGTATAAGGTATAAACATAAAAGCCAAGGTAAAAAAAAAAAATACATATATGAACTAAGATAATACATTTTTATATAAATCTGTATAATGGTATACCTTTCAGATTCCTTTATTATGTCTCATTTCTCACCCTAGTCCCTTTTTAAAATCTTTATTACAGAAATATTATTCTGGTATATACAAATACCTGTACTAGGCGTACAGTAAAGGATATGATTTCTTCCCTCTTCCTAGTTTATAAAACTTTTTTAAAATTCATATAGTCAGTAAGTGCACAGATCCGCAATGCTTTATAAATGTCTACTTAGAACATGTTCAAGTGTAGTTGAACTTAATGCATTAAGCTTGAATAAAAAAGGTTTAATACATGACTATGCTTCCTGTTGACACCCGATACTATATCATCAAAATTGTCTATTAAAAAGAAATTATTTAGGGATTTTAGGAATTTTTATTTCAGTAGTAAATCTTCTGATTTGATTTTAAATTAATTAGCTCAATTTGTCTAAGCTTGTATAAATATATGAAATAGAAAAAAAAAAGTCATAGAGGCATAAAATTTTGTGACTACAACAAAATATCTAAAGATTTTTCATTATATTTCTGATCTTCTGTGCAGCATCAGGTCTTAAGCTGGTGCCAATACATACCAGGAAACAAGCACATTATGGAGAAAAACAACATAATTCATAAGTTACTGAGTCTTGCAGAAAATTAAAATCCAACTGCCAGTTCAGACAGCACTAGAAGTTTAAAAATAAAATTTCATGTTCTCACAATTTTGTAAAGTGTGCTATTATTATAGCTCAAGACGTTGAGATAATGACATCAGTGAAAAATTGGTAAATACAGGTGGGATTGAATGATCCCTGCTTCCATTTTAAATTTATTCCTGGTTGTTTATATTTATTGCAGCTTTCTGCCTGTGGACATGTACGTCTCTGGGTGGGTTCAGCTCCAAACTGTCTGGAGTCAGATTAATATATGGAGAATTCCACAGCCATGTAAGAAATTAATGTGTGTGAGATGATGATAAATGGAATTTCATTTACTAAACTTACTGTTCTGTTCATTATACCATGATATAATGAACATCAGAAGCAGTAGGCATATGAAACTGCAGGTTCCTTAAACACAAAGCATTGTTCAAAAGAATCACAAAATATAAGAACCCTTTTTGATGGTCTTAAGATCCATTAGAGCTTTATTACTTGCACTAGACTATATTGTCCCAATTTGAGACAAATTTGGGAGGAAATAAAATTAACAAAAAAATTATTAACAAAAAATCCTTGTTATAAAAAATATTTTCAGAGCTATGAAAACCCTAGTAGTGTTCTTTGTTGATGTGTCATTGCTTTCTCTCTGATCAACAAGTTCTTTTATACACCTTAGAATTTGCAATTTCACAGATTATCAGCAAGTAGATTTCCACTGATGAGGTGGGAATTGATGGTGCTGCACTCTGGCAATTACCATGACAGTGTTACTGAGGGCCTTTCTCAGTGGTAAAGCAGAAAGGTTATTAGATAAGAGCTGAGGAGCTGACAGCATGCTTTTCATGTTGTCACACAACAGTGAAGTAGCAACTAGAATATTGGCTGACCACTGTTTTGATTCACTTCTCCTACATGATTTTCCTCTTGCCCTTGTCTCTTCTGTATTATTCCATAAATACATGCTAGAATCCCATCCCTGTCTTTAAACTGGTAGACAAATGTACTGTTCCATTGAGATTTTTCCCTGACCAAGAGTCAGAAGGACACTTATCAAAATGATGGGCATTTTTTGTTTTATTCTGTGGAAAATTTGTAATGTAATAAAGCTCTTGTTAGTAAGAATATATTTAATTCCGTAGCCTTCTGTGCTGTCCCCATTGTTTCCAAGATCTAAGCTAAGTTCAAGCGTCTGTTAGTAGATTCTAATGGAGAGCAAAGAAAGATATTTGTCATCCACCAACTGTAGGCTCTGCAGTCTCTCTTTTTCTCTCTGCCTGCAGACACATAAGAAACCTTTTCCAAACAAAATATAATTTTCTCACAGAAATTAATTTTCAAAAGTTACAGCATTAAACTTGATTTGGTTTTGCAAGGTTATATGCTGCTCAGTGAACCTCTGTAATGCAGCATGAGGATCACTTTTTGCCACATTACTATTAAGCTACTTACCATGTATGTACTACCATTAAGCTACTTGTCATATATCAAAGTAGCTACTTTAAGAAACCAAATAATATGTGTATGCACACATGCATGTGCACATGCACATACAATGAATACGATTTTAATTTCTCAAAAGACATCTCAAAATTGTAACGCTATCTACTGCTATCTTCTGTGAAATGTGAAAATCAAAGTTTTATATGAAGATTCTGTTTAATGTTCATTTATGTGTTTTAAGATTTAAAATTATGATTTTGTATTCTGTGTTGGTCACTGAGTGAGTTAGGAAGGCTGTTCTCTAAAACTGAGCCTGACAGTGCATAAATTAAATAGCAGCTCTGCTTCTCAGCTATTACATCTTGTGTCTACACAGAAATACTTGAACTGCCTCCTGAGTGCAAGTTCCATACAGACACTTATACACACATGCACTCCATCTGAGCACCTGGGCACTTAGCAATTGACTAAGCTCCATCACAATTCACAAATCAACTGGAAAAGGACCAAATGACACCTAACTTCATGGTAACAACAATCCAATAGTCATGTTCAGACCATGAATAAGCTTTGAGCTTTCTTTTAATCACAGCAGTTGCATTGGTTTCATTCAAAAACTTCCTGGAGAAAATTGAATCTGAGGCCCAAACTCATTATTCCTCTTAGTACCAGGGTATTCAAAAGCAAAAAAAGAAAGCAATATGAGCTACAAATTAACTTGGAAGGCTTCCATGCTTCACTCAGCCCAGAAATACTCAATCAATGTTATCTAAGGTGTATATAATCACATAATCACAAACCATATAGCATTTACCATGGAGAATTTCTTCTTGCTGGGTTATACTGTAAGAGAGGGAGTCTACTGTGTACTTAGAAAACTAGGTAAAAAGATTCTTACACTTCAAAATATTCTAAAGAGCAAAAGTTAATACAACTCTTACAGAGAGATAAGAATTTGTTATTAGTTCCATTCATCTTTCAACTTAATATTCCATATTATTAATGCAGAAAAGCCTCATTAACAATACAACTAAATTTTGTATTAAAAAAAAGAGCACTTAGTCATTCCTAATAGCTTTCTCTGTTCCCTGGTGTGGTAGTCACATCTAAGAAATATCCCTAAGGACCTGAAAGTCAACACTTAGTCCTTCCTTGAGAATAAGAGGGATGGTAAAGGATATTGTGATGAGCTGACAGTACTCTGCCCTGTCTGCTAGTCTCAAGGATGTGAAAAAATTTTTCAGACATAGATCTAACAGTAAGCATCCACTCCCATACACAAGCATCTAAATGCTCTACAGAAAATATTGACTGCTCTTACCATCTAGGAGATAGGGCAGAAAATATAAGTGTTGGTTAACTGTGTTATATCATGCTTTTTGGGATATTTGAAAATGGAAATAGATCTTCAACAAGGAAAGAGAAGGTGAAGGTTCCACAGTTTATATTGGAGCGGGTGCTAACAAGTTGAGAATAGCCTTAATTTTTTTATTCAGGATGTTGGTTAATGCAGAATACATTCAGAAATTTAATTTATTAGAAAATAATTTTGAAATTATGTATTGAAAATATGTGTCCAAACATCTGTAAAAAACTTTTTTTTTTGCAGGTTTTTGTAAGCCTTGAATCCAAGGTGTTGAAGGGAAATAATATTGGGGCAACTCTCTACATTGAGCATAACATGATTTTTTTGTATTTTGATAGTCCATAATTACAGTTCCCTTATATTGTTTTTTTCATGATAAACTGGAATAAGTCACAAGATATTTGTATTTACACTGAAGGAGCCATAATTTCCCCTTTTTTATTATATGGTTTGTTTCAGTTTGGGACATGGTGCTACTTCTGATGTTCATAAAGGAGCTCTTCCACACTCACAGAGTGATAATTCTCTCTTACTTTTTTGGTTGCTACTATAATTTTATGATTATTCTAATTTAGTTTCATTCATTTGTTTTATGTTAAGATAAATTAAAACTTCATTTCTGATTCTAATTCTAGCAGATTAAAGCAATAAAGAATAACTCCAGATCTCACTAAAATAAAAGTGTGTTTTGGTAAACAGGATAATCCTCCTTGCCCCCCACCCCCCATATTTTTTACATGCCAGTTATTTAGATCTGGAGTCCTTCCAAAACTGAGAGTCATAGATGCATTATGCTTAATTCAGCGGCAACACACATTTCATCTTATGTTTCCCTATATCCTAAGCCCTCATTTGAGGAAGAACAAGAATTTTAATTAAATATGTATTGAGACTTTCCTCCACAATGTCAGCCCAGGATGATGATAAATGTGAGTGGCTTGCCAGCAGTACAGCTACTCCTTTTATCTCTCTCTATTTTTCAGCTGCCAAGAGAAAAGTCCCTCCATTTAGAATTTATAAGCAGCAAAAAAGTACAATTAAACCCCCCTATGACCTTTTATGTAACTTTAAAATGACATATATATAAATGTGCATATAGTTATTGACTTGTATGTATATATTCAAATATAAGTCTATATATTTATATGTACATATATAAAAGCCTTAGGAAGATTTTTTTACACTGAAAATAATAAAACCAATTTGTAACAGCCTTGAATATACTGAAATGTCTTTCCTGCACCAGGGAAATAGACAACAAGCTATAGTTTCAGTGGGGGAAAATTCTATACAGTTCAGACACTGCAGAGAGTGTATTGTTGAATGTATAAAAGGAATAAAGAGTTTCAAAAGATACATTTTCCATACTGTGCTTTTACTCTTCTACCTTTATGTTGTTTAAAAATTTGAGCGTTCTCTTGGTGGTTTTTTTTGAGAATTTTACCTACAATTAATCCATTAGAAAGTTCAAATCCAACATTCTTGGCTTTCTTTATATATATCACTGAATCAGTAATACCCTGCCATTACACCAACTGCTGTTTCAAATATGAGTTTTATAAGTCTCACCCTAACAGAGTAAGAGAAAGAAGGCTTCAGGTTGGTGGATAGTCTGTTCCATTCCTCTGTCTCCCACTTCTCATTCTTTCTTCTCCTATCAAAGAAGGATTGAATCAGTCTTCAGAAAGGATGAACTATTCACTTTCTGCTCTTATGACTGAAATGAACCTAGATATTCAGTACAAATTGTTTGGTTTTTTAGATGATACAAGCAAGAACTAAATTAAGATCTGTTTCAAGTAAGTGGGTCATTCCATCTAATCACTGCTGGCAAAAACATGGAACTTTTTATTAATCTCCATTTAGATATTAAACAGGGAGCAAAAGTGTTTTCAAATGAAATGTTTATTCTTCTGTAAATTTGTATTATTAATGTTACATGTATAATTTAACATCGCTTTTACACAAAAAAATAAAGATTAAATAAGAATGTTTATTTCTTTTACTTGATTAGTACACACATCCTCAAAGCACCAAAGAAAAGAAACATTTAAATGATCATACTATGCATTCCTTTGTTTTAAAATCCTACATAGTACATAGTTAATCTTTACAACAGTATTATAAAAAAACAGTGTACCTATCAGTGTAATTGTATACTATAGCTGTACATCAGCAATTTTGTAAGAATACACTGATGATATAAAACCATAGAAGTCCTGAAACTATATGCACACACATTTTTTCTTAGCCCATCACAAATTTTTCATTCTAGTCTGTGCACAAGGAGTGTATGTCTCAATATTTCCATTTCTTTTCTGGTGACTGAAATTGCAATTCAGGTATATTGTGGAAGAGTGAGAATTTAAAAAAATATGAATGCCTAAAAAAAGGAAAGATATTAGTAGTACAGTCTGAGCCTGTAATCAGTAATATCAGAAGATATCTGTGAGATGTGAGAAAAGTTAACGTCACTCTAGTTTACCTCAGGAGTCAACCACTCAAGCTGCCTATATTTATAACTAAGGTTGTTCTGAACTACAGCCAAGCCTAGTTCAAAAGTGATTATGACTCAATAGCACAAACTGCAAGAGCCTTGGACACAAGGTAAGGAAGCTTGTGTCAAAGTGCATAGAAAAATAAGCTGCATTATTACTTAACCTCACAAAAACTACCATAAGACGTTTACTTAAAGAAATTTTTGAGTTTGTTAAGCTTCATCAGTTGCTACAGAACAACTCAAAACAGAGCCCCTGGAAAGCAGAAAACTTTTCTGCAGAACAGGTCAGGGACCTCTGGCCCTTGCAGCAGGGAGTCACTGCTATTAGCCATTGCTTTATCCTGCTGCTCCTTTGTGGTCCAGGGTTCATATGCATTGCATGAAAGCACAACTTCTTTCAGCTTCTCCTCAGCTTGAGGGCAGTGAACCTATTCCATAGCTGCAGATGTTTAGGTGTAGCAGGAGCCTTCTTCCTGGTGCCAGGAGGCAACTTCACCTTCTAGCCTTCACCTGCCTTCCTCCATCCAGTTTCCTCTTGCCATTCTTCTAGGGACAGATTCCATATCCAAACTCATGGAAGGAACAGTGTGGCACCAACTACCCCAAGTTTTGCCATATATAGATCCCCTCAGATATTTTGCACACCAGTGATTATGTTGCCATCCCTTACCGATTAATGAGTATCACTATGCAAGGCTAGCTTATGTTAGGTAATAGCCCAGTAGAACATAGTGTTCTAATTAATTTCTGACTTCTGTAATTTAATTGTCATTGAGGGTAAAATATGAAGGGGCCCCTTTTTAAGCTCACAAGTTTTCTAGGCAGCTCAATTTGCATACAGGAATAACTAAAATAATACCTAAAGCTACAGATCACAAAATTTGAAAAGTAAACCACTAATGGAGTTAAAAATTCTTGTAAAATTTCCAATATAGTTGTCTCCACCATTAGACTACAAAAAACCTAGGTATTAAGTATCCTAAGTAATATATTTTCAGACTAACTTTAACAAATGTACATGAAAATATTTATTGGCAAGTACTTCTTGTACTAACGTATTTGAACCGAAACAAGTACAAAACTAATGGCTGTAGTGTATCCCTTGAGCTGAAATTATGTCTTCCCACTATATAAAATACTTTCCAAACTGTTTCCTACTTTCCATGGTTAAAAAGATCACTGTATTTATACCAACTGGAATATGAATGAAGAAACAAAGCAAAAATTCCAGCATCAATGTGTTTATTATTTCAGCTCCCTGACATCCTCTTTGCTGATCTTCCAGGCTGCAGTGTCTTTTTCCATTCTAAATATGCAGACAAATCCCCACGGGTACACTTGCGTTCAAGTTTCAGAAAAAATAAGGATCACACATATTGATGCTCTATATATGGAAATATTTCTTGTCACACAAAATGGATCTTTTCACTGTCTGACTGTCAACCCTTTCCTGATCAAACCAGACAACGCCAGCTTCTGCTGCTTTTCCAGACTCTTGGCAGCCTCTCCTGACATCTGCACATCTTGCATTTACAAGTACACTGATTCCAGAGCTGTCAGTGGATGGAAATAATTTTGAAATCCAGAGTGAATACAAATGGATTCCCTGTAAAAGGCTTTTATTTCTGTGTCAAGTCATAGAGTTGCTAGAACAGAAGCTTCCATTTTACACTTCTCCATTTCCAACAACATCACAGAAGACTGGAAATGTCCCAACAGCAAATGGATGTAAGATTTTTTTTAAAAAAATTCTTTGCCTATCAAATAAAAAAGTGAAAAAACCCTTCTTTTTTTTTTTAATTTGGATATTTGGCTACATACAAATAAATACAAGGAGGGAGATCTCTTGTACTGCTCTATCTTTTTTCTTTTTCAAAGAAAATTTTCAAACAAAAAAAAAGGTGTCTGATTTTTTTATAACACAGTGTCATATAGGAGTTCTTCGAATAGCTACAGATTACAGTATACAGCATTGGCAAGGTAGCGTAACCCATCTATTCCCTATTACACCTCACTAAAAAAGAAAAAAAGAGGAAAAGTTATAACATTAAAGACCAGTATTAGTTTGTTTTGGAACCCATTAGCCTGAACTAGTTGTTTATTTTGGATGCTGCAAAACTGTGATCTCACATTTGTGATGTGAGATTGAGATTTTGACAATTGAGCAGAACTTCATAACTTTTCCAACGCAATCAAGCTTTTTAAATGAAAACAGATACCCCTTAGAATAAATTTAATTGGGGTAAAATTTAACAATTTCTAAATTTTTGTACAGAAAACTAAACGAAATTGCCAGACTTCTAACTGCTATTTTAAAAAAGAAATTACAACAAACAAATAAATGAAAAGAGTTAGAAAGACATAAATAATTTCTGGTTTTGCCAACACTAGGAAACACAATATAATTTCTCTCCCTCAGTACTTAAAGAGGGCATACAAGAAAGGTGGATACAGATGTTTTAGCAGGGATTGTTGTGACAGGACAAGGGGTAATGGTTTCAGACTAATAGAGGGTTTATTTAGATTACATATAAGGAAGAAAGCTTTTATAATAAGGGTTGTGAAACACTGAAACCATTGCCCAGAGAGGTGGTAGATGCACCATCCCTGGAAACATTCAGGGTCAGGTTGGATAGGGCTCTGAACAACCTGTTCTAGCTGAAAGTGTCCTACTCAGTGAAGGGGGACTGGAGTAGATGGCAAAGTTCCCTTCCACCCCAAACCATTCAATGACTGAGAGCCTGACTTTGTTTTTTGTTTGTTTTTTTTTCTGAGCAGTTGGACAAAAAGCAGAGTGGAAAAAGCCATTTCTGCTGGATTCTTTTGAGTGTAGCCTTACTAACTGCTGAATGTAGGATTGGAGCCTTCTAAAGCTGTGGCTGGCCAAAAGGGAGTCAGATGCAATGGAGCCCTTTAAATGATCAGCATGCTCTTGGTAGTACACTGACTCTGATCTCAGTGACAAAACCTGAGCACTTTGTTTAGCTGTGAGGCAGCCTGGAATGAAATGCCAAACTGTTATAAACCTCCAGTATGCAAAACCCTTGGAACATTATCATAGAGATAGATATGTCAGCAGAGAGCTTTTCTAGATTATGCATTTTGCTGCAGAAAGAACAAGTGCATTTGTTAATAAGAAGGCATTACAGGACTGTGAAGAAAACAGTGTCAACAAAACTCAACTGGCTTTTGCTTAAAGCCTTGAGAGTGGCAAGTGTCGGCCAAACTCTCACCCCAGCCTGAACTAGTGAATGTTGTCTGCATGAAAAAAAGGCTGTTTGACCTACTTTTATCTTCTGGATGAAAAATAGAGGTTTCTGTCTGCTGACAGCTGTTGCACTTCCAAAATAGCAGTAATCAAGTGACTTTTTCTTCCTTCTAAAAATAGCTGTGCTGAATCTGTACTGGATGAAGAAGGTTGAATTATAATTTATCCTGAGGAAATTATGAGTTATCCATTGGCTGCTGATTAGGAAAAGGCACAAGTTACTTAGCCACCATGTGACATAAGGTGAGCATGAGAAATAAGAACAGCAAACATGTCCTCTAAGACATCTATGCCTACAATTATAAGAACATATTTGTAAAACTTTTTAGAAACTGCATGTGGAGCATTTTACAACATTTTCTCATTTTAGTTAGAATGCAGTAATGACTGGCAGTGAGTGCTGGGAGTATTCTGTGTATATGGCAGGTAGCCTCAAAAAGGACTTCAGTTGTAAAATACTTCCAGTATTATTGTAAAATACTTCCAGTGAGCTGGCCACTTTGGCTATTATTAATTGTCTTAATTGCCCTTTACATTGTATTTCCACATGTATTTCTTTTATTCATGATAATTTTTTTTTTCTTCAAAGCAAAACATCATGGTACAGTAGTAAAGGCATAACACAGCAGTTTATATTTTTAAGAGCAGAATATAATTTAAATGTCTTTTCCTGCATGATCCTTTAAAGCATCAATAAAAAGTATAAAAGTTTCAAGATTCTTATTTAAGGATCTCTGACATGTCATGATGCTTGTTGATGGAGATGATACTACTCAGATCTCAGGGTCTCTCTGGGAAGCTCAGTGGGGTGGGATGAGCTGACATACTGATTGACTGCAGATGAACTTCTATAAGCATTGAAAGTAAACCTTGCAATGTCAGATTTAATTTCAACTTCTAGTGCAAAACAGAAAAAGGTCATCTGGAAACCATATTTTCATTTACATTGTTTAATATGCTGTACAGTTTAATAATTACAGCAACACTATTCCTTGGATAACCCAACAATGAGCCAGTAAAATTTTACAGAAAAAGACAGTTTATTCCTCTAGATACCTTACTGTCTTCAGAACATGATGAGTTGTTGTGTGAAACAAAATCAAAACACAGAAGAGAAGCTGAAAAAAAATAAATAAGAAGAACATAATCAAAATAACATCATTATTTTATTCAGGACATAATAACTTATCATGTGTACGGCTTTGGATAAAAAATTATTTCCACTAAGTTAAAAAAAAAAAAAAAAGAAAAAAAACCAAAATTAGCAACAGAAATTAAACTGTAGAATACCAAAGATAAGGCAATGACTTTTGACCTACTTTTTCTGACTCTGCGTCCTTGTAGCTGAAGATAAAGAGAGTTTTTTCAGATATATTAATGGCAATAGGCAGTGTAAAAATAACATGGTTACAGGATGAGGATGGTCACCTCCCAAACAGGGACAAGGTAGAGGTGTTTTAACATGTTCTTTGCCTCAGTCTTAAACACAGATGATAGACCAAGGGAGTTTCAGTGCTGTGAACTGGAGGACCAGGGCTGTGGGAATGATCAGCTTGTGGTCAACCCTGAAATTGTGCGGGATCTGCTGCTCCAGCTGAATCCCACAAAACTATGGGGTCTGAGGGGATTCATCCCAGAATCCTCAAGGAGCTAGCTGATGCCATTGTAAAGCCTCTCTCAATGATTTTTGAACGATCTTGGGAATCTGTAGAGGTCCCAGCTGATTGGAAGCTGGCGAAGGTTTTCCCAGTTTTCAAGAAGAGCAAGATGGTGAAACATGGAAACGATAGTTCTGTCAGTCTTACCTTAGTGCCCAGTTAAATAATGGAAAAGATTATTCTGGGAAATATTGAAAAACACCTGAATGACAGTGCAGTCATCAGACACAGTCAGCATGGCTTTATGAGGGGAAAGTTCTGCTTATCAAACCTGATTTCCTTTTATGACAAAGTAACGCACCAGTCGATCAAGGGAGGACAGCTGTAATCTTTTTGGACTTCAGCAAAGCTTTTGATATGATTGCACACAGTGTCCTTCTGGAACAAAATATCCAGCATACAGCTGGATAATTGTGCCATATGGTGGGAGAACAACTGGCTCACAGATCAGGGACAGGACATCAGGCTGGTGTCCAGCCACTAATGGGGTCCCACTAGGCTTCATCCTCGGCCCAATTGTCTTCAGCATCTTCATTAATGACTTGGACATGGGACTCAAAGGAATACTAAGTTTGGTGACAACACTAAATTGGGAGGAGCTGTCAACTTTCTCAAGGGCAGAGAGGCCCTTCAGAGACATCTCGACAAATTAGAGGTCTGGGCAATCACCAACCACATGAAGTTTAACAAGGGCAAATGCCACATTCTGTACCTGGGAGGGGCAACCCTGGTTGTGTGTATAGACTGGGGAATGAGAATGCTGGATAGCAGTGCTTTGGCGAGGGACCTGGAGGTCCTGGTCAATGGCAGGTTGCACATGAGTCAGCAGTGCCCCAGCAGCCAGGAGGGCCACCCGNTTTTTGGACTTCAGCAAAGCTTTTGATATGATTGCACACAGTGTCCTTCTGGAACAAAATATCCAGCATACAGCTGGATAATTGTGCCATATGGTGGGAGAACAACTGGCTCACAGATCAGGGACAGGACATCAGGCTGGTGTCCAGCCACTAATGGGGTCCCACTAGGCTTCATCCTCGGCCCAATTGTCTTCAGCATCTTCATTAATGACTTGGACATGGGACTCAAAGGAATACTAAGTTTGGTGACAACACTAAATTGGGAGGAGCTGTCAACTTTCTCAAGGGCAGAGAGGCCCTTCAGAGACATCTCGACAAATTAGAGGTCTGGGCAATCACCAACCACATGAAGTTTAACAAGGGCAAATGCCACATTCTGTACCTGGGAGGGGCAACCCTGGTTGTGTGTATAGACTGGGGAATGAGAATGCTGGATAGCAGTGCTTTGGCGAGGGACCTGGAGGTCCTGGTCAATGGCAGGTTGCACATGAGTCAGCAGTGCCCCAGCAGCCAGGAGGGCCACCCGTGTCCTGGGGTGCATCAAGCACAGCATGGCCAGCTGGGCAAGGGAGGGGATTGTCCCCTCTGCTCTGCACTGGGGTGGCCTCACTTCAAGTTCTGGGGGCAGTTTTGGGCACCACAACATAAGAAGGATATAAAGCTATTAGGGTGTCCAAAGGAGGGCCACAAGGATGGTGAAGGCCCTTGAGGGGAAGCTCTGTGAGGAGGAGCTGAGGTCACTTGGTCTCCTCTTGCAGAAGAGGAGACTGAGGGAGATCTCATTGCAGGCCTCCACATCCTCATGAGGACAAGAAGAGGGGAGGGTTCAGCTGTCTTCACTCTGGTGATCAGTGACAGGGCCTGAGAAAACGGTATGAAGCTGAGTTGAGGTAGGTTTATGTTGGATGTCTGGAAAGTTTTACACCTGAGGTGGTTGGACACTGGAACAGGCTCCCCAGGCAAGTGGTCACAGCACCAAACCTGACAGAGTTCAAAAGAAATGTTGGTCCATACTCTCCGTCACGTGGTGTGATTCTTGGGACAGTCCTCTGTACCGCCAGGACTTGGCCTCAATGGTCCTGGTGGCTCCTGTCCAACTCAGCACACTCTGATTCTATGATTCTAAGATTCTATGATTATGATTCCACGGTTCTATGATTTTACAATTCATAGAGAGAGGCTAGTCTTACTCCAGACACTCAAGATTTTCTCCAGATCTTAGTCACAAACTCTTTGCGTGGTGTCTCCTAACTTTAAAAGTGCAGCATGGAAAGTCAGAGGAGCATATCTGAGCTATCTGCAGCAATTACAAAAAATACTGCAAAGACTGCCTATCTATTCCTACAGCCCTTTGAGTGAGAGTGTTTGCTGATTCATAACAAAGACTCTCTTCCATGTACAATTTAGAGGATTGTTGCTTATAAAAATAAAACTTTAACTGTAGACTGTCCCAATTCAGAGTAAAAAAAGAGATGTTCAGATGGAAACGTAGAACTCAGATTCCTCAGTCTTGTGTTGCTGAATCAAATAGGTCACCAGTTTTTACCCTGGGGCATAGACTTTCTTTCCTCCTAGCCTTTGCTCCTCAAAAACAAAAGCATTATAAAACTATAATATAGTTCCTCCTTGCCAAGGGATTTGGCACATTATATCACAATTAAAAAATGCAATAAACCCATGAGGCAATAAAAATGCTGTAGAGTCTTCTATAAACTAAGCTAACAAGCAATAAAACAAATCAAGTTTAAGTGTAAGAAAGGGGTTTTGCTGCCAGTAGTGGAAGAATTTTATTGAAAAGTATATATAGTCATCTGTGCATTCATACTGTCGAAATAGTGAATGTTCTTTAAAGGGCAACATTGCTGTTTAATTTGGTGTTTGAGATCAGCACATATACTGGAAGGATTTCTGAACTGCAGGTAACCAATAGAGCTACCCTTAGGCAGCAAAAATATCCCCAGATAAGTGTAATGATTTGGTTAGAAGCTGAACTGATTCTTTTCCTTAACACACCAGGAAACTGCTGTAATAGAGAAAAGAGATAAAACTACATAAACAAATACTTTAGAAGTAGTCACATTTTGAAAAGAAGGCAGGCACACAAAAAAGGCACACTCCAATGTTCCTTTAAGCCTGAAAAAATCCTCCCACTTAGAATATTTGTACCAAAACTAATACTTCTGCCCCTTCACCTTTCTCTTTGCTATAGGAAACAGGGAGATACATCTTGGCTCACTTTTGTGGTGATAGCATTACATGCTAGGGGAAAACTGAAGCCAGTGTCTGGATTTAGAAATGCTTGTCACCAGCTTGAGGGTGGCAATGGGCCAAGTTGAGCTGGCAGAGCCTCTGAACTTGAATATGTTCCCTGACACGCTTCCAGTTCTCCAACCTCAAGTTGACTGCTGGCACCAACAATCTGAGAATAGGCTACTGTGCACAAAGAGATGGAAAGGGACATAATATTTATTTTTTGTTATTGGTTCATACTGCCCTTTCAGCCTGAAGATTTATATAACTGTTTTGGTATAGAGTAGAAATATATGCAATTTCCTTCTCAGCTCTTTTTCTTGAACTTACTTCTATACCAAAGGCCAATGGTTACACAAAGATATACAAACAATATCTAAGATTCAAATGGGTTCACTATTAATACTGTCTCATTTTTTTTAAGAAAATATTTAAAAATCACTACCATACTGACTAAGACCTGAAAACACTTAACATTACATGAAAAGAAGGGAAACAAACACTTAAATAGGAAAACATCTATATTTGAGTCAGATTATTAAAGTTTATCATCCTAATATCATAGCTATACAATTTATGCTCCTTTTTGTACTTTTTGAGCAGAAAGGACTTTGAAATGGCTTTGTTTACCCTAGCTTACTTGGGTAGATGCCCATTTCTTTAATGAGGGCACTGAGTACTGTTTCTGCTGTCAGTTCTTTATGTCTAGAACACTCTTGTGCAGCTCACTTGCCTTCAGAGACACAAATCTTCATTGTAAGTCAGCAACTGTCTACACGGGAGTATGAAATGCTCTTACTTTTAGGAGCTGAAAACTTCTGCAAATAAACTACTAACCACCACCTAATAACAAAGGGAATCAATTTTGCTTTCTCTTTCCCACTTCTGTTGACAATGAAAATATGCTGAGAATACATGCTTTGCCAGAAATGCCATAAAAGCTCCTACTGGGGCAACGGTCTGAGCAAGAGCCTGGTCTCCTTGCTGTCAGTGAGCCCATAATTGGATGAAAAGTAAGCTTTGAGTAAACAACCTCCAAATCAGCAGAGATAGCTCTGAGATGCTTTGAATTTTATGCCAGATTATGAAGAAGTCCTTCTATGTATCCATCACCATTCTGTCAAGCAAAACTAGCATCACTCCCAACAGAATGACACTGTGTACTGTTATTTTTGTGACTCTGCACGTGTGTTTGGCAATGTATTCACAGGCATAGTTATGTATATATTACCTTTCCATCACTCATTATTCTGAGAAGATTCATGACCATATGCAGCTATCAGTTTGAAATGAGCTCATCTAACTACCCTAGCAGATGCCAATGAATAATGAATTACAGGGTCATGATGGTAATTTTGTATTTTCAATCACAGTGCTACTTGCTATATCCTGTGTTGTCTGTGGCAGTTAGCCTGCTTTCTCAAGTAGGCTTACAATCATGACGAGGAAAAGAGCAGAGTGTTGAATCTGAGTGGTCTTGATGAAAAGCACTAATTACTTTTTCCGTTTTTTAATATTTTGTGTCTTCAGCAGTTTGGGTATGTAATTCTAAAATAAAAAAAAATTGGGAGGAGTATTGAAAGATAGTCTTGGTTCTGTGTCTTCAGGAACTCAAGGAAATTTTTCTGATATGATTAAGGAATAGGTAGACTAGCAAATTACCCTCTGGTACAGGACTGTGGATATTAACTCATGCCAGCTACTGTCATTTCTATGTCTGCACTCCTGCTCATATATAAATATAAAATGATCCCAGGGAACAAAACAGGTAATAATAACAGAGAACTAAGAATCCTCATATTTATCATACAGACTGAGTGAAAGAAGCTGGCACTGAAACTTGTCTCATTCATCTGCTTATGCCCCTTTGATATTTTTTTGAGATCTGTGAATGCTTTCAATCTAAGTTTGTGAAAAGCAGAATACAGATGCCTAAAGGCTACCCAAGTTTTAAATCTGACGGATAAATCAGGGCTACCCAAGTTTTAAATCTGACGGATAAATCAGGGCCCTGGATCTGTTCTGAGCAGAGATTAATTGTTTCTGATTTTATTTTTTTTATTTATGTTTTAAGAAATTACACTAACTGCACTTTGAAGCTTTTGAAGACCTCTGTCATAGTTTAACCACAGCTAGCAACAAAGTAACACATGGCTGCTCCCTCCCCAGCGCTTCCATCCCCACAAAATACGGGGTGGGAAGAAGAATCAGAAAAAAGTCAGATCCACGGGTTGAAATGAAAACAGGTTATCTGAAACAGTTTAAAAACAGTTTAACTGAATTAAAGCAAATTACTACTACTACTACTACTACTACTAGTAGCAGTAGTAGTAACAAAAAGGAAGATAACAAAAAAGAGACACATAAATCCCAAGTTATAAAAACAGTAATGTACAATACAATCGCTCACAGCTTGCTGAGAAACTACCCTGCTCCCATTTATATACTGGGCATGATGTTCTGTGGTGCGGAATATCCCTTTGGCCACCCGTCCTGGTGATGCTCCCTCCAGCTTCTTGTGCACTTCCTGTCTGGCACAGCCTGGGACACTGAAAAATCCTTTGTTTAGGGCAAACACTACGCAGAAACAAGTAAAATATCAGCATGTTATTAGCAATGACCTCATACTAAATCCAAAACACAGAACTGTACCAGCTACTACCAGGAAATCAACTTTATCCCAGGTGAAATCAGGACAATCACAACAATAATCATATCACCAGCACCACTTGGCAGTTCAATAGGAGCACTCACCGCCGTTTGGTTGACTTTACTAAGTATACAAAGCTTATTAATAGTGGTTATGATACAAGTCTGAAGACTTTTGTCAAAAGAACACTATAAAATTCAGCCAAATATAAAATGTCTCAGCCAGAAATTTAGGGAGTCTTCAAAACTTCCTGAATGGGATGACAAGAGAACATGTTTCTGAACTGTAAATTTATTTTATTATATTATATTTATGTTTTATATATTATTTTTATTCTATTATATTATTTTTATTACTTGTTTTTTTTCTGTTTGTAGTGCGTGTGTTTGAATTTGACCTCACCATTTGGAAGAAGGTTGCCAAAATTATAAGTTAATCTGACCTGAAAAACTCTGAGATAAAACTTTGAAAAATACCATTTTCATTGAATGGCAAAGAAAATAAAACAACTTTTCATATTCATAGACTTGCATTTCAAACCACTTGGTAGATTTAAAGGATTATACCTAAGCAATTGTAGAGAAAATGCATCAGATTTTCTACCTTCCCTTTTCTTGATTCCCTTTTAAGGACTTTTCACTTTTTTAAATAGGAATGTCATGTCAACTGGGTTATAAGAAGATAATGCCATAGCATTAATACATGGGTTAGAGCAATTTTAATTTAACATGACACACTTCCATGTTTACAGTACTGAGTGTCAAAAATGGCTGGAAAATATAGTATTCTCAAAGCATCTTCTCTCCTGCCCCCCACCCCCCCCACACCCCTGCCCTAGGGCAAAAAGGT
>VXBB01017009.1:469018-488831 GCA_013399915.1 Illadopsis cleaveri
CTCCTCTCCTGCCCCCCTCCCCCCCCACACCCCTGACCTAGGTCAAAAAGGTCAAAAAAAGGTCAAAGCACATCTGATTTTGGACATTTTTTCATGTATGCTGCAGTCTTTCTGCAAAAAGACATAGCTTCTGGTTTACAGAGAATCACATATCATCTCGAGCTGTGAGATATATTGAATTTGGGAGATTATCATGGGAACAAACAGTATATATTTAAAGTATACTCTGTTCAGCACTAATTTAATTGGTTTTTTATCATCATCTAGTACAGCCATTCTTACATTCTTGAGAGTGACAGAACAAGCAATAGGAGATGTACAAAAAGAAAAGAAGAAAATGTTCAGACAAATAAAAGCTGTAGCAATTGCCATGAAGAGAATAGAGAAGGGAAAGTAACTGGCAAGTGCATTAGTGAGACAGATACAGAGGGAAAAATCTTAAGCATGAATAGATGTATTCATTGAATTCTTGAAGGAAGCATAGGTAAAGATAAGGGGCTATATTTAGTAGCAAGAATATTGGGAAGATGAAGAGATTGCAGGACTTTGGGAAAAGGAAGGACAAGTCAGGGCAGCTTGGTCAGTTCAAGAAAGGGAGATCAGAAGAATTTGCATTATGAAATTGCTCACATCAAAACACCTAAGACCTTAGTCTTAGGAGACCAATAAAGACTTATGCTGGAATGAAGGCATTCAAAACTATGACTTTAAATAGTGTTCTTTCTCTATTCTGATATTTTGAGTAACCTTTCATGCTGAAAAGTAAATTACAACTTTGCTTTTGAATAGAGGCCATTGTGATTTGCTGATCCATACTCTTAGGGTAATGAATGAAATTCTAACATAGGACCAATAAAATGTATTGCTTTTGCAACTTGTTTTCTAACCCAGTGAGATTAATAAAATACAATATCTTTTTCTCTTCCAAACTATTATAACTAAGGGAAGTGGAATAAATTTTCTTTTTCCCAGTTCCCCAATTTCTTTCAGCAGCTATCAAAGTTAGGAGATGACAGCCCAAAACATAGTGATTAAACAGCATCTCATTTTTCTCTCTGCAGAGATGGATGATGGTAATATGTGGAAGACTATAGTACAAGATCTCAGATCTGGAAATAGAACTTTATTGCACATACTGCATCTTGGTCATGTTATCTAAATACTTGCACACATTCAAAAAATTTTTTTATGCCCTTATGTTCTTGAAGCTGTTGCATGGGATTATTTGGTGTCTGATACCACCATGGTCTTTTTTAATAATTCTCTGAAGTTCTTCTTAGTCATTTGGGTTTGTGGGTTTTTTTGGTGTTTTGTTTTTTGTTTTTGTTTGTTTCTTGTGGAGTTTTTTGAGTTGGTTTGTTTGCAGGGATTTTTGGTTTTTTTATTGGTTGGTTTGGTTTTGAGTTTTGTTAGTTTTTGTGTAGTTTGTTTGTTTATTTCACAAAGGCCAATAGGAGCTCTGCTGAAGAGTTCAGGTATTATTCAGCTGGTATTTTTTCATGAGATGGAAACTGTTATAAGCTTCAAGTCGGTGAGAGACAAATCCTCTTGGATTTTGTGGTACAGGAGTATTTAATTGTGATAAAATCATCTTTGGCATTTACACAGCATATGTAGTGATATCTTCAATATTTACCTTATCATGAAAAATAAGTCCTTAACCAAGTTTGTTTTCATTTTTGCCATGGGCTTTGATACTTCCAAATCTCCATTAGTTGCAGGGCATACTTCTAGATTTCTAAAAAATTGTCTGCAAATAATAATATCAAATGCAGGTGGTTTTCCTTTAGCTATATTTCAAGATTTGGGAGGTTTTCTGTTTGTTTGTTTGTTTTCCTAGTGGATCACATCTTATTTATTTAGTAGACTAGTATCCTAGTACACTAGAAATTTTATTGTTTTTCCACATAAGAGTGCTCTCTCTCTCGTTTCTAGTTTACTCTAAATCTGCCCAAGCTGTTTTAGTGAATATGCTCCCAAGGGAGTTTCAAAATCTCACTATTTCAATATACAATATCAGTGCTAAAAGTCCCTAGAAATATCTCATGATCTTTTGAAATAATCTCTCAGCTGTAGCTAGCTGACTGAAATGTGGGTCAGTCAGTCTTTGCTTCCTAACCAGATATGCAAAATACAGAACCAGATATCTGTTTAACTTTTAGTCATGAAGGAGTTTGCGATAGCAGTCCTACTCTAAAGACAGGTTATATATTTCAGTTTCACTTGAAACATATATATTTCCCTGTTCTCTGTTACTACCTGTAATGTTATGCACATGCTATTTTACTACCATACATAACTACAGAAGCTGCAAGAGTCACGTACCACACCAACTGCTGCATCCTTAGTGTCTTCATTTTACCAAGGCACATTTGTCTCCTGAAGGATGCTTTAGTTTTTCAGAGAATTCCCTTGACTCCTGTCTGACATGCTTCCACATTTTGTGTTAATTACAGTGAAAGGTCGACTGGGCCTTTTGGAGCACTCCTGCGCAGAGCACAGTCAACATGTTTGAAAAGCTTGAAAAACCTATGTAGCATGAATGGTTTGATTAAATGTTCCAATTCCCTTTTTATCATTAACCTTGCATGCTGAACTGTATGCTACACTTAAACATGTTTACCAGATCTGTCATTTACTAGGAAAATCCAGAAAAAAACCATTTAGTCTCTGTTTATATTCTAAAGCTCTGAGACTTGAAAAATCAATTAACATCCCACAAGAAAGAAAAGCAATTGGGACAATATCTTGACAGAAAAAATACTGCATGGAGATAGAATGAAATGATGATGCCTCTTTACTATCCCATTGGTTTGGAAAGAACAGAAACACAAAGCATCAGACTTGGAGTGAACTCTTGGAGTGAACCCTTGACATTTTGGTGAACACTCAACCCTTTTCTTTGCTTCAGTACAAGGCAGGCAGTATTTTCTGTTCTCTATCTCTGGAAGCTAAACTACATCTGTTTGCTTTTCAGAGTTGGTAACGCTCTTGAAGTGAATGTCCCAATGCCTTGGTTTCACCCCAGGCACCAGCCAAGCCCCATGCAGCCACTCACTCAGTCCCCCACCAGCAGGACTGGGGAGAGAATCAGAAGGGTAAAAGCCAGGAAACTCATGGGTTAAGATAAAGACAGTTTGATAGGGAAAGCAAAAACCACACGCACAGAAAAAGCAAAACAAGGAATGGTTTCATTGCTTCCCATGGGCAGTCAGGTGTTCAGCCATCCCCAGGAGAGCAGAGCCCCATCACATGTAACAGTGACTTGGGAGGACAAAGCCATCACTTCAAACGTCCCCCACTTTACATACTGAGCATGACATCACATCACAAGCAGAAAAGGGCTTGTCTGTGTGTAAGTCCTGCCCAGCAATAACAAAAACATCTCTGCATTATCAACCCTGGGTTCAGCACAAATCCAAAACATAGCCCCATTCTAGTTACTGTGAAGAAAATTAACTAAACTTCAGCCAAAATCAGACACCCAGTCATATTTGCTCCTGTTCCTTGACTCTGTGGTGCACTCTTGAAAGAGACAGACAGACTGGATTTCTTACAGATAACATAAAACTAACAGATGGAGTTCAGGAGCACAAATTACATACTATAACTGGTTTTTTAGACCAAGGAACCCAATCAAGACTAATCTGAAGTAAATTCCCCATAAAACATGGACAATATAGACATCAGGCAAAAACTCCCATAATGTAAATTAACTCGAGTAGCTTCACTCTGCTACTTGAACTAGATAAAACCTCTGTCATGAGTATTTGTGTGGGAATAAAAGAATGCTTGTCCTTGCTCAGAACTAAATGATGAGGTAAACATATTCTTGTTCCTCACTTACTTTTTTTTCTGCATGCATTGAATAAACAAAAATATATCTTAATCAAGAAGAAGGTTAAAAATGGAAAATTAGAAGGCTTAGCAGAAACAAAAGAAATAGAAATACTCTTTTGGGACACATCTCTATGATAAATACTGACAATTCTTGTAAAATCTCAGATTTCATGAAGCTAAACAGCCCAAAGTTCAGATACTAAATCAGCCTGCTGTATGAGTAGGACCATGATTATAATTTATAGAAAACTTCTTTATAACTTTTGGTAAATACATCTATAGTTCTTCATATATAGTTCTTCTTTGCTTGTTCAAACTTATTTTAAAACACTAATTTAAAGTTTTAATCTTAGATATTTTCCAGTTTTGCCTCCTAATATGCCTGAATTTGACTTTTATCTACTGTATGATCACATAAACAGGGATTCAGATGCTCAAATGTCTTAATGTACCTTAAAAAAAGCATTGAAACAGGTATCCTTCACGGTTTCTGAAAACAGCAGCCAGACCATATCCTGTCCTGATTTTTACAACAGTATCTTCAGTCCCCAAGGAATAATCAGTCCCTTCAGAATGGATTACACTCAATACGAGACAGTTTGAAGCCAAAAGAAGAAAAATTAGTAAGGTGAAAAAAGGATAAAAGAAATAAGCAAGAATCTTGCAGCAGAATCACATTTTTCTCATGAGACTAAAATATGTCTTTCAGTATGTCTGCTGCAATGCTTTCAAAAATTCAGTCTATTGTATCAAAAGTTGCACAAACTAGTCCCTGAGAAAAGATAAAACTTATCTTGAAGCTAAGTACCATGTACAGGATATTATGAGACACTGCAAATACTAATGACATGTGGAAGGCTGACTAAAATATTCTTAATAATATTATATAAATTTAGAACATTACTGTATTAATATAATATTTATTTTTCTATGAAAATTAGAAACACTGCATTGGTCACTGATAATTTGAAATACATATTTTCTTTCTGCAAGAGACAGAAAGCTAGTCTGTTAAGTCACCAAGAATGTAACCCCACTGATTAATTGGCATAATTAAAATTTAAAAGAAAAATATTTATTGAAACAAGTATGTTCAAGATCTGATTGTTTCTTGAAATACAAACTAAAAAACTCCAAACATATACCCACATTCAGAGCAGGACTAAATGTCCCAGGTCTATAGATACACAATGAGTTCAGAGAAGGAAGTTGTGGAGGCCAAAAGTGTTTTCAGATCCATACTTCACCATTAGCCACAGGACATATTCAGCACATAATTTTAGGACATTTATTTTGTAAGACCAAATCGATATAAACCATAGGAACACCTTTCAGGCCTTCATTTTCCAGTTCAAAGTCATCTTCTCTGCCTAAAGTTTTTAAACTTTTAAAAAAGTTTGCAGAAGCTGAGATTAAGGAAGCTGGATATGTGTAGCTTAGAAAAGTCTGCACTCATTTTATCAGGTCTGTGTTCCTATATTGCAAATATGCCTGACAGAATTAGATTCTGAGCACCCAAGCAGTTCAAAATAATACTTCTGAGCAATGTATTTCATATAAATGAGATGCTAAACTCCAAGAACATGCTGCCAGCAGATTCTGCATGACAGAAGAGGTTGGCTACATATTTCCAAATACAAAGGTATTTGAAGGTAAAAATTGTTCTCTGTGTGTCAAGGATGTTTTCCAGATTCATAAAACTTGAAATGAAAACAGCAAATATTGAGCAAGTATTTTTGTTTATAAAAGAATTCAACACTCTTTATTCCCTATTTTGGAAGTTAGCCTTCACTTATCAACCAACAAGGAACCCTGCTAAAAAGTCTAGGAGTAAGAAACACATTTAGGTAAGATTTTTTTTGCTATTAACCCACCATTGAAGTTAAATCCTGATCATCCACTTCTGGTAAGGATGAAACAGCTGAAGTTGGGAGGTGTAAGGTATCCTTTCTGGACAGTATTATACAATAATGTGGTTAAGACCTATTCACCTTAATACATTCATAAAACAGATCCATACTGTGCCAAGGAGGTCATGTCTTACTAAATGATACCTGAAAGAAACAGCATGCACAGAAATTAACTTTCAACACTAGGATGACACAAGTGCTGTTATCACACATACTGTTTAATTAGATATTATACACTCACTATTGTCACTCTCTGAGGTCTGATGTATTAATCTGTTCTTAAGGCCAGATTAATTAAAATGCCTATGATATAAATAGTCTCTCCGTACTGATACTCCCCCATGAATGAGAGGATTCTGTTGGTTTTGCAGGAAGCTGTTGCAATTATTTTCATAATTTATTGCTTTGACTATTCCATTAGTGTGTGAACATCTCTCCACTGGCTCCCACTCTTTTTTTACTTTTATTTTTTTTACTTTTTTTTTACTTTTATTTCCATCTCAATGATTCTCATAGCTATCCTAACTATTTCCTCTCGTCCAGCTGGTAAAGGCTGATTTCTTTTTGCCTGGCTTGAGGTTTCAACCACTCTTAAATATTTCACAGATTTTTCAAAGAATTTTTTCACTTTGTTATGCTGATCCCCATAGAGATGCAGCATGTAAATACATGCATACCTTTATCTCCTTCCCTTTTATCAAATTCTTTCTTAAAATCATGACTTATTTAATAAATTTTACCTCCTGCTAATAATATAAACAATATTCTTAATTTTTTTCCTTGTTCTTGATAGTGTGCCCTCATAAAGTCTTGTGTTTAAACCATACAATGGTTTAAGCAAGAAATGTCATATTTTCCTGTGTTTGTACATTTTGGGCTGTCTTGAAATCACACAAGCATTAGTGAATGCTGAAGAATTAACAAATGAAACCTAAAGAGTTAGGCTGTAAGAGGGGATGGTGAAAGGGGATGTAAGACAAGGAAAACTTGGAATTATTTCTCTTTCTAAAAAGATTATAAATACCCTGTCATTTAAGAGGTCAACTCTATCAGCAGCACTGACATTAAAAAGTTCCAAACAAAAGATATTAAAATATAAAAAGTGTTTTATAGGAGCTAAAATTCAAACTCAGTTGAAACAACCACTCATGAGAATTTAATCACAGTGTCATTTGAGTCAGGTCTTTTACCTTCTAAATTAGTAGAAAGATAATAAGGTCTAAAATACTTAGCTAGTAATATAGCATTTAAAGTAATCAAGCAATCATTCTGTAATGATGGGGGATTTCTCACAAAACCAGATCCTGACAGACTACAAGCACTTGAAAGGAAGAGCAGGAGCAGAGATCTTAATTTAGGAAGGATTGTAAATTACAACTTTTAAATTACATTTTTAATTGTATTTTAGGTGCATATACATATATGTATGCTAATTTAGATTATAGAATATTTTGAGACTTGCAGTATAACTAGAAGAGTTTTAAATAATCTAACATATTTTTTCAACCAGCTGAGGAGGGATACCAAACACATTTGTCTCATCTAGAACATTTTTCTCATCCCCTTATTTCCACTTGGTTCTACAACCTTTCAGACTGCATCCTTGCTTGTATGTTTTACATCTAGCTGCAAATCTTGTTTTATTATAATTGTATGCCAAGGTGGGTCAGATGTTGAATAGTTGCATCACTATGCTAAAGTAGGAAGGTAAAGTTCCTCTTCTGGGTTTTTTTTCATTTTTTCTGTGATTGAAAAGCACAAAAAAAAAAAAATAAAAAAAAAATAGAAACAATATAAGAAATTATTTTCATAGAGTGATTTATTGATACAAGAACATTCCTTGGTTTTGCAAGAGATTACCAAAGTAAGCAATGACAGTTGTTCAGAGATTCCTTTAAATATTAAATTTCTAGTTTGTTTCTTTGATTAAGTACAGATATAGCCACAAATGCATTTGATTTGACAAAGTGTGGAGTTTTTGATTCAGCAACTGATCAAACTCAGAAGCTATCTAGATAGTGAATGACTGAATCCTTGAAGATCCTTACAGTTTTAGCTGTAAACCCCTCACAGTTAAGAATAACACATTTAATTTTAAATATATATTAAATGTTTTCACATTTACTTCTGTGTTTAGATGCTTGTCACTTACTGATGTTCTTCAGCACTCCTTAAATGTTTTTCAGAAGCTGAATCCAAACGAACCCCATGCCCTGGAAAACGCTCCAGGAGCAGAGTTCAGACCCTCAAGCACACCTGAAATGCCAGTTGAAAATCAGTACATTATGGCAGCAAACTTCTTTTTTTCAGTTATTTTTGTGGAGACAGAATTAAGTCAGTTTCATGAGGGATTTCTTGAAGATTTATTTCAAGGATAGCTGGAGTATATTGTTTTCCATTTATTGACATTCTAACACAAAAAGTGGAAAAAATAAAATACCTAGGTGACAGCAGCATACTTGCTAGAGCTCTGCAAACCTGGGAACACTGCACAAAATTTCTATTTCCGCTTTTACTTGGTAAAAGCAAACTGTAACTGGTGTTCGCAGAAAGACAAAAGATGAAAATGCAGAAAGTACAATTGCATGCACATTTTTAAATAAAGTTTTTTTTTCAGGGGAATAAAATAGAAAGTTGTTCACATTTCTAGGAGGGGAGGCAGGGATGCCAAGAAGCTGACTAGGTGTGTTACCACCAGAAACACAGAGCTGGTGAAAAGCAACCTGGTACTGATGCCTTGGGAAGGCTGACCTGAAACAGAAACTGGACAGAGCTAGAGAATAAAGTAGGTATTTATTGAAAGGCCTCCAGGATCCACCCTGGCAGGACAAGAGCCTGACCAGGGCTACACCCTAGATGGACTAAGAATAGTCACAAAATGGCTGACGGGTCATGAAGTATTACATTTTTATGTAATGGTCCATTTACATATTGGGGTTTAATTGTCCAGTTACAGCTTCAGGTTATGAGGTCTCATCCTTCTTGTTCCTCCCTCCAGCCCACCGTTGTTTATGCTTTTGGGCCTGAAAGTTGTCCTTGGTCTTCAGCAGGAAAAGGATTTGTTTTGTCTACCTGCTCTCATATTAAGCCTCATATTAAGAGCTTACTACCACTTAATATGTGGCTCAGAACTACACTCCTAGGCAGCACAGAATCTGAAAAACATGAAAGCTAAAGCTGAAGGCATCAGTACAAGGGGCAAGCGATTAGCCTAGACGTGCTTGCTTAAGCGTTCATTAGGTGGAGAGAAAGATACATTCTTTGGAGCTATGAAACTAAGAAACTTATGATGTCAGAAAACTGAATATTTGCTCCTGAGATAAGTTGTCCCGGAACTTAAAAGGACTTCTTTGGAAAACTGTCAATACCACATTGCCTGAAGAAAGCAAGCATTTATACTGCCTGGTTCAAATCATAAAGAACACTTTCAAACATCTTCCTTGAAAAATTAATATGGCTATCTTTAGGTCAGTCTACTTTTCATGTTAAAAGATGGAAGGTTATTAGCAATGGGATTGGTTCATAACTTAGATATAAATTAGTAAAATAGGTCAGGATACTGTCTAAAGAAAAGATCAGTAGCCACAATAGTAAACAATTGCTGTGATTAACTAAAGAAAAACATATTACTAATCTTATCAAAATCAGAGGAAGGTCCATATAGCTTTTTATTCAGTCTGAGAATTTAATGTTTTCCAAAAGGAAAAAGGATAAAATATGAAATGAAAGGAAAATGTCTGAAGCATTCTTTGTGTAGCACTAGTTGTTTGCCTTTATGGAAATTTCTGTGACTATTTGCCTGCAAATGTAACAATTATCAAACTCAAGAATGCAGAATAGAAGTAGTTACATATTCCATTTAAGCAAGAACACAGAGGGCCAGACAGGAGCAATTTACAGAAAAGAACACAGTTTGCCTTTTTCTATTGCTTGCAAAATGCCAGAAGAGTTTCAAAGTAATAGCATTTATTAAAAATAAAAAAAAAAGAGAGAGAAAATGAGAGAGAAAAAGAAAAAACAGGAAAAAAAAGTATTTCCTGAGAATAGGCCCAATTTTTAATGTCTTCACCTTTTCATCCTGATACATAAGCCTTCTGTCTGCTTAAACCCTGTAAAAGTTGTATTTATTTATATGTCTATGAGACCTGGGGTGGGGTTTTTTGCTTTTGAAAGCTGTATGGGAATGATTTTAGCTTCCTTTTTAAAAATTGCTTAGAGTTTTTACACCCAGAGAAGACACACCTTGTCTTGTGTACATTTGATGTTGTTTTTATTGGAAATTTCTGAAATGCTTAAATAATTTTTCCATGGTTTGGTGTTATCTTTTTTATTTCTTTGACCAAAATATAATTTCTTTTTCAAATGCTCACTGTTGTTATGAATGTAATGTTATATTGTTATGGTGTAAACATGGTTTTTATAATTGGATAGACTGGAAAGGTAAAAATGGAGAAAAAAAAATTCCACTCAAGCCATCTTTGTTAAAAAAACCCTTTCATTCCACATTTTTAAAGTCTTAATATTCATTGTTGTTCTTAGCAAGCTGTGTGTTTTGGAGAAACTGGAGTTTCAAAAGACTGCAAAATCTATTTCTTCTGTTGACAGCAAATATTGAACTTTCTTACCTGAAAAAGAGAAAACTTCCCGAGATTTAGCTTACTTCTAACACAAGAGTAGCTTATGTTAACCAATACCAGAGGTTACATCAAGTAATGTAGTATGTTCTGGCAAGGAAACAGCACGAGTAATTTGTGTTCCACTCAGGATGATAAAGTGTCATTGGAGTAACGATCAGGTATTTGGCTCAGTTTTCTAAAACTCTTTTAATCATTTCCCATCTCTAATACCTAGATTGGCTATCCAAATCCAGTGAGTTTCATGCCACCATGCAAGGAGAGATGCAGGGCTGCAGCTCCTCAGGTCTTCCTCCCACACTGTCCACCTTCCAAACCTACAACTCTTGTTCTTATGCTGCTTCCTTTCCGTTCCCAGTCCTTTACCCGTGGTGTGCATGGGCTCCTAAGCGCAAGGGCACCGAAGACTCCTGTTTTCCCCAAAGCAAACACGGCACTGATCTGCAGAGCCCGTTTTGCCTTGTGGCAGCAGGCAGCTGCAGCAGACGGGGCCGGGAGCCAGGGGCGGCCGCCACACCTCGTGTGCTTTGATCTCGCAGTTTGCAGCCTCCCGTGCCAGACACGGCCTGTCAGCCGGGCCCGCACCTGGCCCGGCCCCGCGCTGCTGCACACGGGGAACGGGCCTCACTGCCGCGAGGAGCCTCCCCGCTGGAAGAGGCTGGATGAGCTTGTTTCATGGGCTGCTGCTTTGAACTCCCTTCACCTTGCTGCCTCCCACATCTGGAGCCTGAGGTGAAGGAAGATGAAAGCGTGCTGGGGAGTGCAGAGGCTTGTGAGGAACGCTGGGAATGCTCCCAGCCTCTGAGCAGGGCTCCCGACTTGGCCATTCCCCAACTCGGGAAGTTACATCTCATGGATTAGAGGAGCCATCCCTGTGTTTGTGCAAACTACCAGGGGTGCACTTGATGTACACTGGAGTGTTTGTACATAAACCAGTGGGTGTTTGTAGGTGCTTGCATTTATACTTACAAACAGTGGGTCTGATAGTATTCAGAGATCATGCCTGGATTTATCTTGATACTTTTCAGAGACACTGATGATGACCAAACTGTCAGAGTCCAAAGTATTTAACATTTACAAACCTTGCTTGACAACTTACCCACTGTATCTTCCCATTGACTTCAACAAGTTTTAAATCAGATCTTTAAAACATTGAAAGGAAGAAAAAAGGAGAAGAATTTCCAACAAATACTGCTTTCCAATTCTGCTAGGCTTTGTAGTAAATCTATTAAAAGAAATGGCAAGTCATTATGAAATGCACCTGGCCAATTATGCTGAAGCTGAGCACTGTCTCCAGCTCAGGCAACCCTGTTGGCATGAGCATCAGTCTCATGGTGTTCTGCAAAATTAAGGCACTTGCTGGGCTAGCTTTTCTAAATAAGGATGTTTTTCTAAACGGAAAATTTCAGATGCACATTTTACATTAGTAGCAGAGCATAAAGTGTATTTTTCTGACCTGTTTGTTGCGTTTATGGTTTGTGCTATCATAACATTCCCTGAATGTTAGTGTTAGAGGAGGAAGAGAAAACTGCCTTTGCAAATATATAATAGTGTAAATCTTAGTCTCTCTGGTCTTTTTAGAATAACAAACAATGATACATAATTAATTGTAATTTTTCTGGAAGTGACATTATCACCATACTCATAAATACCCACAAGGCAAGGACTGTCCCAGGGGAGATAACTTTCTTTCAATAGTGTGATAAAATGCTCTCATCACAGACAGTATTTATTGCCTGTGTCTCTTGAGAGATGATTAAAACAGGAGAAGAGCAAATAAGCAGACACAAAGCATCCCACTATGCTCATTTCACAGGCTTGTTTCTACTTGTTTAAAACACAGTGTATTAATATGGGATCTGAGATGATAATTTTTCCCTCCTGCTTTTTTACTGGGTTTTTATTATTGTTTTTGAGAAAACCATCTAGAGAAACCTTAATATCTTTTAAAAACTCCTACACTGTGCTATAATCCCTGCTGCAGTAAACTGAATACAATCTCATCACTTAGTTTCCTCTAGCTAGAATTCATCCCCCTTTGTGAGCACAAACAGAAAGGCATTTCATTACATTCCCTTTTCTTACAAGGCAAACCAGCAGAAATGAAAATAAATTAATAGCATTAGAATTATATATTATTTACTCTCCTTAAACAAAGAACGAGCCATAGTAAAGTCATGTTTTGGGGTTTTTTAGCTGAACAAAATGCCCTTTTTGATTGATTGCTAGACTTTCAGAAAGGCAAGTGACATTTCCTGCAACACTGTCTGCAGCTCGCAGTACCCTTTAGGAAAAGCTAAGGAGACTTACAGTTTGAAAAAATTTCAAAGGTGCACACTCAGCTAGGATGAAACAGTGTGGATAGGTTCACTTCAGCCGAGTTGGTGAAAAACTCCCATTGCCAACTTTTCCTTTGTTTTTTGAAGTTGCTCTCTCAGTGTATGTTTGATTCATACCACCTAAAAATGAATCTGCAAAGCAGAAATTTTATCTGTGCCATCATGGTATCAGTATTTCCTTCTTTTTGTTTCGAGATAACTTAAGATCCTAAAATGAGTTTCAGTTTCTTGCTCCTTTTTCAAAAGGCCTTGTTTTTTTGCTTTTCTTTTTAGATAGACACCTTTTCTGCATTAATGATACAGTAATTTTTTGATGTCTCTTTTTGTGACATTGTTTAAATTTTCCATGAGTAGCAGCATCATCTACTTGCTTCAGAAAATATGATGGAAAGTTGAATAGAAAGGTCAAAATGCCTCTGACCATGAATAGCTGACAGTACATTCACGATTAATTAAGGTTCATATGCAGCATAAATTAAATGCACCTTTAAATCAAATAAATTATAACCTCTAGTACTCCTTAAGACTATTACAGTAGTTTAGAAACTAATATTTAGTCATACAGTGCCAAAAATTTGGAATTTTTGCCTTTAATTTGCTGAAGTTTGAACTTCCTATTTTGCTGTACCATCCAGAATCTTTTACACTAAATTTCTGCCTAAGGTTTTAGCTAATTTCTGTCTACAAGGAAAACCTTTTTATGTTAGTGAAGTATATGAACTAGAAAATGAAATATTAACAGACAGAAATTCTTTTCCCATAAGTTTATGTTATGGAGGAAAACACTTTTGAAAATTGAAAACATTCAGGTTCCTTCCTATTAATTCTCCAAGGTTTATGTGGATGTCTTACTAGATCTTGATAACCATTTTGGTCTGCAAATATGTTCTATCAGAACCCTGTCTTCTTCACAAGTATCAGCCGTTGATGATGAGATGAAAACACATTTAGACAAAGACAGCAAATGTGTTCTCCAGAACTGCAAGATACGTTTCCTTGTTTGACAATTTTGCTTACCTTGAAGGTTTTACATTTAATAATACATATTTCAGCACCATAAATTACATTCTAAGAGACATAATATGATGGCCGGTTTGTATTGCCCGATTCTTCTCACAATTTGAAATGACTAAAGAAGCAATGTCTCCATATAAACCGGTTCAATGGAATTTATTTTTTTAACAGCAGTTTCCTTTGTTTCTGCAGTCTTCAAAACATATGACAAAAAGCAATTTTCCCCTGGTTTCTTACAAGACAACTACACCTTGCTGTTTTTCCACGCATTGACTGTGCTGCAGTACACATTATTATGGCATGATTAGAAACACAATGACTCATGATACTTTTGAATTTAAACAATACATTGAAACTTTTTAAAATTTAAACCTCTGAGAAACTCACCAGCAAGCAAAGTAATGGTGGTGCAATTAATACTGCCATACAAAAAAGAATTTAATTTCCTGTAATTTGTGAAATATGAATAGTTCTGTAAATACTCAATGCTAGCTTAACTCCAAAATGAGCTAACATCTGCTCAGTTTTAGGTGAATAAAGAACTAGAGCTGACTTATGTTGTTTTTCTTCACTGTTTGTTTTCTTTTTTTTTTTCACCCTAAATAATGGGAGTCTTTCATAGTAAAGTCTTATTTTTCCTTGAACTTCAGCAACACTTTCACTAGTTACTTCTTTAATTATTTGATACAAAAAATATTACAAGTTTGTGCAACTGATTCTAATTTTTTCATTAGTATTTGATTTTAAACTATGATAGACATTAACATGATACCAGTTTAATTTTATGCGAAATCACTCATCCAGGTGGCTTGACATGAGAATTAATCCACCAGATACTGCTAAAAAATAAGAAGAAATTTTATTTGTTATTAGATGAAACAATTACCACTTCTCTTCAAATTTCAAGAGTCCTGTATTCAAAATAAGTGATTTTAATAAGCTGGTAGTTGTTTTGGTTGTGTCCCTAAATGGGAAAGATATATAGAACAAAGTTAAATTAAGGAAAAGTCAAGAGGTCAAATAATTACTTACTGTCTGCGACAGGGAGGTGACAAATCTATAAACATAACAGGACTCAAGTCAGGAAAGTGATAAAGATTTTTTGACCTATGAGGGAAGAGTCCTACTTATGAAGAAAAAGAGTTGCCATAAATAAAAAACCACATGAAAATCATAATACTTATTATTAAAATTATTAGAAATGTACCTAGATTATGAAATTTAATTCTTACTTAATTTTGGGTTTAAGCTCAGGTTTCTATTCTGATATGCAAGCCTCAAGGATCTTGGATTCTAGATGCCTCACCGTACAACACAAGAGTCATCATCAAAAGGATGTAGTTAAAGTCATGCAAAGGTAGAAGTTCTTCCAGCTTCTGCTGTGACTATATCAAACTACGCAAGAAAATATTGCAGAATCACAGAATCACAATATGAGTGAGGTTGGAAGGAACCACAGTGAGTCATCTGGTCCAGCCTTGCTGCTCAAGCAGGGTCATTCTGAGCACATGGCACAGGATTTTGTCCAGATAGTTTCTGAATATCCCCAGTGGGAGAGCATCCACAACATCTCTGGGGAACTTGTTCCAGTGCTTTGACACCCACACAGTAAAGAACTTCCTCATGCTCCATGTCATCATTCCAACATATAGGTCAAGCATGATTTACCTTTAGTGAATCCATGCTGACTAGTCCTGATCACTTTCTTGTCATCCATGTGGATAAAGATGGCCTCCAGAATGAGATGCTCTATTGCCTTTTCAGGGATTGAAGTGAGAACAATTGGCTGCTAGTTCCCTGGGTCCTCCTTCTTGCTTTCAGGGGGACACATTCTGTCTTCCAGTCCTCGGCATTGCCCTATCTTCACGACCTTCCAAAGAGGATAGTGGACCACCTTGTTATGGTGTCCACTAGCTCTCTCAATGCTCTTGGATTAATTATGTCAGGACCCTTGGACTTGTAGATGTCAAGTCCCTCTAGGTGTTCTCTACCCCAATCCTCCTTGACCAAGGGAAGGTCTTCTTTCCAACATTCTTTTACCCTGGTATCTTGCGTCCAAGATTCATGAGGACTGATCTTGTCAGTGAAGATGTTCTTTGAACAAATCCCAAGGGAACCTTTTCAAACAAGGCTCCTTCTTTTCTGTCTTTCCTTCTTTCACTTTTCAATCCTCTATCTCATATTCACATTCCTAACCACTACTTTGCTCTAAAGTGAATGCTAGACACTGTCATTTTTGAGTTACAGGACATCAACACAACACATTAAAATTTTTGCTCCATCTTGTACTATAACAGGATTCCTGCACAAAAGAAAGTTTAGAGCTTTCATATATTCCCTTCTTTAAATATTGTTTTTAATTTAATTTTCAAGTATTTTTAAGCTTTTGGGGTGGGGTTTCTAACCTGTTATACTGGCCTTAACTCTATGAAGAAGCTTCAGTATTCTTTTAGTGCCTTGCAATTTCTTTTTGAAGTATTTTTCCTATGTAAGTATGCTCAAAATACAAAACTTGATTGTAAGAATTTTCATGCCGAGCTCCAGTCTGGAGTGAATTCTATGGCTAGGTTATAAATTCTGGAGAGCAGAAGTTTATAATGGAAATGCTTCTAAGTCTGCACACTGAACTGCTGCTGGAATGATTTTCAACACAGTATAAAGGCCACTTGAAAGTTTTTTATTTTCCCCCATAAAGACAAAAAGATCTATTTCAGAAGGTGGAACTTTTGAATAAAACAAATATTGTTCTTATAGTATTCTAATATGAAATTAAATTCAGTTTATTCAGCTATTAATTTTTTCCTAAAAATTATGATGCCTTTCTGAGCATTAGGTTTTTCTTATTGAAACTGACAACAGGTAAAGCAAATGCTGTACATAACGGGACAGAGTGACGTGAATAATCAAGAGTATCAGTGCATTTCCTTAGATTTAAACATACTGTGTGATCTCAAAACGTCCCAGCTACAACCAGTCTGATAAAACCATCTTAAAACCCAGATAGTTTTCTTTCTTTTAAATTTGGTTGAGCACAGGGACAAGCATCTCCATATCAGAATTCGCTACATATTTAGGGAAAGAATCATGCATAAAGATTGGAGAATCTATGCTAGTAGATGCTAGTATGCTAGCAGACTTCACTAATGACAAATTTAATTAATTTTAAGAACATTCATGAAATTCCCATTGGTTTACGTTTTTAAATTTTCTTCAGTATGTAAAATATTTGTTAAGGGCATAGGCCTGTGTATTCCTGCTAATCTAAGAATCTGTTTAATGCCTAAACTTCATAGCTGGTTCCTGACTACAGGTTTTATCAATTTTAATCTTCTGGAGAATATATGTGCTACATAAACGAGAACTAAAGATAATAAATCAAAGTAGAATACCATGGAATGTATTTTTTCCAGCTACTTATTAAAATCTGCTTTATGGAATATACAGGAAATACAATTTGTGTAGAAGCAGATTGAAATTGTAATAAGTAATTCTAGTCTTTCCCATTTACCCACAGATTAATCTTCACATTTATACATATGATGGCTACAAATATTTTAGATTTTATAGAGCAGATACACATTTAACCAAACCCTTTGATCATGGTGAGATACTAGGAGAGATTTTCATCATCAGTCATACATCTACAAGTATAATGATCATACATGTTTACACCTTGCTTATAAATACAAACTAGCACAATCTATTAGGGTATTAATTTACTACTTGATAAAAAAGATGTTTAATTTAGATGACAAAAAGCTTTCTGTACATATCTCTTGTCACCCAATATATTTAGAAGTTTGCAAATCAGACTTGTAAAATTCATTCATGCTGAATAAATACACTCTAATCCACCATGAAATGTGTAAAGCAGTGGTGAAAATACATTACATTTTCAGAAGATCTCACCATTGGTCTACAGTTAGAGTTGAAATCAATATATATAAATGATACTAATAAACTTTTTAGTTTGATAGAAGCAATGTACATAGAAGATACATAGATTGCTGTTGCCACAGACTTCATTTCTTGGGTTACTAACATATGTAAAAGTCATCTCACTATGATACATAGCACATCCTATTGTATGACAAAGGTGTTAATAATAGAATGTGACAGAGACATACACCATGCCTGGTCTTTTTTGCTATTTCTGTGATGTAAAATTTTACTTGTTTTCCAATTGACATAGGTTCTCTTAATTTCCTTGTAACTTTAGAATTAGACCTGCAGTTTTTGCACATTCTATACTTCTATTTCTCNTGACATAGGTTCTCTTAATTTCCTTGTAACTTGATTTAGAATTAGACCTGCAGTTTTCGCACATTCTATACTTCTATTTCTCATTGAATGTGTTGGAAACTACAGCACTCTAAAGCATTACTGTACTAAGTGTTATTGAAGGGAATGTTTTGACTAATCCATATACATTAAATATGGGGAAAGAAAATGTTACCTGGTTGTTCTAGTACAAATAACTATTGATATGGGTTTCCTTCCAGTTGCCTTTGTTACATGAAACATTAAATATAAAACTTAATGCTGTGCTTATATTTGATCCAGATATTAGAAAAAATATGGACTGTCATTATGTCATTATTTCATGCAGCCTGTTGACATGCATGTACTGTGTACACTATATACTTCATTTAAATTATGATTTACAAAAATACAAAAGGTAATATATAATTTTCTCAACCTTAAATAAATGCTGGAATAAAAAGCAATATTATCAGATTGTGACATAAGAAATTAACCTTTTCTACTTGCCTGCTGTTTGAATTTGAACACTCTGAAACTAGCTACATGTGCAAAGCAAACCAGGAAAGCTGTTGGGAGTGTTTGAGTACTATGTTCAGCACATTAGAATGCCAATAAGGTTTTCCACCATTTCTGTCCCCCATTCATCATTATTTATTGCATTGTATTTAAATGATCTAGCCACTCCCTTAAAAAACCAAAAACAATTAAAAAACCCAAATCAAACAAAAAATCCAACAAAGCCCAACCCCGGGGAGGGGGAGGGGGCGGGAAATTGACCCAACAAATCACAAGCAATTAAAAAAGAAAAACCAGAAAACACTGGTAGATGTAGTTCTGGGAAACTGAAGTCACAGTTCAATTTATAGTGGCAAGAGAAGTATAAGCATTGAAAAAATATTATATCAAATCTTCTGGCCTTTCAATCTGGAGCCTGAAATAGGGAACATCAGTTTAGTGTAAAGACTATGCTCAGGTGAAACACATAAAAAAAACTTAAACAAGAAGACATTTTAAAATGTTACTAACAAGTAACACTTAATAACCTATCTTTTTTTTACTTAAATTGATGTATGTATTTGTTGGCTTTGTTGATTAGAGACAAAAAAGCATGACTAAATTTTGGTTATGTGTTTCTCTGTCAAGGCTGTTCAAAAAAATGATATTTTACATTGGATATTTATGAAAATGTCAATAATCTCAGAATGCTCATAGTTGTATAAATATAGCTAAAATACTCCATTTTGTTGTCAGTATTCCAGTCATCTAGAAAGAGCAAACAGCACTGTTACTGAGGTGATTATCATAGATGAAGTATTGAGGTAACAGATACAAATAAATTACTTATTCTGTGAAAATAGTTTACTGATAGCCATAAATAATGTATACAGTCAAACAAGATAAGCTAAGAAACTCAACAATTTATCAAAACAACTGAACTTCTTACAGGACTATTTATATGTGTGTAAACAGCAACAGATATAATTTTGGGGTTTTTTGCATAGTTCTTTTATTCTTTTATTTTTATTCAACTATTGTGAGTGAAACTTACCATTCTGTGATTCTGCAAGGGAAAACAGTCATTTTTTGCATTGTGTGGCAAGCTGTGACAAACTAGCTTGAGATTGTTCAGAATGATATTTGGTTGAGTGATGGTTTGAACATAAGAAAATCTGGAAACCAGAAAAATAAAAAGGGAACCCAAAGAGAAGAAATAGTTTCTGCATATCTTCAAAGAGAAGAGTAACCCTCTGCTACAGAGATGTTACAGAGTTCTTTTATTATGAGTAAATAGGAATTTTATGTAAATATACAA
>VXBB01017011.1:1647-25577 GCA_013399915.1 Illadopsis cleaveri
TTCTCCTTTAGTCCAGCCTACCAATGTATCCTCTTTCTCCCTGCCCATCCTAAGTCCTGTCCCCTAAGTCCAGAAACTTCGAAGAGTTCTGCCCAGCGGTTGGCAGGACCCTTGAGACCCCTCCCCAGTGCACCTTTGATTTGTTCTGAATTATGTAACCCAGTTGGCATCTGCTCCCCAGTTTTGTCCCATTGGTGTAAAGTTTGTATCCACCCCTCCAGCTAGCCCTGAACAAAACCCCCTCCGGAGCCCAGGTACAGGGTCTCTCCTGAGGAACTGGACTTAGGGTGAGGGGTTTCCTCTGTGCTCCCCAATAAACCTTTGTTCCTCGCCTCTGAGAGTCCCCTCTTTCATTCGAACCACGGTCATGACAGTGAGAGCCGAGGTTCTGCAGAGCCAAGAGCCCACGCTTTGATTTTGTTGAGGCGTGTCGGAGCTGACCGGGCTGCCCAGCCGAACGCGGGCTGACCAGCGGGACACGCACAGCAACAAGTTTTGCCGGCAAATAAAAGTAACATGGGGATGCTTATGAGAGTTTGCTAAATGTGTGAGATGGATTTGAAAAGCATGAGTTTCTGATTATTCCTAGTTGTGATTGTGGTTTGCGAGGAGGGGATTTGATGACTGGAGTTGGGAATGCGAGTTGGTGTTGTAAGGGGTGATGGGGAGGCTAGCAGTGTTGGAATATGGAAAACTGGATGTGGGGCCACTACAGATTACTCTGAGGCAACCCGGACAACTGGTGTCTAAAAACCAATACCCTCTTTCAAAGGAAGGAAAGAAGGGGTTGCAGCCTGTTGTTGAGCTAAAGGCAGGTCTTTTGAAGCTGTGTATGTTTCCCTATAACACTCCTATCCTGCCAGTTATGGTGCAGGACCTCAGAGTAGGCTATTAAACCCAGGCACTCCACCGTCCCAGATCCTTGTACCACCTTGACTTGGGCTTCCTGCTCACACTGCTAAGGGATGCTTTCTGGGGATACCCACTTACAGAACATAGTAAGCAGTATTGTTTTACCTTTCAGTCAGAAAAAGAGGGAGAAGAGGTTAATTTATTCCATCCTTAGGAATGAGGTTATTGAAGTATGTGAAGGACATGCTGCTATCGGGAGAATGGGAGGAGATGTGTCGTGGTTTGACACCGGCCAAACGCCAGGCACTCAGGAAAGTTGTTTGCTGAGCCTCTCCTGCTACAGGGCAGAGGAGAGGGAAAAAATTAATGAAGGGCTCATGAGTTAAGGACTGGAAGAAAAAACACTCTAAGGGCAAAACAGGTTCAAATTTAAAGGTATAAATTTATTATTAACAGAGTCAGAGGAGAATAAAGAGAAGTAAATTAAGCTTTTAAAACAGCTTTATCCCCCCAGCCCTTCCTTCCTTCCCACTGACAGCACAGGGAGATAGGGCATGGGGGTTTTGGTCAGTTCTTCACCCTGGATCTTTTCCTGTTTGCTCAGGTAATGGACCCCCTGCCCCCCACTATGCTGTGGGGTCTCTCTCACAGGCAAATAGTTTGCCCAAAACTGTTGTGAGGAGGGTCACTCGTCTGCAGGGTGTAGTCTTTTAAGGATAGGCTGCTCTAGTTTGGAAGCAAGAGCCCTCTCTCTCTATTCGGGTCTCCCATGGGATCACAGCTTTCTCTGGCATCCACCCGCTCTAGTGTGGGCACTTTTTCCACAGGCTGCAAGTGGATCTCCACATTCCCCGTGGACTTCATGCATTACAGGACGACAGTTTGTCTCTCCATAGTCTTCACCACAGCTTGCAGGGGTATCTCAGCTCTGATGCTTGGAGCATTTCCTCCCCCTCTTTCTTTTCCACTGACCTTGGTGGCGCCATATTGTTCTCCTTTACATCCTCACTTCTCCTCTTCTCTGACTAGAAGAAAAACTGCTGTTCATAGATACCATTGCCAACAAGTTCCACTAATTCAAAGATTCCTGCAGCATTTCAGAGCGCTGAGAGGTTGATCTCCTCTAGGGTCCATGCTGGGGAGTTGTTCACCATGTTTCTGCCAGCAGCCACACAGCCGTGCTGCCACTGGGTGGGCAGTGCCAGCCGCCGCGGTGCTGGTGCTGTTTAACACCTCTCTCCTTGCAGGGAGCTGGGAAGGAGAAGCCGCTGTCACCACTCCTGCCCTTCTGCCTGCACCGCAGCTGGCTAGGGGAATCAGGAAGGCAAGGCTCAATGCGGGCCATGGAAAAAACCTGCCTGTGCCCTGTTTTGATTTCCTTCTTAAACACATCACAGAGGCATGACCAACCTCTCTAACTGGCCCAGTGGCATGTCCATCTTCAGAGACATCAGAGACTGGCTCTGTTGGACGTGGTGGAAGCTTCTAGCAGCTTCTCACAGAAGCTACTTCTGTGACCCTCCCTCGCTACCAAAAACCAGGCTGTACCAAATCAACACAGTTTTCTACCCTAAGTGTTCTTACATCAGCTGTTCCAGCCCGCTGCTCCGAGGCTATTGCTGCAGTCCAGCCTGCCACCCAGAGTGGCACCGGGACCAGCTGCCCCTGTGAGTTTCACAAGGGAGTCATTTTCTCTCTCTCCCACCACCCGAGTCGCCATTGCCGTGTGGAGAGAGGCGGCCGAGCTGGCGCCACAGCGCCCCCTGCAGCCGCGGGGGAATCAGCGCACCCGCCCTGCCCGGCCGGGAGCCACCAGCGCCCCTGCTGGCTGTGCCCGGAACTGCACCAAAGGGGAAGGTGCCCGCGGCCGGGAGAAGGCTGGGACTGGCTCTGTGCTCTGTTTGTTGTTGCTGCTGGGGCTGTTGTTTGTTTGCCTTGTTACACACACTCTAGTAAAGAACTGCTATTCCTTTTCCTATATCTTTGCCTGAAAACCCCATAGTTTCAAAGTTACAATAATTTGGAGTGAAGGAGGGATCATATTTCCATTCCAGGAAGGTTCCTGCCTTCCTTGGCAGACACTTGTCTTTTAAACTGTCTCAAGTCACCTTCTTGTCTGTCATGTGCCTTAGCATTGCTTCCATGATCTTCTCAGGCACAGACAATGAGGCTCACTGGTCTGTAGTTCCATGGGTCTTGCTTTCTCCCCTTTTTAAAAAAAGGAAAATTATTTCACTTGTTGCAGTCCTTAGGGACTTCGTGTGAGTTTTAAATTAGGGTTGGAGAGGCTTGGCAGTGCCATCAGCCTGTTCCCTCAGGATCCTGGAGGACATCTCATCAGGCCTCACAGACTTATGACCTGTCAGTTCCCTCAGGAGATCCTGAACTCTGGCAGTGGGAGGGACTCTGCTCCCCCAACACTCACATGGAACTTCAGGGACTTGAGAGATGCCTTTATACCTTGTTTTGTTCGTATCTCAGCCTACAAAGTTTACTTTTGTTTTTCCCAATCTCCTGTTCCCCAGAGGAGAATGGATGAAGAGGTAGGGGGTGAGGAAGTGGCTGTGTGGTGTTTAGTTACCAGCTGGGGTTAAACCACAATGGTGGAGACCCAGAATTGTGCACATGAGCTGCTTGAGCAGTCCATGCCAGGGCTCACCAAAAGGGGGGCAGTGGGAGGAACCTCTTTCCAATAGGAACTCACTGCCCTGCTGTGCCACAAGCTTGGTCTTTGGTGGTTCCTCATCCTGGAACTTCCCACTAACAGCCACAGCCATCCTAGATGCCTTCCTTAGGGGCACAGGAGCAATATACTCGGGCAGTAAGGATGGTAGCAACTGACCACATGGTGTGGCCAGTGGATGGAGAGCAGCATTGGTTCCTGCTCAGCTCTTGCCCGCCACATTTCCAACTGTGCCTGCAATTGTAGCTCCCTCATGACAAGAAATACAGTGCTAAGCTGAAGCAAGTCCCAGGGACCCCCAAGGTGGAGAGGGTCTAGTGCACACAGCTTGTAACATGGGGCTGTGGGACCTTGGCTTACCCATCCCGTAGACAAGGGGGCTCAGGTGGCCCTGGCAGCAGCATTGTGTGGATGATTGTCGAGAGGGGACCACACAGGCCAGCATCAGTCATAGCCTGTGCTAGCAATCACCAGGTGACATGTTACAGTCTCATGGCTCTGGTTGCTGGTGGGTGCAGCGTAACATGCAGAGGCTTGGTTGAGGTAACTGAGTGATGCTGTGAGGCACAGCCCCAGTGCAGTGCAGATTCACCCCAGGCTCTTACACAGCATCACCCACATGCCACTGCGGGTGGCCTCAAGATGAACAGACCAACATCAGGATGTGCAGCTCTGTGCTGAGACAGATGGGGGACTGAAAGTGCCCTCTGAAACTGTCATGCTCATCCTCAGGTCTTTACCCTCTCCTCTGTCATGAGGGAAATGATCAGCATTGCATTTGTGTCTTTCCTTGCTAGTGCTCTGCCCTACCTACCCTTGGCCCAGGCTTACCTGCATTCTACCGTACCCAGAGAAACCTTGGCTTCCTCCTACCCTGGTGGTTCCATCGTTTGGCATCAGTCATACAGCTGTGCCACAAAAGCTGCATGGCTCAGCTCTGGGTCAGGCTGGCTGGCTCCATTAGTTTTGGTCAGTCCTTGAATCCAGTCTGGCACATGTAACATCATCCACTAGTCAAGCAATGCCTAAACCAATGCCCGGAGGCATCAGCCCACAGAAAGCCCAAGCAGGCGGGTGTGCCCAAGCAGTTGGTGCTGTCAAAACACACAGCACTTCCTGAAGGTCGCACGTGAAAGGACAGCAGAGAGGGAGGGACAAGGAAAGGGCCCACTCTCATCTCCCACATGGGGAGGAGGGGACAAGACAGCAGCCTTCCTCTTCAGAGACCTTTGAGAACCTGCAGGTATAAGCCAGGCCTTGCAGATCCCAGCTGAATGGATAAACACAACTGTATAAGAATGAGCAGGGCTGCTGGGTGCCCCTGGGGAGAGACTCCAGTTGTTACTCACCTTTATTTACAGCTCATTGGGAGCTAAGGGCAGAATGGAAGAATAGAGAACAGCACAGAACTGCCTGAAAAAGAGTAAGAAGAGAGATCCTGGAAGTGATCAAACCTTGAAGACAGTATCACATGGGAAGCAAAAAGCGCAGCCTGGAAGGACTTGGGGATGCTGGTGGATGTTAGGAATGAATTCCTGGTGGTTTTTTTTTTTTTTNGCAAAGAGAAATTAAAACAGTGACCCCAACAAAAAAAAAGTAAGGGGCATCTCCTGGCCCTGATTTGGGAATTTCTACTCGGTCGCCGTAGCTTTAAAAGACCTTGCAAGTGAGAGACCCCAGGGGAGTTTAGAGGCAAAATATTCCGATTCTTGGGGGCGTGTCCCCTGAAGCAGAGGAGCTGTCCTGCTGCCTAGCAACGCGTCAAGGTGTTGCGAAATACCTGCTGGACACCTTCCTCGCCTGTTCCTGACTGCCGGTTGCTGCGATCTTCGGAGACAATCTGCGGACGACCCCCCCATAGCTGAATTTTTTAATAAAGAGCTGAAAATTAATAAAGGCCCAGGCCCGTTCTTTTCAGCGGATGTGAAGGTAGATATGTCTTGGCCATTTGTCCTGGCACCCAGAACCTCCTCCGTGTCCTGGGCTGATTCCCCAGTGTGGGGATCAGGAGCTGGGGCAGATTCTGCCCCTCTCCCCCACTCAGGGGAGACACCACCTGCAGAGCTGCCTCTAGCCCTGGGGTCCCAGCACAGGACAGACATGGAGCTCTTGGAGCACATCTGCTACTCCTTTGGCAGCTCCCACGGGCTGACCTGGGGCCATCACCTGCAGCATCCATCCCACAGGGAGGTGGATGGGAGAGGACCCTCCCTCAGGGCCTGGAGTTTAAATAGCATGAGGCTGGTGCAAGGGGGAACATCCACAGCTGCTCCAGCTGGCAGGACCAGCAGGGCAGCTGTTCTCACCTACACTCTGCTGGGAGCTGTGCTACAGCTGGCTTCCAGCATCTTCCTGCAGTGTTCTGTTGGATCTGTCCCTCACACCAGCTCCTTTCCTGGCTAGAGGATTCCCTGCAGGTGTAGGACAAAAACAACACAGTCAGCTGCAACTCAGGCAAGCCCTAAGCTTTTTCAGTGCCTAAACCCTTCTCTGCTGGGCGGTACAGAAGTAGAGTGAGCCAAGAAGCAGGGAGACACTGACCATCAGGAGTCAAATGACCATCAGCCCCTGCCTGTGGTTGGAGAACAAGTCTGATGGAGTGCTCAGGATAAGCCACTGCTCAAAGCTTCCCTTAAAAACAAACTTTACAAATGCCTCCACCTCAAGTTTTTGTTCCCAGATGAGGAAGCTTAGTCGAAGGACAAGAGACTCTACCCAAGTAGGGCAGGACAACCATGTTTCCTGTGTCACTATCCAGTGCTCTGCTCTCTAAACCAATCTTCCCCCTTTGTCCCAGCCCCTCAGTCCCAACCAGCTGCTTTTCCACAGCTTGGATTAACCAGCTCAGAAGCCTGGGCAGGTACACACACACCAGTGAACATGGGGAACACACATCACACTTGATATAACAGAGACATTAACACGGACAAATGAGATGGGAACAGAACATTCCTACAAGACACAACTTGAATTTATGTTTATTTTATATATATATTTTTATATATATATATACCTTTGTATAGATTAAACTGGGAGGGATTTTATCATATACATTTTTTTGGTATAATACATGAGAAACAGGGACAGGAACACAGCAAATATAAATCAGTACATTCCTTCAGTGAACTCCTTGACACACTGAGACTGAAAAATTGCATGCAATGGGGAGACAGAGAGAAGGGAAATCAATTTTATTAGAAAAAAAAAGAAACAAGATAATCTAGGTACAACTGTCAACAGAGGAGCAGCACTATAGATGGCAAACCTGTATAAATTAAAAGAAAATTCCACTCTGACATCTACTATGCTTTAAAGTGCAATGAAGCCTGATTTATTTACCTACAGAATACAGGAAAGTTTCCCCCTCTCCCCATTCCACTCTATCCCTAAAAAAAACCCAAACAAACCCAAACAAACAAACAAACCAATAAAATAAATCTAAAGGATATACATTATCCACAGTCCTATAGAGACGCCTACATCTACTCAGTAGCACCAAGAATCTGATATGGGTGTAATTAAAATCAATTAAAACTCGGGAGCAATGGTAACATCTGTTAGCTGCTTCTGCAGACCTCCTGCCCTTTACGAGTGCCTGGGGGAGAGGTGGCTCTCCCTGTGCTGGGGTGATGGTGGCCCGGCGGGTCTGGCAGCAGCACAGCACACACAGCACAGCGAGAGCAGCGCAGGGACAGGGGACAGGGGGACAGGGGGACAGGCCCCGCGTGGGGTCTGCACAGCTGGGTGGGGGTGTCACACACCTGGGCGGGCACCTGCGGGGAGCAGGACTGACCTACACAGAGGGGAAGGGTTGTGTGAGTCCAACACGCGCCACGAGCCTCTTTGGTGACAGGGGGATGGGAAGAGGGAGGGAGGGAGGGAGAGGAAGGGGGTCACCACGGCCCCCCCTCTTGTGAGCCTCTGGCTGTGTTGTCTTCCGAGGCCAGGGGCCTCTGTGCCACAGTTCATCTGTCTCCACATGCCACCTCTGAGCAACCCTCAGAAGCCAAAGGTCTCCTGGGAAGCGTAGACCATGTAGAGGAAGCCATCCTCGTCCTTCTCCTGCTCGTAGATCTCTGAGATGGGGGTGGACACGCTGACCATGCTGTGCTGGTTCACCAGCAGGAAGAACGCCTGGGTGGGATTCAGCTGCAAGCGGCGCCTGTGGGGGCAAGGGCAGGAGAGGCAGGGTGAGCCCACCTGGGGTGGGTGCCCTGACAGCCAGTTCCACCTCCCCAGCCATGCTATTCCCTTGTGCCAGGCCTGCACAGCTAGGGCCTCCTCAGGACCTCCTCCCACCACTCAGGACATGGTATCCATGAGTCCAGCTGAGCTGCTCAGGCTCCAAGGCCTCCTGAGTCAGAATTCTGCAAAGCCCTCTTTCCCAAGTGCTACTTGCAAGGGCAAAGCAGAGGGGCCTCTTCCCTCTGAGCTGAAGAATAAAAAGAGGGGATGGGACCCCTTCATTGCTTGTGAGTGTCCCCTTGAGGGACCCCAGCCCTTCACAAGGTACTAAACCTGCCTTCCCCTGGCCCCCCACAACAGTCTATACCACACACAAGGATGCTGCAGCTGCCACGTCCCTATCCCTGCCCTCAGCAGCTGCTTCTGCCTCACCCTCACCCCACCACTCTGCAGTGAGTGGCCTGTGGGTAAGGACAGGCTCTCAACATGCCAGCTGAGGCCACCCCACTCACCGGATTATTTTGACCAATTCACTCATGTTGACATGGTCTGGGACAAGGAACTTGGTCTTGTCCAGCACTGGCAGCTGTTTCTCCCCTTTGTAGCGTTCGATGATGACCTGGGGGGAAAGTCAAGGGTAGGATTAGTCATGTTCATAGTGCCCCACATGCTGGTCCCAAGGTCAAATACAAATCCAACTAGCACGGGTAGAAAAGCTGAGGTAAAGCCTCACTTTGCTTCACCCTCACAGAAAACAAAACAAAAAAAGGACATGAGTAGTGACCACCAGGCTGGCTGCAGGTGGCTCTTCATCAGTCACCTGTGCCTGAGCCAGGCAGTGAAGAGTGTCCAAAACAATGAACTAAAGCTGGCTGAGAAACAGTGGGCACCACTGGACTGATACAGATTCTTGTCCTCTGGCATGCAGAGGAGTGAAGTATTTTAACATCACTTTCAGACTGACCAAAACCACAGGTTTTGCTGGCTTGAGCTACAGGCAGCTCACAGTGCAGCTTCCTTCCCCTTTCCTTTCTGCTGCCATTCAGCATCCTTCTGCCTGCTCAGGAACTGCTGTGGATATTCCCAAGCAAGCAGTTTTTAGAAGTTCCAGTGAAGCCACTCAGGCATTCCTTCAGAAAGGGGGTGTTTGGATTTCCCAATCCCGCTCCTTATGTTAACAGTCAGACACACGGACTCCAAGAAGGATCAGAAACCCAGGGCCACCCTAGCTGTGCACTGAGCTTCCCAGGCACTCCTGCATGGTGTCACCACAGGGACAACCCAGCCCGTGCTCCTCTGCCAGACATCTTGCTTGGAAAAGCTCTTACCATCCCTACATTCTGAAATGGGTGAATGATGATTTCTGATCCATTTTCCTGCTATTATAATTAATGATTTTCTTCTGTGAAGCTGTTTGCTGACAGCTACAATTGCTGTTCTAAACCAGCCTGGAAGGGTACCTTTTGTGTACTGAGAAACAAAGCGGCAGGCAGTTAAAACAGGGAATGTACTTTTAAGTAAAATTAAAGTAAGTGAAGGATATACAGAATAATATGTTCCCATTACAGTGATGCTCTCTCACATCTCTCCAGGAACCTGTTGTTTTCCCCACAGAGAGACTCTTGGATACTCATCAGTCTATTATCCTCTCCCACCTGAGACTGAACATTATTTTTCGCTATAAGGCAAGGAATTGCCATTATTTATTTTCCCAGGTCCTTTCCAAAAATACTCGAAAGATTGCAAATGGCATTTGGCAGCAGAGGGATGGAGCAGTGTGCAGAGAGGATGATCCCCAGGAGATGGCTCTGTGGAGCCCGAAGGACCACGGAACCTCTGGGAACACGGATTTCCTTTCCTTTGATCCCTTGTTGACACATCAGCCTCTGGCAGCAGCAGCAGTGGAACTCCTGCCAGCCTCTCCCAGAGGTGGATCAGACATCCCCGGCTGGAACACTGTGGAGTCACCAGTGAGCTGGGAATGTCTGAAGAGTCCCCCAGGCCGTGGGGCTGATCTGACAGGGCTGGGCTGCAGGCAGCTCCCGGAGGAGGGAGGGGTGTGAGGTGCCTTGGTGGGAGCTCTGCACCAAAACGGCCTCAGCAGAGCCCACCCGGGACAAGTCTCACCCAAGGGAAACCCAAGGCCTGGGCAAACAGCATGTGAACACCAGGTATTGCCCCTTCGGTCTCTTTTGCAAAGGAGGATCTGATTGAAGAACCATTTTCTGCAAGAGACTAAATCATGCTCTGGGACATCCCCCACCAACCTGTTGATGGCCCTTCATCCCTTCAAGGAGGGCACAGGGAGGACAGGATGAGCAGAACCATCCTACTACATTTAACTCGAGTCTTACAAGGACAGGTGAGTATTCTGGCCATGGAGAGGAGTGGTCTTGAGGGGCTGAGCACTCACAACAGCCACATACGAGGATGCTGCTGGGAAACACACAGGCAACAGTGGCCCTTCAGCTTTTTGGTTTGCACGAAGGAGCAGCTGCACAGCAGCTGTTTGTGCACCCACCTTTACCTGCAGAGAGGGCCCTGCACATCTGGATAATGCCTCAATTCTTACAAAAACAAGGGCCAGAGGCCAGTGTCTCTCTTCACCAGCCAGTTCCATCCCAAGAAGAAGAACCTTTAGATTAATCCAAGAATGGCATGCAGTGGCTGCCCTGGCTCTTCAAGCAGCAGCTGCCTTGTGCCCTGAGCAGACACAGAGCCTCTCATGTAGAACAGCTCCAAGAGTTTCTGTTCCCAGAACATGAGCTGCTATTTGGGTAACCCAGCTATGAGAACAGGTGGCCAATGGACAAAACGTTCTTGTCTAGCTCTGGAGGGAAAAGCATGATCAAATGCTAAAGTTACATCCCTGTGGCCACAGGGCAAGTGTACACAGCCACCCCCCATCCCGTATCCTCTTCCAAGCTGCTGCCTTGAGCCAGGGGGTTCCTCAGGGTGGGACACCTGCTCTTGCAGAGGGAACCACCACAGATCTCTGCAGGAATCATGCGTAGTCATGGGTGGGGAGGAGAAATGCTCAGGGCAGAGCCTGAAGTCCTGGTCCCACTGCAAAGGGCGCTTGGACAGTGTTTATAAACACCACCTTTGATCTGGGGCCAGTCTGGAGAGATGTAAAGGGAGTTTGGTAAGGAATATGGCCAGATGTGGTGGTCAACAGAGGCAAGGTCCAACCAGGAGTGAGGCTGGGAATGTATTCCCAGCAGGCACAGAGGCTCAAATGTGTGTATGTAACACCTCCCTGACATCAATGGCCAGGCACAGAGACTGACAGAGACACACACAGCACTCACACAAGCACAGACTACACCAGGCTCATCCTGTCCCCCTCTAGAAGAACAGGATACAGGTCCTTTAGTGGCAGGTTTCACAGTAGCCCTCAGTCATAAAGGTGTTCTGGTGTTGATCCACCCAGAGTCAGGTCAGAGCTGGACACTGGATCTGCAGCTCCCCAGAACAGCCCTCCCAGGAACCCAGAGAAGGTTGTCCCTTCCTCTGAGTCCATAATTTGGGTTTCCATCCACCCCTGTGCCAGGGCAGGGCATTATGTGGGACTCCCCCGCTGCCATTGCCTCTCTGTGCTCCTCTGTGAGTGCTCAGATGAACCCAAGAGAGCCCTCTCTGCACAGCCCAAATACCCCCTCAGCCCTCCCTACCAGCACGAGGGGTGGCCCTGCCTTCACCTTCACAGCCCATGACTCACCAGGCCAGCCTGAATTTAGCATTGCAGGGCTTTGGGAAATGGTTTGCTCCCCGTGCTGCCCAGCACAAGCTGTTCCCCAGCAATTTCAGACTCTCTGAGGGGTCAAACATCTCCAGAAAGATCCCAGGGGCTGAGACAGTGCGGGGGGCACAGGCTCCCTGTCCTCCAACATGGGGGTTCCAGTGAAAAGGCTGAAAGTTCTCTGCTTGCTCTGATTGCCCAAGGAGGAACTGCCCTGTGAGGAGCAGCTGGAGATTTCTTCCCAACAGAGCTGAGTGTAAGCAGCACCTCCATCACAGCACAACCATCTCACCTTCTCAGCAAGAGCTGCGTGTGCCTGTGGTCAGCACTTTATACCAGAGCCCCTGGCACGAGGTGGACAGGGGACCTGGCTCCTGCCCATGTCCTTATTACATGTGCCAGTGGAGCGTCCTGGGATGTGACTTCCCTTGAAACACAAGCAAAGAACTCCACGTCAGTCCCTTCCTCAGCTTTCCCTGCAAGCACACTCATGGAAACAGGAGAGACATGCTCTTCCCTGGGCACACAGCCAGGCCATGCCCTCTGCAAATCCTCCTGGCCCCCTCTCAAAGCAAAAGGGACTTGCCCAAAGACTCCAGCTGGAAACTGGAGATGCAGGAGGGCAGCAGGTGCTGCACAGCTTTGCTGTGGCTTCTGTCAGCAGTAAGGGTGTGACCTTGGATCTCCCCAACTCCCCCGGGCTGTGGGCTCAAACCCGTCTGCTATTTCCAAGTGCCTCTCCAGGGAAGCCAATCACTTGGAAAACACAGTTCCTGTCTTTCACAGATGACCAAGACCTTCCTACAGCCGATGAGCCTGCAGTGCCTGGACCCACAGCAGTGCCCACACCACACTCCTCCTGCACGAGGCTCTGATCACTGCCCAGCACGGAAACCTGCAGGAGCTCTGCCTTGGGAAAGAAGAGAGACAGCACCAAACTGGTGTTGGAGTCTAATAGGGACCAGGCCTTTAGAGACACCAGTGACACAAACATGGCTGGACCTCACAAGGCCTTCATGACCCTTCTCACCTCCTGATTCTTTTTACCCCTCCAAGCAAAACTTGCATTGTGGTGTTGACCCCAACACAAAGAGCACTCCAGCTGTGGGAGCTCTCCCACATGTCTCAGTGATGCCATAAAACTGCCTGTGGATGCACAGCTCTGGCTCCTTCTGTCCCTTCCCCAAGCAACACACACTTGTGTGCAGGCACTTGATACATGCACGTGTGTGCATTTTATGTATAACTTACTTCTAGCCTGGCCTTACTGCCAGAGCATGAATGCACTGCAATTAGCTCTGCCACAGCTCTGGAGAAATGCAGAACCAGTCTAATGCCATTAAAACCATGTTAAAAGCAGAGGTGAATCAATGTGTTGATGACCTGGAGTACTGATACCCAGGGTGCTGTGAGGGGCAGGCCCTGCTCTGCTGAGCTGGAAACACGTGAACACCACAGTGGTGGTGGGAGGAGGAGAAAGAATTCTTCTGGCTGGAAGATACTGTGCTAAAAACAAAACAAGAGTGAGGCAGGAGTGGATTAAGACGGGCCAAGAGCAGTTTGAGACATTCAGTCTTGAAGGCCAGATACTGATAGTCTACAATTTTAAGACAAGGTTGATATTCATCCAACACTGAGAGAGAGCTGAACTAGGAATCCTGTCTTTTTGGTCACAAATGCTGTGATATTGCAAATAGTAAGTCAAGCAAGCCCCAAGTACATAATTTCATAGAATCATGGAATGGTTTGGGTTGGAAGGGAGCTTAAAGGTGAGCAGGAACACCAGGATGCTCCAAGCCCAATCCAACCTGGTCTTGAACACTTCCAGGAGTGGAGTGTTCCTCTAAGTTCTCCATCTTCTCAGGAAAAGAAGCAAATACTCAAGTAGGAACTCAAAACCACACTCCCAGCCAAAGAGCAACTCAGCATATTAGGTGTGACAAGGGCAGGAAGAACTGCAGGTTCATGATGTCTCCTCTGTGCCTGTCAGCTACAGGTACTGGGAAAGCACAGAACAGGTATGAATGATCCTAAGAGAGACTCTGTGCTTTCAATGCAGCAAAGATCAGCCCATGCATCTTTCTCTGGGCAGAGAGAAATCCTTACCACGTTATCCAGGAAAGATCAGGTAGCTACTACAGCCAAAAGGAAAGCCATTTCAGAGTTTTCTCCTAGTGCACTAGCTTGGAAATAGATTTGAGATCAAATCAGTCCCCTGCCTCCAGGGCAGCATGGAGCTTTAGAGCCAGACTGTCCTTTGCACTGCAGAGAACCCATCTGCTATTGAGTAGCTGGCACATACACACACACTGGAGGCTCAACATGCTGTCTTGATTCCAGGAAGCAAAGTTTTGCAAGCTCCATGGAGGCCACCCAAGGAGCACAGAAGGGTCCTGAGAACAGAGTCTGACACAGCAGAGTGAGAACAATCACTTACCGGGATTTTGTTTGGATGCTGCTCTCGGATCTGCTGCACTTCTTTACAACGGTCCGCTGGAGGGAAAGAAGTGAAAAAATGAAGTTAGAAACACCTGTGTGTGGTAGGGCAGGCAGAACTGAGGTACCCACCCTGCAAGCCACAGCCTGACCCAGAGAGATGGACATTTCCCAAGGAATGCACATTCTGCTCACCAGGCCTTTTCTGAGCATGGTTTGCCAGACGTCAGCTTTAGTGACCAACCCCTCCTGGCTTCCTACTGCCCCAGCCATCCTCCCAGGCTGGGACACGCCACTCTGCCTGCTACAACTGGGCAGCACACCTGGAAATCAGGAGAGTGAAAGGAGACCATAAAGATGGCAAAACTAACTTAAATCTACCCCAAGCAAATGCAGCTCCTGGCAATGGGTGCAGGGCAGCAGCACAGCTTCGGGGGCTGTGCTTTGCAAGTTCAGGCTCTTTGTGTCTCCTGGATGCTTCCCCTAGGGAGACAATTCTCCAGCTGGGGCTGGGTTTTAGCCATTTCCTTCTGCCTGTTGTGCACTTCCAAGCACTGTCTGGCACAGTTCCACAAGAGCTGCACCTTGCCAAGCAGGACTCCTTCCCTAGCACAGATCTCCGGAGTAGCTACAACAGCTCTTGGCCTGACAGAAAGTATTTCTAGGCCTGGGAAGTGAAGTATTTTCCTAGTGAAGTATTTTAACATCACTTTCAGACTGACCAAAACCACAGGTTTTGCTGGCTTGAGCTACAGGCAGCTCACAGTGCAGCTTCCTTCCCCTTTCCTTTCTGCTGCCATTCAGCATCCTTCTGCCTGCTCAGGAACTGCTGTGGATATTCCCAAGCAAGCAGTTTTTAGAAGTTCCAGTGAAGCCACTCAGGCATTCCTTCAGAAAGGGGGATACTAGGAAATACTAGGAAATACCAGGAAAATTTCTTTCTAGGAAGAAAACCTTAAGCAAGGAGATGACCCACATACAGAAAGACTTCTCCTGCAGTTGTTCTCACACTTTCTATTTCTATTGCATTTTCCTCTAGAGTTTATGTTTATTGACACACACAACAGGCAGCACACAAAGCTTGTGCACTCTTCCAGTTTACAGGAGAATTTCCAAACCTCTCACTGCTTTACCAGAGGGCTCTCCACTTTCCATAACCCAAAGCAGCAGAAAGCAGAGGAAGAAGCAGTACCAGAGCCAGGTAGGGCTCTGTGCAAACTCTCCCTGGGACACTACAGCCCTGCACTCCTCCTGGAACTTCCACGACTCTGGGAACTGCTCCACAGCCTACAGTGGCCCATCTGAAATGCCCAGAAACTAAGGGGGTGCAGGGGGTGAAGGTCAGTGACTAAGCACTGCCTAGAAAAGAGATCTGGGTATTGCAGAATCTGTCATGGGACCATCCTGCCACACCTGCAAGGCTCCAGCCCGAGTCCCCTCATCAGCTTACACAGCCCCAGCTTGTCACGGCCCACTGGGATAATGGAGGGCAGGATAAATGCATGTGTTTGAATGTTTTCTCCTCAGAAACACTGGAAATTTCTCCTCTGAGCACTCAATAAAACATTACTGCTTTTATGTTGAATGTGGCTAGATATGACTTTGGGACGAAACTGGAGTTTCTGTAAAAGCCACAAGACTACAAAATCACCAGATCATAGAAAGTTTTGAGCACCATTTCTGCCTCCTCTGAGAGAAAAATATCACTCTGCTAGGAATTGTTAGACCTTTTATTATGTAGGACTCCACAGGTGAGCAACGCAGAGCAAGATTATTTGGATTTCATGCAAAATTCAGGCATATTTGTTTTGGGTTTTATGACTGAAGATGCAGCTTCTCATGTTTCCTTTTCATCCAACCCAGTGCTCCAGGGACCCAGAGTCATCCTTGCGATACAGACAACATTTTCCTGAGGTACCAATCAGCCAGGGAGTCACACAGACATCAGAACCACACATGACACTGGTACAGAGACACCTCCCTGGGAATGCTGAAGGACACAGTGCCAGCAGCACCCAGCCCATATCACTCAGCTGGAGCAGAAGCAGCTGCCCCCTCCCACAAAGCTCCATTCCCACATGTTCACTTGTGTCCAGGATGGAGCATCCAAAAAGCTGGAGATCCAGAGCTCAACTGGACAACACTGATCACCATGGAAATTCCAGCAGCTTGACTGCAGCCAGCTCAGACCTCTGGGTGTTAACAGAGCCTGCAGAGCTGTGTCCTCGCCTTTGTCCAGTCATCCTGGTGCCCACCCTAGCCTGCTTCTCTGTCCATACTATCAGATGGCCATGTGGATGAGCTTCCTTAATGCTGTGTGCTGCCCTGCAAGGTCACAGGACTGTTTGCACAGGAAGCCCCAACAATGCAGGTAATTGTGAGAAGGGTCAAAGAAGGAATTTGCTGAAGGCATGTTATCATGACTAGGAAATGAAGATAAATCTTGGAGCATCCAACTAGCCCAAGCTGTGTGTGCCAAAGGGCAGCCACATGCCAGACACCCCTTCCTGCTCCCTGGAGGCACCACCAGCTACAGCACAAGGAGATGACACAAGCTATCACCACCTACATTTACACAGTGGAAACAGAGGTGTCTCCTGCCCATTACACTGGAAAAGGCACCACACAGAGAGGAAGAGGGTCCATCATCACTCCAGCTGCACATCAGTGCCTCAGGATCCCAGCCCTGGGACCACAGTCCTTTGCCCCCCAAGGGGAGCAGAGGGGGTGCCTTGGACAGAGGTGGCTGCTGCAGAAAGCTCCTTCCAGGTCTTGCTGATTCAGGAGGAATCAAGGGCACGAGACACCAGTGACAGAGCTCTCAGCTACCCTCAAGTCTGCTGGACAGTGAAAGCTCCCCTGTCCCACCCTTTAAAACCTGCCACATGCCCAGGACCTGCTCCCCCTGGCCAGCAGGACCCAGGGCATTTGGAGCCTTCCTGACCTCAGGGCACCCTGTGGCAGGAGGCTGATGTGCAGGTTACCACAGTGGAATGGCAGCAGGTGCTGCTTTACTCCGGGGGCTGCTGGATCTCTCCAGCAGGTCCATGGATTGCAACGACAAACACCTCAAGCACTGCACTTCTTCCTCTGGCCTGGAACTGCTCACTTCAGAAACTTCTTTTGGGAAGGCAGTTGGGAGCAATCCCACCTAAGGTGCTTAGGTTCCTGAATATACAAGCAGAAGTTTCCAGAACACCTGAAGCACTGCTTTAGAGCACACTCTGTCCCATCCTAGTCTTGGAGAGCCAAGGAAGCAGGCTTGGCAATTGGGAAAAGCTGCATCAATCCCTGGATCGTTTCTGTGCACAGAGGAGTTCAGGCACAAGAGATCTCCATCAAGATATAGTGATGGTCACCCACACCCTCCTCAGCCTGGGGTGGGAGTGAGAGGCTGAGCCTGTGACTCATGAAGGCATCAACATCACACAGCAGGAACGGCTATAAATACCAGCCTTAATTTAGTGTCTATCCAGTCTAATCTAAGTCACAGGAATACAGAGAGAACAGTTAAAGGGCACTTCAGAGAAACCTGGCTGGAGGTGCCAGCCCAGCACCCGAGCCCCCACAGTGCTGAGGACAGGCAGGATCCCCCCACCCCAGTAGTGTTTGCACACTCACACTTCATACACAACAGGCCTGATCCTACAAGCTTTGTTCTTCTGCAGCTCTCCCCAACTGTGCTGAAGTTGAGACCTTCCCCTTCCCTGCAGCATCTGGCTACAGTTAATCCTTAGCCAATGTGCAGAGCAAACCAGAGCTGTTTACACAGCCCTGTCCCAATCCATGTTCTCCTCCTCTGGTCCCTCCTCACTGCCAGGGGAGCAGAACACCACACCCACTGCAGCAGCTCAGGGGCTGGAGGGGCAAGAGGGGCTCCATCCTCCTGCTGTTCCAAGGAGCTGAGCAAAGAGTGATGACCTGCACGAGAGGGAAAAACCACATCCCTGCTCCAGCTGTGGGCACCACATCTCTGCCATGAGGGAAGCCAGATTTCTCCCCAGTGCCACGATGTCAGACTTCAAGACGGCAGCAAGATAAAAACCACACAATTTTATTGGTTATTCCCAGGGAAACTTCTCTGCTAGGGCCTATTGAAAGATAGGAGTATTTTTGTAGCATTGCATATGCCAGGAAATTGCCTATTTCTCCTCCAACTGCTCTTTCAACTGTTAAGTACCAACAGCAAAGCTTGCAAATTGCCCAAAACACCAGAATCTTGGCTGTTTTCTTGACTGAGGTCCTTCCCAAGCTGTGCTCCAAAGATGCGAGCACACAGTGTATCCCATGGCAGTGCAGGATGAGATCATTATGGCAGTTGAGGAGAACAGTGGAAAATTTTAAGCCACACTTTGCAAACATTAACCTTTTTTATCAGCAGTGCCCAGGAACCCTGGCCACAGGAGCCAGGTCCCTGCTGTGCTGGGTGCTGCGCAGACACGGGATGAAAGGACAGTCCTGGATGCAAAAGAGCCTCAGCAGACAAAAGATACAGATGGTGGGACAGAAGGAAAACACATGGCAAGTCCTCCAACAGCGCTGTTGCATAAGGGACACTGTTTTTTAGGAGATTCTAGACAAGCACTGCTCAGGCACTGGTGCTGCCCCAGGGCAGCAGATGGATGATAGGGAGAGGCCCTGCTGCCTGTGACCAGCAGGAATGCTGTTAGGAAAACACCAGTAAGAACAAATACCACCTGGAAACGTCATCAGTGTGCTACCAGATAAACAGCCGTTGAGCTGAGCAAGGGCTGTGTGCTCAGAGCAAAGCAGAGACCAGAAATGCAGCCATGAGCTACTGCCTGTACCTGTGTCCCACAGCTCTGGAGTGTACAGACATCCCTGGCACCTCCAGCAGGCTGCTGGCCCTGTGGCTTTTCCCTGCCATCCACACAACACCCTGCCAGCCAGCCCAGAGAGGGACCTGCCTAAGATTTGAAGCAGATGCAAAAATGAACATGTTTCTTCAAGAAGCTGCTGTGGTCAGTCCCTGGGCAGAGTGCTGCAGAGTGCTGGACTTCTCTCCAAGAGATTTTCTGCCAGGAGAGGAGGAATTGGATGGTTTGAAATCTGGATATGTGTGGGATGAGCTGGCAGGTGCTGGAGACACAGGCCAGTTATGCAGGTCATTCCAGATGAACATCAATGACTATTTCTGTAATATCACACCACCCTAAGGCCAGACACCTCTAACCACCAGGAAACACCCCCATGAATCTGTCATGGCTCACCCAGCACCTGACCTGACCTGTCCTTGCCCAATGCTCCTTCTCAGGCCAGTGGTGCTGCAGGAGGAGCAAGAGGAGACTCCCACATCCAGGATGGAAGGAGGTCGTGCCCAAGGCAGGTGTCCTCAGCACCCCAAAGGGCACTTGTCCCAGGCTACATAGGACAGCAGCACTGCAGACACCTGACAGTGCTTCTGATTGTCAGGTTTATTTTATTTATCTGTCTGCAAAGTTGGGTGCTCCAGCAGGACAAATGACTCAGGACCAAACCTACACTGCTCTGAACCTAAAAGCTTTGAACAGATAGAAAATACGTCTCTGCATCATGAAATAGGGGGAGCCTGAAGCTCCACTGTCCCTGGAAGATATTATCAACACGAACATGGACCAGTGAATGTTCTGTCTTCATGACTCTCCATCCTATCACTATAGCTGCAATACCAGGTGTGCAGTGTCTGGGAGGATTTCTGAATGCCAGGTTCTTGGGGTCCTGTGACTGCAGAAGGATCTCAGCAGCTTTATTTATTTGCAAAAGTTCACAATCTTCCTGGCTCCAGAATAGAGCTTGAAAATTTTAAAACACAAAGAGGAAACAACTTCATTTTTCTTAGCAGTTTAAAAATGTAACAGGAGTTGAGCCTGGCTCCAGGAATGAGCATTTGCATCTGGCAAATCATGATAAGGGCTCAGCTCATGATCAAGGAGAGCCACACCACAACTGTGAACTCTAAATACATGTCAAGACACTTGTCCTCCAGTTGTACAATACCACCAGCGTGACAGGACAAGGGGGAATGGCATTAAACTGACAGAGGGCAGGGTTAGGTGGGATACTGGGAAGGAATTCTTCCCTGTGAGGGTGGTGAGGCCCCCGCCTCAGGTTGCCCAGAGAAGCTGTGGCTGCCCCTGGATCCTTGGAAATGTCCAAGGCCAAGTTAGACTGGGCTTAGAGCAACCTGGGATAGTGGAAGATGTCCCTGCCCATGGCAGGGGGTGGAATGAGATGGCCTTTAAGGCCTCTTCCAAACAAAACCATTCTGGGATTCTGTGATCCACCCCTGCCATGGGCCATGCAGGATGAGAACTGGACCTCCATCATCCAAACAGCTTAAAATTCACTGCACCCCCTGAGCACGAGGGGCAAACGGGCAGCACCTCCTGTGTCATATCAGGATGGCAAATGGAGTATTTACATGGCAGTTTCAGATAAGGAACGGTTTTTTTGCTCAACATTTAATCACAGTTTCACTATCCTTGGTAAAGGAACATCAAGTTCCCTTTGTACAAGCCCTTGGGAAGCTGCTGTGCCAGGGTTTCCCTCTGCCTGCTGCGTGACCTTCCACCTGGACAACCTTCCCATCCATAAGCCTCCAAACCAGCAGGAACACACTCAGATTTCTCAGAACTACTCTGGACACTTGAAATTGCTCAAAGAAAGACCTGGCACTGCTGGCAGGACTGTAATTTGGTGCAGCCCACCGTGCACCTCCATGTACCAAGAGCCTTTGCTCAGCACAGGTCACTGCTGTTTGTGCACAAACAGGCCTGGACATGCACAGATGCTTTGGGGACACGTGCCAGAAACCAAAGTCTTGAATTCATTCCTGCATTTTCTCTCACAGCCTTAAACCACCTTCTGAGGACAAACGGCAGCAAACAACAGCATGACAGAGCTGCTAGTGTTTACACACTACCAGTCAACCACAGAATGTCACACGAGCAGGTGACACACTGTGAGACCTCCCAAGTGGCTCTCCTGGCCGAGATCCCTGCTGGGACTGACCACAGAAGGAACACCAAAGCCAAGGGACATGACTTATCCATGGCTCATGGCTACTGGATGACAGAGGTGGCAAGGGCCTACCAGCCTGACAGCCCCTGGATTCACCAGTCTCCACCCTTCTGGCTCAAAGGAAGATCTGAGGTTTTTATAGTGAAAAAAAAAAAATTAAGTAATGAACAAAACACACAGGTTTTATTATTCCTGGCTGCCAGTCAGGACATTGTGTTATATAAAAGAATAATCATAAAAAAAATCAAAATTTGTGGTCTACATGTCAGGCTGGCATTTGTTCTGGATGCCTGTTCAGTTCTTCAACACTGATAATTATCCCCACAGCCAGTCAAGTCACAGAATGTCCTCGGTAATTAATCCAAGACACAGGCAGCTAAGCAGGAGCTTGGAGCAGCATCCTCCTCTCAAGGAATCCCACCTCTCAAAGCCCAACTGCCACAGCACAGGCACCCTGAGGACTGGCCAAGGATCAGCGAGGGCTCACAGACCAACCCCACATCAAAATCCAGATGTTTTTCCAAGCCACCAACAAGCAGAACTGTTGTGATAAGCACAGGATGGTGTGTGAAGCAGACAATTCAGCCACTGCTGGTCTCTCAATGGGTACAGCATGCCTGGCTCACACTGGATGAGTCCCCAGGGAGCTGCTCCCTGGAGCCAAAAGGGGTTTCACTCCACACCCACCACTGCCTTTCCTCTGAAGAGGAGTGGCCTCCCACAACCAAATGCAGATCTCCCAGAGGATGGAACCTGGGATGGGAACATTCAGTCCACAGAGGCTGAGGTCAAACCCCTGTGTCTGTCACCATGCCAGGGGCTCCAGCTGAGCCACCGGACACACGTAGGTGTGCTCCTGCCTCTGTTTTGGCTGGACACGGGGGCACAGGACTGAGGTGCTGTGGGTCATCTGGCCGGGATCCAGGCCTGTGTCCGTCACCACGCTGGTTCTGTGCTGCACTGAAAACACAGCTGGCAGCTGCTGCCAGCCCAATGCAAAACCCCACTTCAGCAGCAGTGGGACAATGCTCCCAAGGACTCATGTTCCTTTCGGGAAGTGCAACAGTGTCGTCAGGCTGCTGCACGCTCTCACTACTGCCAGGACAGCCTGTTCCTCTGATATAGACCACAGCTTTGTTCTGGGAATTGTTTTGGACTCCTGCAACAGATCTGAATATGCCTCAGCCTCTGGGTTCAGCACATGGATGCAGAGGTGCTGCCACATTTTACCCCCTGCAAGGATGTTCTGCTGCTAAGGACCTCACCTGCCCACCAGGGACAGCACCTCAGATCACGGGAGGAGTCACTGCTCTGTGCCCTCCACACACCTTGGATCAAACCCCTGGTGCTTTCCAGCCAGTCCCCTTCTCAAGTCCTCAACAATGATGAAGAGAAATCACAAAATTTTACTCAGGAGAGACCCAAGGCCAAGCAGTTGAACAAACATAAGAAATTCACAGAAAAATTCCAAAAATACAAGAAGGGGGAACACAGCATTGAGGAAAGGAGAATATTCACTGAGGAGCAGCAGACCAAGACCTAAGGCCGCCACTTGCCATGAAACTGGAGCCCAAAGACCTTTTGTAAACAGCCATAGCCCTGACTCTGCCTTTTCACTGCTTTTTTGGAACCGTTCCATTTCTGTAAAGTTTTGAAGCCTTAAAAATTAAGCCATTCTGAGGGTACAGATTCACTGGAGATGTTTTCCACCAGCCCCCTCCAACTGCATTGTAAACAATCGCTTCCTGCTCCTGTTGTGTAATGATTCAAAGACAGAAACAAGCCGTATTTACTTTCTCCAACAGAATAATTCCAGCCCTGACCCAAAGCAACTGCGGGGGCTGCCAGGCCTCCTCCTCCTCCTCCCCTCCTCCTGGCTGAGCTCTGCAGCCCAGTCAGCTGAGAGAGCAAAAGGGCAGAGGAAAGTACAGAGAAACAAGGAGCACTTGCAGTTGCCGGCACCAAACTCCCTCACCCCCTCTGTCCCTCCTGGGCTATTTTAATCCTGTTTTCTTTCAACTACCGAGCCTCAGATTTTGTTTTGCTTCTGGCTCACACAAAGTCTGAGCAATCCACAAAGGCGAACCAGTCTCCTCTTGATCGTAATAAGCTGATTCTCACCAGTTTAACAGTAGGTAGTTACTAAGGAACTGATTTAGGATTTTACTGGTTTTAATACATAGCTTAGGAGAACAGAGCAGAGAGTCCCAGCAAGTATCCCAAGCTCCCAGGCTTTGGCTGGTTCCTGTTTGTGCGTGTTCCCTTGGCTTGGTTCTGTGGCAGGGGAGGGCTGGGTAAGCATTCAAGGCCAGAAGGGTTGTGCTAATAAAATATCAAATATTTACAGTTTCCAAGAGAGCGGCAAGGGGCTGGATCAGCAGTTTTCGGCAGGGAAAAGCTCCAATTTTAAAACTCATGTAGGAAACGCCCTCACCTGTGTTTGGACGGTCTCTGACACAAGATGAGGTTTTCTATGGCACAAAACCACAGATTTCAGCATTATACAGCCAGTAAAGCTCAACTGATACCCCCTCCAAAGGAATTTAACCTGCCAGAAACACACACCTCTCCCTGCACCAGCTGGAAAAGGGCAAGAGAAACAGCAGTTGATGGTTCCTCGGATGGCACTATCGGGTCTGGAGATAAAATCTGGGACTTTCTACAGTCACCTTCTCCCCTTTTGAGCCTCCCCACCACGCACCTTTGACAAAGAGGTGGGGAGGATGTGAGCACTGACTCCTCTGGGTCTCCACAACCATCACCGAGGGCGTGTAACATCCTGGAACAACAACCGCCCTAACGCTGACGAGATGGGGAGTGCGGAAGGCGATTTTTGGGGAGGTCTTTGTGCTCTGACAGTCAAAAGGGACACCCGGCCACCACCCTCGTCCTGGGCATTCCACGGCCCCTTGCGGCCGCCACCGCGCCCCAGCGACCCCGGTCCCCTGGAGAAGCGGCGACACAGCGGGGATGGCCCGGGGACATCGCCGCGCTCGGGCCGGGCGCGGTGCA
>VXBB01017011.1:25601-82313 GCA_013399915.1 Illadopsis cleaveri
GGACCCCGCACGGGTTTGGGCTGGAAGGGATCGTACAGCCCGGCCCGTGCACCCCCTGCCACGGGCAGGGACACTTTCAACTATCCCAGAGTGCTCCAAGCCCTGTCCAACCTGGCCTTGGACACTTCCAAGGATGGGACAGCCACAGCTCCTCTGGGCACCCTGTGCCAAGCCTTGCCACCCTCGTAGGGAAGAACTCCTTCCCAATATCCAATCGAAATCTAACCTCTTTTAGACTAAAACTACTCCCTCTTGTCCTATTACTATCTGCCTCTCTTTTTTATAAGCCCCAACATGAGAGAGAGCAGCTGGTGACATGGGGACAGCCATGCCCTAGGAGCACCATAGCAGAGCATCCCCATTTCCTGATGGGACATAATGGTTTATTCAGAGATGACCCCAAACATGAGCATTTTTTCCAGCCCTGATGGAACAGAGCACCTGAGGGCCTTGTTTAAGGCAGCAGAAGTACACCTGGGCTGGGATTTCCAGAGGTGCTCAAAGGACAGAGGTGTCCATGAGTCTGGCCTGCAGTGGCATCTTCTGGACATCTCGGTTCAAACATTTTCCAGGTGTCACTGCCAGCTTTGGGCAGCAAACGTGGCTGTTGTGAGAAGGGTAGAGGAGAAGGAAGGATTGTGTGAGGATGAAGCCACAACAGCTCAGACCACAGATTCTAGCCAACAAAACTGGACAAACTACTCTCACACAGATACTCACACATTTGCAATTCCCACATCTACCCCAATGATCTCCCTGCTAACGAGCCCGTTGTTTTCCCTGCTGCATTCAGAGCCATGGCTATGCTGAATATATTAAAGCCCGCAGTACGACTACAAATAGGGCAGCTATTTCTGGAGCTGGTAAATGAATCAAAAACAACTGCAAACAGAGCGTCAGTGTTTCACTAGGGCTAATATCCCTCCTCACTGCACACCACAACAGGAGCTATATCATGCTGGAGCAATGTCTCATTGTAGCAGTGAATTGGCACAAAACAGGAGCAAACACAAAATGTTAAAGGATTAAGTACAACCTTGGTAAAAAAAAAAAAATACATGAAAGATGCAGTTTTGAAAGAACTGCTCCAATTATTATGTCACCAATTAAAACAAATATACATTTAACAAGAATTGAAGAAATTCTTGTTTCCTTGTTGAGTTTACCAAAGAAAGAAAACACTTTCGTGGCCAATATAATGTATTTTCCTTGACCAAGCAGTAGTTAAACAAGCACATACTGGTAACGAAGTATAAACTTTTCAGATTCACTTTCATAATTAAGATACAAGCAGAGATATTAATCTCGGATATAGGTCCTGTTAATCAGAGAATACTGAAGGGAAAGCAATAAAGGTGAATCAGACATGGCAAGTGATGACCCTTACAGACTTCATCCTCAGCAAAGGGGTTTATTAATGTTGCTGTAAAGTGTGAACCTCTTTTTGATGAGAGGAATGTGGAAGTCTTTCCAGTTTAGTGATGTGGCCCCTGGTTTTATCCATGCAGACCTCACTGCAGGACTGGGGCCATAATTCCACACACTATTATTCAAACACCTGGAGAGAGAGAAAAAAACCCCATTTCACAGGAACTCTGGAGCTTCTCAGCATGTTAACGTACTTCCAGAAATAGGATCTGGATCAAAGAAGTTTGATTTAATTTATACACTTCTTCCCTCAGCTTCCCGAACAATCCTGCACACATTAATGCCTCTCTTGCCTGGTCTTACTTATGTCACTGGCAAAACTCCTTATTTCAGGAGGTGCATTTCAGATCCAAACCCTGTCCCCCGGATCAGTCAAAGGTTTAAGGCACCAGTGAACTGTCCTAACATCACCTGGAATCAACAAGGAGCTTCCCACATGCCAGCATTCCACAGTGTAGCACCACTGATAATGAGCACTCCTGGATCTTGTGAAACCAGGGCAGTGAGGGAAATCTCTCTGAAGGAATCCTGTAATGCTGGTAAAGGAAGTGTATTTTTGTCAACAGAACTGTGCTGATGCTCAGGCTCCTGCTGGCCAGGGCAGTGTCTGAGCTCCTGCCCTGGCACCCCCAGCTGCTTCTGCTTCTCCTGCAGCCGGTGAGTCCCAGGAGCTGCTGTAGCTCTGCTCACTTCAGCCCAGCCTCTCTTGGTGTGGGACCTTTGCCTTTGTCCCCTAGAGAAGTAGCTAAGACAAGATCAAACATAAATCACACACTGGTTTGGGTTGGAAGGGACCTTAAATCTCATCCAGTCCCACCCCTGCCATGGGCAGGGACAACCCCCACTCTCCCAGGTTGCTCCAAGCCCATCCAACTTGGCCATGGACACACCCAGGGATGGGGCAGCCGCAGTTCTTCCGTCTCTTACTTGTGAAGAACACTGTCATCAGCCACCTTAGGCTGGGGAGGAGTTACTTGGGAGGGCTCTGGAGCCAACACAAATCCATGGAAGGTGTCTCCAAGCTCAGCTTTTACAGTGTTACTTCCACTCCTCCGTCTGAGCCTTGTCTCAGCACAGAGGCAGCACAAGAAACATCCTTGGGCCTCAAGTGCTGCTCCAGCCCCAGCCCAGAGCCATGCCCCAAACTCCCTTTCATTACCTTGTTAATCCATCAGGGTTTGTTTTCTCAGCAGCAGATGCTTCTTCAGCCTTTGATAGGGATCCACCAAAACCAAAACTGACTTTTCCAAGACAGCAAACCAGGCCAGTCTCCAGCCCCAGCACAGAGCAGCTCCAGGGTGCAGGTGGGACAGGCTGTTCAGGCCTCCTGTGATCTGGGCTGTGAAAAAGGACTGGAACCATAAGGCCCATTTTTCTACTTTTCCTCAGTTTGGCAGTAGTTTTACCATGCAAATAACCAAGCCCAGACTCATGAAGCACAGGACCAGAAACTCAGCTCCATCCACTTCTTTTTTTGTTTGGTTTTTTTGACCCTTTTTATTATAACATAGCAAAGTGAAACCCTCCCCTAACTTTCATACATGGAAATTGCTGCCAGCTCTGTGACCCTCTAATGGTCTTGATCCAAATAAACTTTAGTTTAGTTTATTCGTTTAGTTACTATTTAGTTTACTTTGTTCCATAGTAACTAAATGGAAGTTGTTGTTCTTCAGTTTTCTTCAGCCCTAGCCAGTTTTACAAAATAAACCTGAATTAACTTGGGATGCTGGTGTAAAGGTGACATTACATGGCCTAATCAAGGCCCAGATGAATCTGACAAGCTCCTTGACTCCAAACTCAGCTTAAGAGCCTTTCATTCAGATTCCCAAGTATATTTCATGCCAGGCTGCTCTCAATCCCGGAGAAAAACACCCCAAACCAACACCCAAACCTCCAACCAACCAGCACACAGCAGGAGCTCAGTCATTTCACTGCAAGTTTATGATCTCAACACAACAGAAAAGGGCCATGATCTTTTGTTTTGCAACAGGTTATAACAGCTTGTTTTAAGTAAAACCAACACGCAACATTCTATGTCCCAAGCTCCTGTGACACAAAACTACCAGTAGGACAGCTGTCCCTTAAGGAAGTGTCCAAAAGAATGCAGGACACTGCAGGTTTTTCACTGTTCAGAGAAGCAGCACTGCCATCCACTTGGGAAAGCCAAAATCCATAAGCAGATCACCACCTCCAAGGAAATATTTCTCTGGGTTACAAACAACATAGAGAGATCACTGAGGTCACATTTTTCTTCTGCCTTGGCTCACTGTTCAGTTATTACCCAGACTTCAGCTTGCTGGAGGTCATTTTTTTGGGAGGCAGCATTCAATTATTGCACATCACAGGCATTATGTAAACTGCTTTGTATTAGGAGCTGCTCCAAAGGCCAAGCAGTTTTCCAGACCCTACTCCCTGTTTTGATGGAATGGCTTAAACCAGACCTAGTATAAAGGGAGAAACAGCTCATGAACAGCAACAACCAACAGTGAGTCACGGGGGCAGCTGGGACACCCAAAGCACAGATGCTACAGGGCTACAGACCCCAACAGGCATTTCTGACCTTCAGGGTCATGGCCACCACCTAGATCAGACATAGTCTGAAAATTCATGTCCAGGTCTGCAAAGGCACAGAGAAAACCCTGCACATGCAGGTTACCTTGGCTGTTTGAGTCCCACACACCCACCCTTCGCTGGGCTCTGAAAACCGCAACTGCCCAAGTCAACATCAACATTTTTACCTAAATCTCCACAGCTGCACTTTCCAAAGCAACCCCCAGCCCTGTTTTTGTTTTCTTAAGAAAAACTCCACCAAAATAACCCATTGAGCTTTCTGGAGTAACTATGTGGGCTTTTTTTGTCCTTATTTGCATTAATAAAAAAATACTGAAGGAAAATAGCAGATCAGACTGGCTACTGAGGTGTGACAGTGTGAGTTCTCCCATGGGTGGCCTCGATGGCCTTCCTTAACCATGAAAATTCTGTTTGGAACACAAAGAAAGTGGTAGGAAAATGCTGCAACACAAAAGCCAACTGTGAGTGCACTGCACATGCCCTTGGGCCAAATCCTTGTTCAGAGAAAGCAACAAACAAAAATAGTCCTAGGAAGGTTCTGTTTTTTGAAGAAAAACTCAACCAATCGTGAGAAAACTTAAAATCTTCAGAAGAAAAAGACGTAAGACAAAACCAGTTACTTGTGATACTTTTTAATTTCTTATGATCAGACTTTTTTGAAGTAAAACCAACAGAGTAAGACAGAACTAGAGGACAGGCAGCCATATTTACAGCCATTCAAAACTAAGAGTGTAAAAGCACAGCTCAGTGGTGAAAGAAGCATAGAAGCATACAAAGAATAGTCTTTTTTTGGTTATTACTAGAATTTTATTATATTATCTTAGCTATTAAAAGAATCTGTTGCATTTTTTACTGCTCAATTCCAACTCACCAGCTCCCCCTCAAAACGACTTGTGATAGAAAAAGCGCCATTTTTTTCTGTTTGTAGACAACAAACCCATCTGCTTGAATTTTCCTAAACCTTACTGAAGAGTCACAGCACAGTTAACACTAATGCTCTATTCTTTATCATTAAATAAAAAATAAAACAGGGAAAATAAAACAGGCAAAGGGAAAAAAACAGACTGAGTCAGTGTAATCATTCAGTTGGATTCTGGATGACAATCAGGAAATAGTCTTTATCTGGAGAGAAAAAGAAAAGAAAATTATTCTTTCACTGCTGGTATTTGTTCACAGAAATAGTAAATTCCAACAATTTTCACATCTCTCTGATGTGCTGTGGGAACTCCAGAGCCCTGACATCCATTCTCAATGAGCAAAACAGGCTCCAAGTGTCAGATCATTTATTTTATGGGTTTTTCTGAGAAAAACTCTCAGTTTTAGAAACTGCATGTTCCCAAGGCAGCTGAATTTAACTAGTTTTAGTTTGTGCCAGGAAACTACAGTAACTAGCACATGCCACACTGGTGCAAGGCGGCCACTGCCCTTCTCTCACAGGCACACTGGGGGCCGCAGCTGTTTTTTCTGGAGCAATGCTTATTCCTCCTTCCATAGTTCCTATGGAAATCCAAGCCTGCCTCAGCATTAACCAGAGCCTGTGTTAAGATCTGCCCTGACCCATGCCTGCCTAGGGCAACTGCCATTCCCCGCTTGGCCTCTCCACCAGCCCATCCCAGCAGGGAGCACGCAGGGACAAGGCTGAATTCCTGCCACATGAGGGACCTGCACTCATCTCGCTGCTTCCCAGCTTGGAATTCAACAAAATACTGAGGACGTTTCCTGAAAAGAAGGTTGCTGCTGTTGCTGCTGTATACCACAACTCATGATTACAGCTACAGTGTGCTCTTATACTTCTCCCAGAACTGGAAAGTCAGGACTGACTTATCACTCAGTCCACAGTGTTAGAAATTGCTCCTAGAACATATCTCTTTTCAAATCCTAGGGTTTTATACTGAAAAACAAAGCATGAGAGGGTGCAGCAGTCTCTCAAGCATTATCTAATATACTTTAATCTAGACAAGATGAGGGCAGGGGTTTGCCACATTCAAACATGACAAAGGAAACTTAGGTCAATGATAAAGCTTTCAACTCTCCAGAAAGTAGAACAGCTTCTTGGAAAGAAGGGATTATCCAGTGTGAACACAAGCAGCAAGCAGAGTCCTTCCAGGCTGACAGTGTCAGTCTCCAGAGAAAACCTGCTGGCCTCCCAGATTCCTGCTTTCACCCTGCTCTCTCCTACCTGGAGCAACCATGATTTCGTTTTTCTTGGAGCGGATCCGCAGGAATGTGAGGTCGTTCTGGGGATCGATGTCCCGCACGGTGCTCCTGGCCTTCATGATGAAGCTGTGCATGAGGCCAGCGTACTGAATGGTGGTGGAGTTGTCTATGGTGCTCTTGATGGGAATACCTGCAGGACAGGGACAGCAAGGCTCAGTGACAAACCTCCAGAACCAACCTTGCACTAGGCATCCTGAGGTCCAACCTCGGTTGTCACCGCACCAGGGCCTAGGACTGTTCTCTTTGACAGCAAGAGGAAAACATGAAGAAAAATAAGACATGAAAAAGCTGAGATATGGGACCACAGGTGTAGGTGAGAACTGTTTAACTCTAGCAGCATCAGTGCTTTACTTTTGCATTTTGAGAGTTAGAAATAAATTAAACAAAAATAATTATCTGTAGAGGAGACAGAAAATACCGATGTTGCAGTTTTTTCTCCTGACTGGGGACACCCTTCTGACTTCAGAAAAGCTCCCCAACACCAGTTAAATGATACTGAGCTAGGCCAAGCTGGGGTCAGTGATTATGGAGGACATCAGCTGCTGTGTCACACAGCTCCAAGGCTGAAGCTCCAATATTCACCCCTAAGAGGTGGTGCAGTCCTGGGAGATACACTGTTCAGCCAGAGCTTTCCCTCCCTTACACTTCAGCCATCCATTAGATGCGTTTCCCACCAAAATCCAGTCAAATCCCAATTCCTGGATCAGAACACAGCACCCAGGTATCAAATTCTACAGGGCAGAACCAGGTGCATGTTCCAGCAACTGCAGCTGCAGCACAGAGAGCACAACCCACTCAACCATCATAGAAAAGCAGCGAGCAGGAGCCAAGCTGCATTATCTGATTCTCAGTATATTCACATGTAGCTACTGTCATCTTTTCTAAGGATTATTTATAGGAAATATTCAATTTTTGGGCTGCTCACAGTGTATTCAGAGTGCTCCAAAGGAGTTGCTCTGTTGAATTCTTCAGAGACTCCAAAAAGAGACAACCTGCTGATGAGTTCCACGAGACCACAAGCACTAGACAGTGCTAAAGAACTGGAGTCTGCCAGGCCTGCAGTGCTCTGGACAGGCCCAGCAGGAAGATTTACATCTTGTGAGAGCCTCAGTGCTACTGATTAAAGTCTTCATAGACTCAGTTTCAAACATTGCCATAACTCAAATATTTTGACGTTTTTTCAAATTATTTTAATTTATTTCCTAAAATAATAAAGTGAGCTTGCAGAAATTGGAAACCAATTTTCTCTTGTAGCCTGACTACTGTCTGTCTCCTTGGGCTGCAGGAAAACCTCTCCCAAAGCCAGACCCTAAGCTAAGTGCAAGTGGTACAAGCAGCAGCCCTCAAAGTGGGTGGCTGGAGTAAGTGATAGGTCAGAAGAGTGAGGCTGACACAGCACCTTCCGAATTTACCACGATGATTCCCTGCACTCCCTTCTGGCTCTGGATTCGCTTCAGTGTTTCCTCCACCTCAGCCTGCAAGACAAAGCACAAACCAATACAGGGTTACAGCTGCTCTTTGCCTCCCACCAAAGCTTTGGGATAACGTGGCTGAAAACAAAGCTGCACAGGGATGATTAAACAGCCGCTGCCTACACTGGTTTATACAGCCAAGCGTCTGTACTTTGCTGCCACCTTCTCTGCATGATCTTTCCAGTTATTTTCCATCTGCCTTTCTTCTTCACTCACTTGTGATTATCATCCTGGAACTCCCCTCTCTCCTCCTCCCCAAGCCTCCTGCTGAAGACTTGCAGCTGGAAGCTGCAGTCAGACTGCTACAATTTAGGTGTCAAACAAAAATTATCTTTGAAAAGGACATGGTATTTATGAAAAAAGTAGGAAAAAAATACATTGTGGGTGCAAGATGACCTTCCCTTTTATCAAATGAATGCCAAAAGCAATTACAAATAAGAGAAGTGAAGGGAAAATAATGAACGAACATGCTTTGTTTGTAATTCTGATTTGTGCTGGGATGGCTGCAAGGCTGTAACCACTCCCAATAACTTAAAACTTAAAAAAGGAAAAATGCAATGCAGACTCAGGCAATAGTCCTTTGTCTGCTCTATAAAAACCATCAAAGGACGTTTCAGTACCTTCTGCACAACTTTCCTGCTGTAAGACACCCATCAAAATGTAACTATGGCATCTATAGTAAGGTGAGAAACCCTTGCACCTGAGCTGATTTCCACAGTTGGATGAAATTTTGGCATTTTTTTATTCCCATTAAAGGAAACAGAAACAAGCAGCATTTCAGATCCTGCATGGCAGAGTTCCCCAGAAATGGTTTAGAAAGGGAGACAAGAATCATCTGAACAAGGACAGGTGAGACCTACAAGAGACATTTGGCCAAGGCTGTGTTCCCTGGGCACCCTGAACAATCCTTTCCACTTCCTCCCACAGCAAACAGGCACAAAGATGTCACATGCCCTGTTCCCTGGAAGAGACATAGTCCAACAACAAACACAGCACAACACAACACAACATCAGCTCAGCACCACCAGCACTTTCCTCAGGGTGCTGTTGGTAACACAACCCAAGGCTCATAAGAAATGGGACCCTCTGAGCTGGTCTTCATGAAGCAGAAGTTTTTCTGGGTGATCCAGCACAGAAAAATTCAATTATTTTCAACAAAAGTCTTGATTATTTCAGAATGCTGGATTATTCTCAAATGAAAGACAAGGGAAATTAAACAACAAACTAAAGGCTGTACAAATGCTGAGAAAATATAGTGGCAAAATGTTCAGTCTATTAAGAAATTAGGATCTGATTTCCTGCCTTCTTACTAGCACTACTTAAGTCCTGATTAAATACTTTCCTTCATAGGACCTTAACAAATCTTTTCAGATGCAAAGAAGCATCCATAAAGGACAGCAGTTTTTAATTTCCTCTGACACCTTCAGCTGATCTAAATCACAGGTGGATGAGCTGCTCTGACAGTTCAACTGCTCCTCCTATTCCCACTCTGGGGCTCGTCCAGCACCTCCACAAGCCAGTGCAGCTCACCAGACCAACAAACATAATACTGAGAAAAAAATTATGTATTTAATTCATGAAAAACACAAACCCCGTTTAAATGAAGGGCTGAATAACTACAAGAGATGGCACATGGAGGAGAGATGCGCTCTAGAAAAGGAGAATAAACACTCAGCACCATTTTGCTGCTAAATATCCTTTGCTATACGTACAACAGCAATCTTTATTGTCCTGTTTTCATTTGGAATACCTAAGCTCCTAGGTTTGCCTGAAAAATACATCGTATTAGATAATTTCAATTTTCCCTCTGCAACTTCGGTCAGTATTTATTTCTTTAGAAACTTTGACATATTTTGATCCCCAGTTTCATCAACATTCAATAGCTAGCAACACGTCTGAGCCGGGAGAAGCCTCCAATACAATCACAACAGAACGAACACAGCCCCGGTTGCTAAACATCCAAAACCAGTCTCTTTTTCCTGCCTGCTTCCAGCTTTAGGGATATGCCCTGGCAGCCGGAGGAAATGCAGGTTTCGCTGTGAGCGTTTCCCCGGCACAGGGCTGGGCTGGATCGGGACCGGGTGCAGCTTCGGCCTCTCCCGCAGTGACTCAGGGCCGGGTGGAGCCAGTGAAGCCCCTCGGAGGCAGCGCCGGGACCCGCAGCGCTCCCAGCCCGGCGCTGGCGGGGACGGCCGGGACCCCCGGGCCCGCCCCGCACAAACACGACCCCGTCCGGGGGACTGACACAGAACCCGACACACAACCCAACACGAACCGAACCGGCCCGGGCGTTCCCGGCCTCGCACAGCCCCCGCGGCCCGCAGCGGGGTCTCGCCTTTACCCGGGCCCCACCCGTGGGGCAGCTCCTGTGCCTGAGGGGAGCCGAGACCGGCACCGAGAGCGCCCCGCCCCGCAGGAGCCCCCAAGGGCCAGGGAGGCACAGAGACCCCCAAGGGCGGCACAGGGGCACCACCCGGCCTCCGGACCGGCCTCACCCACCATGATCGAGCCGCCGCCTCCGCCCCGTCACGGCCCCGGCGCTGCCCCGGAAGCGCTTGGAGCACGGGGCGGGACCGCGCCGGAGACACTCCCCGAACCCTCCGACCACTCGGAACCATCACAAATCTCCTCCAAACTCCCGAGGCCGCTCCCGGGGACGGGGGTGGTCCGTGATTCCCGCTTTAGGGACATCAGCGTGAAACCCCAGCCTTCCAGTACCTGAAAGGGACTTACAGAAAAGGTGGGACGAGTCTATTTACAAGAGCCTGGAGTGACAGGACAAGGGGGGATTGGTTCCCATTGAAAGAGAGGAGGTTTAGATTAGAGATTAGGAAGAAATCCTTCCCTGTGAGGGTGGGGAGGCCCTGGCACAGGTTGTCCAGAGAAGCTGAGACTGCTCCATCCTTGGAAGTGTCCAAGGGCAGGTTGGACGGGGCTTGGAGCAACCTGGGATTGTGGAAGGTGATCCTGCCCATGGCAGGGGGTGGAATGAAATGGCCTTTAAAAGTCCCTTCCCACCCAACCCATTCTGTGATTTCATGATTTCGGGGGTGGGGAATTCTTTTTTCCCCTAAAATGGCTGCGTCCCCTCAGCTGCTGCCAGAGCCCCCCCGGGACAGGGGCAGAGCCACTCCAAGGCACGGTGCACCCTAAAACTCTGGGAGCTCCCTGCCACAGCCCCGGGGATCCATGTCCTGAGGATTAACGTGTGTGCTGCCCCTGCCAGTGAGAAAGGAAGTGCTCTCAGCTCCCTTAGGGGAAGGACGGGGGATGACCGTGGCAAAACAAAATAACACTGAAGAACGGCACCCCGCTTAACCCCAGCTCTGTTCTACACACTCAACAGCAGCAGTTGGGACTTTGCTCCTGACCTCAGGCTTGGCTAGAAGTGAAACACAGAGTCCCAGAATGGTTTGGGTGGGAAGGGACCTTTAAAGGCCATCTCATGCCACCCCCTGCCAGGGGTAGGGACACCCTCCACTATCCCAGGTTGCTCCAAGCCCCGTCCAAGTTGGCCTTAGACAGACACTTCCAGGGATCCAGGGGCAGCCACAGCTTCTCTGGGCATCCTGTGCCAGAGCCTCACAACCCCTACAGGGAAGATTTTCTTCCCAATATCCAATCTCAACCTACTCCTTATCAGTTTGAATGCTCCTTTCAGGACCACGACCCTGGAATCAGCAGACACTGGGCTCACTGAGGTCCCACAGCAGTGACAGAGAGCTGGTATTGGGTGAAATGTAAAATGTCTTCACAAAGTATTTTTAGATTTTCTTTTTCCCGTCTGAAAGCCAGGATTTGACACAGCATATAAGCTCACTGGCCTCTCCAATCTGTCAGTCTGCATTCTCCTTAGAGGAAACAAGATTTCTCCAATGAGCCCTGTCATTTGTGCACTGCTGGGCTGACAGGCGGAGAATGGCCATGGGATCAGGCATTGCCACAGATCAGGGAAAAAAATTTCCTTCCTTAGGATCCAAGAGATATGGCTATTTCCTCTTCTAGTGGCTATTTACAACTCTGCAACCTAATTCAATTAAATTCTAATCTCTCTTAGCAGTCCAGCAGCAAGGTTTACAGCTTGGCTACAAAAAGTCATTTTGCCATGGATTCATTTAACTTCTGTTCTGTGTGAGGGTAAGATTTGGGCAATAGTAAGAATGTGGTGGATAATTTGGGCAATAATAAGCAGTGCACAGCTGCCATCAGACACCCAAACCAAACACGGGTTTGTTTAAACAACCATTCCCATCCTGTCATGAGCAAAACCTTCAACATCCCCACCCAGGGCTGGTGCTGACATTAGCACCCTCATCATCAAAGCAAACAGGAGGAAAAAAAAGGTGCAACTGAGATGTACATTTATCATACGTTGCATTGTGATTAAATTTTGTCTTTTTAAAATAAACTTCAAATGTATGTGAAATACACTTGTAGCTATATGCACATAAAGCTGTCCAAAGCAGTGTCAAATTTTGGGTTTTCACAATTTACTAGGATGCTTTTAAGTGGTTCCGTTCAAAGCTTGGAGGAAGCAGCTCCATGCCAACCTCCCTGCTGCAGAAAAAGGCAGTTGTTATTGCATGTATTTGCCTGGGACAGGAAATCATCCTTGGGATTTGCTGCCCCTGACAAAACTGTGTTAACCAAGCCTGTGGGAACACCTGGGAAAGTCAGCAGAGGGAGAACCCAGTGAGAGGGTCTGCAGCAGGGAATATCATCCTCAGGGAAGGATGACCACTCTAGGGACCATTTGACCAAACTGGACAGAATCAGGCCCCTGAGACAGAATCACAAAATTAACTAGGTTGGAAGAGACCTTTGAGATCATCAAGTCTAACCTATGACCTAAGAGCTGATGGGACATCCCTGTGAGCACTGAAACCTCACTGCAAAGCTCATCTCAATTATCTGGGTAAGCTTGTGGCCATAAGGACAGGTTCTGATGACAGGAAGAATCTAAATCCCACCTCCCCCTTTCAAGGAGGATCAGAGACACTACAAGGCTGGTTGGTCTCACTGGAGCTTTTCCCCCCACCTTTGTGGCATTCTGTCAATCCAAACCACTTGCACTGTCATTCCTCATTGTTGGTATCCTTGCAACAGTGCTGCAGTGAGATGTTACAGCTGTGGCTCCTGCAGAACCTCTCTCCACCCCCCCTCCCTCAGGTCTCAGTAGCCTCACAGCGCTCACTGGCTGCTCAGGGCAGCATCCACAAGCACTAAAAATCCACAAATTGTGTCCAAAATCTCCTGTTCAACATCCAATGCAATGAACAAGGGTGGACAAGGTCTTGGAAAAGAATCCTGGCGGAATGACAAGTCCAGGCAGGCTAACCCTTGCCCCCAGGAGCACATAATTCATTTCCATCTGGATTTTCTGTCACACGAAAGGAATAAAGACCAGACCACCAGCTCTTTAAGTAGTTTTATAAAAGTATTTGACTTACTGAGATACTGTTACAGTTACCTGAGTATTTGAAATTACAATGCAAGGAAATATTGACAATGAATTTCAGTACAGTATTTTACAATCCAGTGCTGCTGATCCCAGTTTCTACACAAGTTCACTAGAGCACATATACACAAACTGATTCTTGGAGAAAATTAAAAGACACCACAAAAAAGGGGGCTGGAGATACCAATATAACAGAGTTGAGATGACAAATCCAGTGCAGCATGTAGTAAAATAAAAGCTTAAAAAAAAAAAAGAAGCCAAAAAAACACCTAACCCCCCACACAATTTTTTATTTTTCTCACAATAATAAAAAAGGTTGTTTTTTTTTTAAACACAAGCAACTGGATTAAAAAAACCCAAACCTTCATTCTAGATCAGATAAAGACATGATGTATTTACTGTGCATGTCATTAGTAAATGAACAGTTCCTGAGCTACTCCTAACAATAAGGCTTTGTTAATTCTCAGTATTTCATTCTCTCATGTCATTCTCATGAGGGAAAATTCTAAATAAAATTTCTTTTAATAATTGGTAATTAGGATCAAGTGACAGTTGCGTATGAATGTACATTTGTGACATACTATGAATTTATGCAGCTCAGGTTGTTAAAACAGTTGAAGCAGTGTGAGACAAATTCATTAATCTCGACTGAAAATCTCACTTGTAAATCCAATCCACAAAAACCTGTTATCTGGGACAGCAGCTGCTCTGGGCTCATCCCTGTATTGCTTCACCAGATCCCCAGAAAGAACTGAAAAGTGCACCAGTGGCTTGTATAATTCCTTTTAACTTCTGCACAACATGCTGTAAAAATTTAACAGATTTGTTAGTATTCACAAGTCAAATGCCCAAAGAATCTGAACTTGTGCCTTCAGAAATATTGTCAATGTAACACTGTAAAGCTGCTTTAAACTTTTTATATTTGGCCAAATCCAATGTTTCACTGATTGTTTTTCCCCCTCAATGAATTCTTTATTTGCAATATTTTTAAATCATATCTGGTGCTTGGGATATCCAGCCCCCTTTTTCCCATCCTGGTACAGCAGAAAAGACATATAAACATGCCATTTAAATTAAAGAAACAATGGAATAAGTGGAATCCTGGACATCAAAAATATATACAAGCAGGTATGTTTTTCCTGAACTAAACATTTCAACCATAAAAATATTCAACAGCCAAACCCTATAGAACTAGGGCTAAGGCTATTTCAATTATAACTATTCTTTATTTTAAAAATATAGGGCTGACAGCCTTTTGGGTGATATTTATACATGAACAATAGTTCTAGGTTCCCTACACGAATCGTAAAGCAATATGCAGAACATAGACTATTTTTTCATAGCTTAACCTTGTATTATCTTGCTTAATTTAATCTCTCTTGTAAATATGTTAGATAACTACATTTCATTGTAAGAATTAATATAAACAGAAAATATATATAAGGCTTTTTTTTTTCCTCATGAGCTGTATACTGTGATAGATCCAAATGTTGTGGAAGTTGGCAATTCTTCTCCCAGTCACAGCTGAAGGTGAATTCTCACCATCAATGAAACTTTAAACAAGGGGCATTTCTGTGTGATCAGCACCTCTCCTCAGGCCTTCCTCCGATTAAGCCTGGCAAGTCCCACCCTCCTGTCTTCCCAAAGTATTTATCACTGAACCCTAACACACTTGTGAAGTCAGTTAAAACCTGTAGTGTCTTGGTTCTTCTTAGGCCTGAATCAGTTTTTCCCTCTTGCAATTTAGATGGATGAGACAGCAGGAAAGAAATACTCTTTTCCACACTGAATGCTCAGTTTTACACTTTCCCACTGTCCTGTTTCAGCTCTGTCATCTGAAAGTCTTAAATGCAGCTCTTGCCTCAGTGCTCTGAGCTGCAGGTTTGCTTTAATATGTGCTACATGTTTTTTCAAGTGTTACGTCTCTCACTGTGGCTACAGCTCATTTCAGTGGTGTCTGACTTCCTCCCTTCAGGGGAAGGGAAAGGGCTGACCAGACCCAAAAAGTGCATTCAGTCTAAAGGAGCAGTAAAATGCAAAATGTTATTGTAAACCGGAAAAGAATTACAGATTCTAAAAAGAAATAAAAGATGTTAATTCAACAGGAACTCGCTACAAAAGTTACTAGCTATAAGCAGCTTAGGGCAAATTAGCTTAGAAACCTCCCCAAAAACTTTAGTTTCAAACTTTATAGAATTATTTACTGATGCTCCAGCTTCCCAAAAACCTGTAATCCATGCCTGAACTTTCTAATCCTCTTGGCCTCAGCCAGTCTCACACATCAGGTCATCTGCAGAAATGATGAGTAGGATCATTTTCTGAATCCAGTTGTTTTGTGTCTCTTCCTGAGAGCCAAATGAACTCTTCGGAGCAAACTGACTGCAACATGCAGGAAAAACACCACGGGTAATGTCCATTAACACTGCTGCCAAACAGCCTGCAAACAGGAACCTCAACGGAATCAGTGCAATCCCAGCTGGGCTTGTCTTTTGCAAAACAAGTGAAGTACCACAGTGTTAACATTGATTTCCAAGTTAAAATGTATTACACAGCAAAAGCTCAGAACCCTTCAGAGGGCACAGAGCAGTGTTCCAACAACTCTGGGCAGGTGTCTCTTTTGCTGACAGGAGCAGGACTGGGATAAACGAAAGCAAAGCTATACCCTGGATTTGTGCCACAGTTTGACATCCCCTTAAGAGCAGCTTCAGTCCAACTGGCATATGAGCAGACTCCAGGCAAGGAAAAACAGTCTGGCCACACTTGAGTTAGAAAAAGGAGCTTAAGGAATGGAGCTGCTCATGGCACAGAGGTGGATACTGCTGTTAAGAGGCTCAGGATGCTGCTGCAGCATTGCAGCCACCAATGAACTTCCCAGTGCATCAGTAGCAAAAATGCTACTAAAAAGGAAAGACAAAACTATTGTTAAAAATCTGTCAGTCACTAAGGACACATTCTAATTGATGAATGGTAAAACAAAGCAGAGCCCAAAGCTGTATTAAACCTCTACTTCAGTCATTAGTCACTTGGAGCCATATCTGATTGCGCATTTGATTTCTGAAAGTGCTCAGTAGAAATCCAGAGTTAATGTGGATAACCTCAGGATAACATCCAGTTATTTACACATTAGTACTGTTAAATAAATCCAAGTCATGTCTACTTTACAATGAAGTGTGCAACAAGCAGAAGTGAAGCACATACATCGTGTTGGGTTCACATTCTTCAAGGTGCAAATTTCAGCTACTCTTGCCCAAATCCTTCTGTTTCTTCAATTGCAAATAACAGCTTTTCCTTCAACTGCTCATAATTCTTATATGGTGGAAGGTCTAAGCGATTAAAACTGCAAAATAAAATAAAAAAATTAAGTACTGATGAAGAATTCAACAGGAACAAAAAATCCGTTATGAATATGGGTGATCTGAATTTTTGCTGTGGAGATGGATACTGGGATTTATACCCCAAGAAAAGCTGACTACTGATACAAATGTATGTATTGCTGAGGGCAGAGGTTAGGATTAAAGTGCTCATACAATGACAGTTTTCATTAACTTTTCCTAGTTGGAGGAAACCCAACCTCTAGGTGGTTAATTAGGGTCATCATTCAGATAGAAAACTTTCAATTTTTGTGGTTTTGCTTACCACTAACACCCAAAGCAAAGAGTAGAAGTGACCTTTTCTCTGGAAGTGTGTGAATGTGGCTATTTTACTAAGGAGTGCAGTGATAACAAAAGATAGTCCCAATCTTGTTAGACAGTACTGTTAATTACTTTAATTGTTCAGTAATGTATTATACAAATCCATGGAATTCACAATGGAATCTATTCCATGCCACAAGAGCTTTTCAGAAGTTCAGTTATCATTCAACAACATAGTCCATTGATGTAATTTGTGATTGCTTTCACAGAGTCTCAACCATTTCAGCATATTACCCACTTACTAAAATGTCAAAGCAGACTGTGATCACCAAAACCAGGGCAACAGCAATATTCTGATTTGTTATGTACTCACCAGGTATGACTTCTAGGTAACCAGTTTTCCTTTCCAACCTTTTCAATACAGAATTTTTGGGGTCCATTGCTCCCTGTAACAAATTCCAATAGACAAGGTATCACTACAACACACATCTGAAGCATGCAAGGTTTAAGTAAAGACAGGATTACCATTATTTGCACAGAGAAGGGACATTTGTCTCACTATACATCTCTGCCTGGATCAAAGTATGCATGTGGAAAAATGCATCAATTAGAAGTGATTTTTAAGTGCAATAACGAGGTGGAAGCATTCCTTCCATCTTTTTCCATCATAGCTCAAGTATATGCATGGCTTACAAAACAGCATTTAATATGAAATTCATTTAAAATGCCATAAATATATAATTTGGTTATTTTTAGAAGTATCTCCTGCATTAGAAGGGTTATTAATACATACCCATGAGGTCAGCAAATCCTCCCACTGGCAATCTGCATGTTCCAGTCACAAACTGCAAGAGTCTCATCCTCTTCTCATTGTCTATTTCTTTCACAAACTGAAAAACAGTAATTGAAATAAACATTTAGGGATATATTCAATCTTCAGATTTTCACATCATCACCATCCACAAATGAACAGTAAAGTGACTGTTGGGAACAGTTGGGATAGCAGTAACAGTTTCTATCTGCAGGTGTGCCCAGTGTTCTGACCACTGTTCACTGAGCTGTGCTCTGCAACTTCTGCTGGTCTGAGAATAAAGCAAAATCTGCAAACCTGCCAGAACCACACAATCTGCCTGCTGGTCCTGGTGTAGTGCCTGTAGATGGTGTGTCTCTGCCAGTCATTCAGGTCGATTTCTTGCATTCCACAGAGAAGAACCTTTGGGGCAGAAAAAGAGAAATAAGCAGAGGAGTACAAATTTCCACTTTCCTTCTGTGATCTTGCACGCAGCAAAAGAGAACAACTGGACCCCCACCTAGCACCACCTGTAATAACAGTTTACTTGGTTTTAATTTTAAACTTCATCCAAAACTTCTATAAACAAAGACTGGTGATGCTTCATGAAGTGTATTTGGAGAGGCCACAAATTAGAGGGCATCTCTGTTGTGAAAAATGGAGTAATCATTTGCAATTTCAGGAATAAATTCTTCACTGCGAGGGTGGGCAGGCCCTGGCACAGGGTGCCCAGAGAAGCTGTGGCTGCCCCTGGATCCCTGGAAGTGTCCCAGGCCAGGCTCGATGGGGCTTGGAGTAGCCTGGGACAGTGGAAGGTGACTCTGGACATGGAGGGGGCTGAAACAAGATTATTTAAGATCCCAACCCAAACCATTCTGGAATTCTGTGTAGACATTCAAGCCAGTTTATCTTTGCCCAGCCATACAATTCTTCACTAGGGATGGGATGTTTTGTTTTACTTTTCAAACTGAACAGATGCTTCAGAAAGTGTAATTTTGAGATCAAACCCAAACCAAGAACTTGGCCCAATCTATATGCAAACATCCATTGCATATCTGGTTTTATCTCTCATTCTGTCAAGTTATTCATTCTTTGAACACAGGCAAATCAAAGAATCACTAAAACAAAGGAAGAAATTTCTGCTGACAGAATGTTGGCGTTTGGAAATATCTAATTTGCCCGCTAAGAGGAAAGTTAAGGAAAACACATTAATCTAATACTGTTCCATGAAGTTTCCCCCATATTCCCAATAGAAGAGTTGTCAGCATCAGTGAGTTCTCTCTTCAGATATACGGACTTTATTTTATGCATAATGACCTGGATCCAGCAATAGCCAAGCAATCCTTTACCTCCAGTTCCTTTGCATCAAAATACTGCAAATACTGTTGTGGCAGAATTTCATTGAAGCCTTCAAAGAAAGCCTGTGTCTGCTCCTCAACACCTCGGGACAGTCTCCATTCTGCTACTAGCCTGGAAAAAAAGACACACCAAGATCATTTAAATGACCCAAGTCTACATCTTTGCCTATTTTGAGATGAACTGTAAGCTAAGTTAAAAAAAACCATGGAAAGTCTGGAAAGTTCTGGGGATAGATCACTGTATAATTTTATCAGCAGCCTTTACTCTGTGCAAATGATTTTATTTTTTCTCTAAATTACCCTAAGTGTTCAACTGTTCTGCTACAGAAGTATTTTGGACTCAAAGAGGAGGCAGCATCTCTTCACTGATTACATTAATGAGAGCACAGCAGTCCCAAGATATTTGAAGATTTTGTCTGATATTCTCCCCAGAAATCTCAGTTGTTATCCATGACAAGGTAAAAAACAAGTCAAGTTGTACTGGTGAAGAGCAGCAGGACTGCCAGCTTACCAAGCAGTGACTATGTCCATTTGGAAAGTTCCATATTTGTTTCTGTTAATCATGAAACTTTGCTCTGTGGCAGAAACTCCACTCTCCATTAATAAAAGGGTGAAAAGCAGGCAGGAGACCCGGAGAACCTGAACCCAGGGAGAAGCAGATATTATGCTGAATTCAAGCCTAACCTGTCAGGAGCACTGGACTGGAGTTTAAAGGAGAGGTGGCTATTTCTCATTTCAGTCCTAGAAACTGGGGGGACTTAAAGCAGGACTTGGAGTAAGACAGAAGAATCTGAATCAAACTGGAATCCGAGCTCTCCCTGGGTTCCAACAAACTAGAGAAGAGTGATTTTCTGCAGATCCTCCCTCCTGCCAAGTGCCAGTACGTTTCTTGTGCAAACACCACTTCTTTTGTGAATCACTGAAACGTCTGCAGATTTCTGATGCGATGAAAACAGAGCCCACTCCCGACTCCCTCGCCCTGCCCACGGAAAAAGCCTTCACAGAACACATCGTAACAAAGAGGAAAATTCTCTGTGATTCAGTTTAGTTTGTGCCTGCAATGTGTGAGGACTTTTTTTTTTTTTTGCAAGCACATCCTCCAAGCTTTTATGTTGAAGTTCACACCTTAAACCCGAGCTGCTGTACTGCTGCACACTGAGGAAGGAGGGGCTATTTCAGGACAAAGCAGGTCACTGTTCACATTCTTATTCCTGAATCACTCTTAGGCTCCTTCACTCTTAATCCATTGCTTTAACACATTTTGGTGCTGCAGATATGACCCTTACTTTATGACAATACAACCCATAACATCATTCATAACACAACTACAATACCAGTTCAGATAAAACTAATAGCAATTCCAAGTATCTTTGAAAAATAAAAACCTTCACAAAAACAGCCAAAAATGTTCTCAAAAAAGACCCCAAAAAACCAACCCCTCAAAACCCCAAATGAACCAGAAATGGCTGGCTAGAACATCAGGAGGCTATGAAGCAATATAATTATAATGATAAACACATGTAACATTTCATTAAATACATGACAGTCACAATTCTTGTCACGGTATTCTGCTAAACTGAGATAACTCTAGAAAAAAAGTAGACTTTCTTCTAATCGTGATCTTTAGGAAAAGTGGATTTTAGAAACTTATTTCTATCAATATTCCTCTTTTAAATATGAGATCCAAACACTTGCCACTTATTGCCAGCATCAGCAATTATTCAGCAATGCTTTAGATTACACAGAGAGTCTTTTGTTGCTAGAACTCAAGGAAAAAAAATTACGGAGTATTTTAAAGTCTTCACTTATTCTTACCTGATGTAGTCTTCTTTGTTTTCTTCTGTGACCAGAATGTTGCTACCATTTGGCTTCAAATCATGGCTTTTGATTTCACCTAGAATTTCTTTATCCACAGAAAAAAACATTTCCAAGCCACACTCTTCAATATCATTCTCTCTGGAAGGAAAAAAAATACAGTTTTAAATAACTGTGTTGAGAACTTGCACACAGTAGAGGAGATGAGTATGAAGAACCTCAAGGTAGAAGGTTTGAGGTAAATAGTCAAGATAAGGAAATGGCCCTTAAACAATAATTACGGCCTTGCAAGAAGTCCTGGAGTTTATATGTCCATTTATGCTTTTGCAAAGTGAAGAGCTGCCTGTGTACACAGAGATTTTGATGATCATTTTCCTCCAAAATAAAGTGCAAAATCCAGATATTTATCCTGACCCATAACACAGCAATGCCAGTCTTGAAAGCATGGCTGTGGTTTATTGAGCCCCATGATGCAATTGCACTTGTGAACTTCACCTTTCCAAAACACATGGTACTGCAGGAAACCTTGGGTGAGGAAGGAAGGCTTCAGATGGAGGACTGATTTTATTTCATCACCCATCCCTTTTAAAATGGAAGCTACATGCTCCAGCTCAGTTTGGGCACAGAGGTTTGGCAGATGATCTCTAAAAGTCCCCTTCCAAACCCAGTCAATCTGTGAAATCCTCAAACTTGTGGGAATGAGAAAAACAGCCCCCCTGATACAAGTGCCAATGAATGCTTCCTGCAAAGTTATAAAATTTGCTTTTTTTGTGAGGAAAAAAATTATGTCTGTCCTGACAGACATGGCTCTTCTCCGCTGTAAATGTGCAGTCCTTTCCTCAGGGGTACCTCAAGCAGCACTGCAGACAAGCAGGCTCAGCTACACTGAAGTGTGGGTCTGGACTGAGAGGACTCTGCAGCTTTGGAGGTGGAGCCTTTTCTCCAATTTTCACATCCTTACGTGTTTTTTCAAAGGGCCAAAGCCTTTTCTGGACTCCAGCCCAGAAGATTTCTATCACTACAGAAATTACTTTGAATTAAAAAGAAGGCACATTAGCACATCCATGGAGTGAAGAACATACTACACTGAAAACCAAACAAAATTCCTATCTCAGTCTTAAACGTCTCATATGCTGCTTTCACTGCTCCTCAGTATTTAAGATAAACCTTTCAAGAATCACCACTACAGGAGATGAAAATCTGGCTTTTATATTTAGTTTTGCATTTCAAACTCCAATCTATTCTCACACCTATAAAGTCTTCAAATCATGTTTCAAACTATTCTTAGTATGATTCTTAAGTGAAATGTTTTGTCTCTAATCAAAAGACAGACTAATTTTTCTGCAAAATTGTTTTTACTATAGCTGAAGAAAAAAAATTACTCAATTTGTCTTTTTTCTTCTAATATATTTGTTAACATTTTTAGCTGAAAAAAAAAATCTGTTACTGAAACAAAAGGTGCACATCAGCCATGGATTAAAACATGTGGCATCTTCCTATGATGGAATCAGTACAGAATTACAATGTTTTAGATCAAAGGGGTTTTAAAAATTATTTCTTAAAATATCTGTAATAGATAATTCCAAAATAATTGTGGTCAAGAAACACCACATCTTTTTTACTTGCTAGTCTCTGGAGAGAAATTTGCAAAGGAGTGGAAGAGGAGGACTCCACAAAAGCATGGACAGAGAGGTGCCTGACCATGCAGACATGGAACGCTGCAGGTAGAAATGGTCTGGAATCATTAAGCTTGGGGCAAAAATACCAGGACAGCTAGAACTTCTTTAAACCATTAAATCTTCAATACCAACCTTGAATTCAAATTGCAAGTGTGACTAACAGAAGAATTATGTGGTAGTAAATAATAAACTACATTTGTTAACTTCATGTTATTGTAGCACTAAACATTTTGTATTCTAACTAAATCAGGTACTAGAGAAACATTAAATGAGTTTTTGCTGATTTCTTTTAATCAGTTATCTGAGAAGTCTCAGTAGAATTTACTCAAGCCATTTTATTTGTTATCATGTACAAGACTGCCACATCTTTATGTCTAACTAGAATTTATAACAGCCAACAAAAACACAACACAAGATGCTGCACGTAATATTCAATGAACCAAAAAGGCTCTGCATTAACAAATTATTCTTTGTGTATCTAAAGTCACAGTAAAAATTCCATACTGCTCTGCAATGTTAGATTATATTTTTCTGTGAGGTTGTTAGTAATAGATTTACACCTACTTCCTGGCAGAAGTGAAAACCAAAACCATTGTATTGCTATTTCAAGAACAAAATGAAGTCAAACTCACTTTACCCAGATGAGAGAGTTGTAAAACTCTGGGTCAACAGATTCTAAGTCCTTGAGTCCGACTGCCTTGTTTAGGATACGTTTATAGAATGGCAGAGAGAAACCAGTGTCAATGAACTTCCCATGGAACAAAGCCTGAGGAACACAAAAATAGACAAAATAATGCAAAGGATGCTTCAGTACTTAATATGACAACATTCTGTTCTCTGTGCCCATGAAATCTGACAGCCAAAGGATTAAACCAACCTGAGTACCATGATTGCCAATATGCTGAAGTAGCTTTTACCAACAGGAGTCACAGCCAAAACACCTGATATTGTCAACTTAAAAATGGATTATTTAATTATCCATCTGCTGACACAGTATTTATAGGAAAATTACAGGACAAACCTGCTTCCTGCTTTAGGACTTACCATGGCAATGAACCTCCCAATGAATCTGAAGTATTTCAGGTGGTCTGGGTTGATGTAAGAGGCTGGGTTTATCTGTAAGCAGTAGTTATCTTTCCCTGCATATTCAAACAGGCAATACATGGGGTTCAAGACTTCGTGTGACAATAAAAAGAACCACTCCCTGAAATCACACAAACAATAAAAACAAATTTCAAAATAAATCACAGCAGAAACTACTGTAGCTAACTCATGTTGACTCAGGCTCTTGTTGGCACAGTCTGCCTCCTTCCCCAGAGAGCAGCTGGCCCACACTGACACCAAGGGAAACTACAGCAAATTACAAATTAAAATGCAAAGTTGCAATGATAGACAACTGTCAGTGGCTTGGAAAAAACCCACTCTTATCTAAATGAGCACATTGCAAGTCTACCACTGATCTAAACATCCGGGGTTGGGGAATGCCAATTAACATACACACTTCTCAGTTACATTCCTGTCAATACTTTGGATTTAAATGTAGATTTCTGTCACTTTTTCAATAAACTCTACTTTGACATTAACAGTTGGCTCAAAGGCTCACTTAAGTTCAGTAAACTGCATCTCTTTAATTGTGGAGATGATTAAAGTCGTTCCTAATGCAAACTGAAAATCATTTTATACAGTCTTAAGACATGAAAACATCTTGCAGAACTGCCTTCCTCAGATGTTCCAAGTTAAGGAATAAACTTCACTCCCATTGTGAAAGCACTGCAGTTTAAGTATCTACTTTGGGGAAGCCTTCACATCACCACTTGCAGAACAAGTTATCTGCCATTTTAGTGTAGTTTACCTTGCCACACCTCCATAATCTAAACCTTCTTCACCAGGGAAAATAACCCATAAACGTCTCCGGAGATCTTGAGGGCTGAAGCTCATTATCTTAGTGAAAGAAAAACAATCAATTCTTTTTAAGAAAACAGCTATAAGCACTGGTTAGAATTACTATTATTTTCTAACAAGCACTAGAGCATTTAATAATTTGGAAAAATTTTAATCAAGGTCTACAGACTTTAACAAAACCTTAATATTTTAACCTTAGGTCTACAGAGATTAAAAAGAATTTCACATCTAATAATACAAACAGAATTAATTTTTGTTTTTAAAAAAATTAATTACTCATTTCAAGACAATCAGACTAAGATCAACTTAATATATTTTTTGTACATAGTCCATGTTAGTACAACACACTGTGCGGAAAAACGCACCAACAAACATAAGCACAACAAAAACACCCTGAGAACTGGGTGCTGCTCTGCCCCAGCACTCTCCTCAAAATTAACTCACATTTTAAATCATTCTGAGGAAAAAAAAAAAATCACTTTTGTCAGATAAATCAGTGCCAGAACTTCCTATTTTAGATTGATCTCCTAATTGTGAATGCAGCCTAACTATTAAACTAGTATTTTTTTGTTAGTCTGACTTAAAGTAACATTAGCAAGATATCAAAGGCTCAAAAATAACATGTGAGAATAAATTTGATAACTCCATTTTTCATGCCCATTACTCCCATGTTTTAATACAATACCTGCTGAAATGAGTCCTCAAATAATGTTTTCCTGCTCACTGTGATCTTTATGTGCTGTGGCATTGCCAGTTGCTGAAAGAAAATTTTTTAGAGGTGAAGGGTACAATCACTTAAAGTTTCTACCATTGAGTTTGGATTGCTATTTGTTATATATATTCAAAGGTACTGTTGAATTTCATTAATCGATATAAAACAAACCCAGCAATCAAGGTATCTGAATCGTAATTTATCCAAGAACAGATTGGTTCCAACAATGCTATCTACAGTGATATGAGCACACCTCTAGATGCTGCTCAGAACAGGTTAAATATTGCACTCCTACAAGATAGTGGAAAACACGAAGACATATTCCAGCTCAGGAAGGCTTTCTACCCCAGAATTGATGAGACACATGAAGTACCTTTCCTATGAGAAAAGGCTGAAAGAATTGGGATTGTTCAGCCTGGAGAAGCTTCAGGGTGACCTAACTGTGGCCTTCCAGTACTTGGAAGGGACCAACAAGAAAGATGAAGACAGACTATTGACAAGGGCCTGGAGCAACAGGACACAGGGAATGGCTTCCCACTGCCAGAGGCAGGGTTAGGTGGGATACTGGAAAGGAATTCCCAATATCCCAAAAAGGTGCTGAGGCCGTAGCAGAGGTTGTCCAGAGAAGCTGTGGCTGTCCCTGGATCGCTGGGAGTGTCCAAGGCCAGGCTGGATGGGGCTTGGAGCCACCTGGGATAGTGGACGGTATCCCTGCCCCTGGCAGGGGGCTGGAATGAGATGTTCTTTAAGATCCCTTCCAACTCAAACCATTCTGTGATTAGATAAATTTAATATAAATTAGAACATTCAGGCTATACCGCACAAAATTCCAAGTGAAAAATGAGGCTAGTCTCTCCACTATTTTCACAGAATCACAGAATGTGTAGGTTGGAAGAGACCTTCAAGATCATCGAGTCCAACCCAGCCCTAACACCTCAACTAGATCATGGTATCAAGTGCCACATCCAGTCTCTTTTTAAACACATCCAGGGATAGTGACTCCACCACCTCCCCGGGCAGGATTCAAAGGATAATTCAGTGACCCTTGAAAACTGGAACATTTAAACCAAAGAATTTTTCCTAAACATCAAGTTACTTCATCTCTTGATATAAAGATCTTAGAGGACCAAGACTGACACACTGGAATTTGATATTATGTTAGAGCACCCTAACATGCACCACAGTACATCCCTCAGTGCTTAGACATGTCTTGTGTCGCAAATGCCCTGCATTTTCTGCCAGAAGTGGGTATTTATATGGAAAGTAGATCTTGTATTAACTCTAAAAATACTGTGCCTCCATATATTCATGCATTAACAGTTGCAAGGAAACACTATTCAGAAACCCACCACTTCAAAGAAAGTAGGGAAATGGATGTTTTCCTTTATTCTAAAACATTTTTAAAAAATTATACCACTTTAAAGCTTACATGAGATTATACAATTCCTGCATTTACTCCCTCGTAATTTAACTCACCTTTAACCTTAGAGCAATTTGATTCCCTTTATTGGAAGGCACTGAAGAAGGCATTGAAAGCATGTAAGCAAAACCAAAAGTGCAAGCAAATATTGCCAAAAAATGAATCCATACCTGACACCAGAATCTGAAATAATGGACCTTGGCCTTGAAATCACGCACATAAGCTATCTGAGGTCCATTGTCTCTGCAACCAAAAGGAGGAAAAGAATGAATTTCCAAGTGTTTTTGTAACTAGAAGTCTACAAATGTATTAGTTATACAGCTGTATGGTTTAGCTGGCTATCTAGTCACATTTTTTGATTTTGGGGTATAATTTCTTGTTTTTAAATTAAAAAGAAAAATCTTCCTTTGTAAACTGTGGAATGCTTAACAGTATATTTAAAACACTGCCTGATCATTAACCGTAAAAAAAGATTCTAAAAATAAAGATGAGATGATATTCAGTCAACTTGGGAGGTAAGTTCTGGTTTCAACTTCATTCTGGTTCCTAAAAAAATCAAAACAAGAAAGGGTTGGGTCTTTTCTAAAGAGAGAGACTAGTAACTCTAAGGAAGGGATTTGGTCATCAACAGGACAGATGCAGCTCCTCCATTACTCTCAAATCTCATACACTACATGGCAAGAAGGATTCTGCAGTGCTCAGAACTCTGTCTTCCTCAGGGATGTTCAGTGAATGAAAAATCCCAGGTAATTAAGAAGCTCCATGTAAACCTTCCTGCCTAATAATGTAATAAAAGGAAAAAAACCCAAAGATTTCAAAAATTATGTGTGCTAAATTGACTTTTGAAACCTTAGTAAAATGTTAAGAACACTTACAGAGCAGACTTGCCCGTGCGGGGATCTATGTATGTAGTCGTTCTTCTATTGTGATCCACAAAATAGGGAATTCCATCCACAGTAAATCGCATTTCCCAGCCCTCTGGCAAGGGCTTCTCATTTAACTGACTGTGGAGACAAGAAAATACATGGTAACTGATCAACTTAATCTATTAAGTCAATGGAGTAATAACTGAGACAGTAAGCATTTTGGAAAATCTAAAGAATCTACAGATTGAGAAAATTTCCATTTGGATTTGTTTCAGCTTTATCCCCCCTCTCCTAAATTTTTCAGTCAGCTCTCAATTAGACCAAAATGACTAGTTAAGTAAACATTAGCTCATTTGCTTGCACTAACCTAAATAAAGGCAAGAAAAAACCTTAGGGGAAAAGTGTAAGCAAGGTTTATTGTTTCCTTCACAAACAACAGAACTTTATCTTCTAACTATGAGGCTTTTAGTCAAAAACTGTCGTAATTTCAATTAGCAGCTTTTGGTACCTCATGTATAATTTCAGCAGCCAAAAATGTTTCAGAATGACAAAAATAAAAGAAAATGCAAATACTGATCATGTAGAATTTTCTGACAGTTTCAAACTCAGTTTTGCTATACACAAAAGCACACCTCAACGTAGCTGGAAGACCTGAGCAGTACCACTGTGAAGTGCTCCCCGGTGGCCTCCCTCCGTAAATACAATGTCCTGACTGTGCAGACCAAACATTCTGTTGTTGGGCTGCTCCAGGAGTAACTGCTCTCCACAGGTGGCTGCTGCAGAGGTGAGTGGCTGCAGCTGTGACCTAGCTCACGTAGCCTTGGCTGTTGTCTCCCTTCCCCTCCTCCATGGAGGACAGGTGAAATTGCTTCACCACACAGACGTTTTCAGCTCAGACAGCAGTTGGGACTGAACACACTTCACCCTCAACTTCCTGCCTCCATTCCTTACCTTGAAGACTTTGCAGTGACAGAGCCCAAAATAAACAGAACTCTAGTGTTTCTAGTAGTGCCTCAAGTTCTCTGTCTCCTTTATTCCTCCTTTTTTAAAAAGGTGTGAGGAAAGGTGCTACAGTTTTTGGGGTCTGTCTTCTTTCTGTCTCCTACCTATCCCCCGAAGTGTCCCCAAGGCTAGCTTGGATGGGGTTTGAAGAAACCTGGGATAGTGGAAGGTGTCCATGCCCATGGCAGGAGGGTGGAACGAGATGGGCTTTAAGGTCCCTTCCAACCCAAACCATTCTGTGATTCTATGACTGTCTGTGAAACAACCAAAGTGTTATTCAAGACTCTGCACTATCTCATCGTCATACAAAGGAAATATCTCCTTCTTCCAATGAGACAAATGTTTAGACAAATGTAATTGATTATTTATGAACAGTAGAAGCTGTCCTGGGGAATGAGCTTATTGCTTACTGTTGACCAAGGTTTTTCTGGTCAATGTACAATGACAAAGTAATACTGTGACAGTTCATTTTGGCCAATATCTCAACTTTTTATCAAGCTCTCTCATGTTTGCCTAGCACAATCCACGCTGCACCTGTGGGCAGCAATTCCTGGCTCACTCTACTCTCACTACTTGGATACATTTTAATTTCATTTACATTTTCATCATACATGCAGCTGCAACTAATTTCTTACCCCTGACTCCTGGGGTCTTCCCACTGAGTGATTCGTGTGTTGTGATTGACAAAATACACTCTGCCATTGCTGTCAGTCCTCTTTTCTGAAAAGATGTAAAAGGAGAAAAAATTAAATTCCCTCTTTAATATATTGCGGAGACTATATCAAATAAATAATATCAATCACCAGACCCTGCCACAGCCTCTCCTGCTCTTAGGTTTCTCTGTACCTCCTCTGACCCAACATATTTTCACTTTCATTGACATTATTCCTTACTACGTGATTTATTTTTCAATTGTAGGAAAAATTAACTGGGAAAAGGGAAAACCTTGAGCTGTTTTGTCCACAGGAAATTTCAGCTGCATCAAATATTGTGATGTGCTTGACAAACAATACAGAAATCAAAACACAGAGGAGGGAAGAGATGTACACAGAAGTATCAAGAAGGTACAAGGGGGCTTCAAGTTCCAATTATAGCAGGGAATAAAAAATGGTCAATGCAGTTTCCAAGAAAACCCATTTATATTTTCTCTCAGATGAACGATGGGCATACACTGACCTAACACTGCCTAGAGAAATGCCCTGGCTTGCTCCTCTGTACCATTCTGCAGCTCTTCATACCATTTTTATTTAGTGTTGCAAGAGAAAGAAATTACAAAAATGGATCAGAATCTGACTACCACAGGTCAAAAGCTCCAGTTTCTACGAGAAGTCTGTAAGTAGGTATTTGCCTATGATCCTGACAGCAGAATTCCACACGATGTGGTGACTCAGTTTGCCATTTCCTGGCCAATGCCAGCCTAAAGACCTTTCTGTGAAATGCTATATATGTAATGTGACTAAGTATAGGGAACGACAGTTTTATGGCACGAAGTTGCATCAGTACGAGGACTAAAAATCCGAATAGTTATGTTTGAAAAGCAGATGAACCCAAAAACTCAGGTCCAACTCTGCCAAGTAATTACTTGCTCCAAACTCCACAAAAGAATTCTGAGAGCTTTGCCTATGTGTTGCCCTCACTTTTCTAGCTCGTGAATGTTTGGACCCAAGCAGTCCTTCGTTCTCACGCAGCTCAACCTAAACTATGTATATTTTTAGAGATGTTTTCATATTTCTCCTCTGAGAGGAGAATTGATTGATGGTGGTATCCACCATCCAGGTTAAAGAGGTGGTGACCTAAATGACCAATCTCTTGCCTTTTTAAAAACTGTATATATTGGAGTCGGATTGTTGATAAGAGAACTCACACACACACACACGTAGGAGAACATGTAGAAGAAGATGATAGAATAAAGTATTAGCTTTCCCTTCAACTGCTGCTGCCTGCCTCGTTCCTTCTGCGGGTCCGATCCTCCTACATATGGACCCGAGTGTGGCATCCTGCTACACCTATGTATCATAAAACTTGAATTTTTATATCTGCTTAATAGTCACACCAGAAAACAGTTTTACACTTCTATTTTTTTATTAAACCCTGCCAAAATTTGTATTAATTGTAAATTCTCAACCCTGTAAAGTACAAGAACAAATTTATTCCAGGGAGAGGGCCACATCAAGAAGCGGTTAGTTGTCACTATAAAAAACATGTTCAGACCAACAAAACTCTTCAAGAGTTGTCTTGGAGAGAGAATTTGGCAGTTTGATTTAGAGCCTGATTTAGCAGGAACAGGATGGTGGGGGGGAATGAAAAAGTCTCAAAAGGATGACTGTGTTAAAGCAGCTATTACACTTGTTACCAGTGGAGTAAACCAGAACACTTTATAGTTTCTAAACCACTTTGAAATGACATAGCCTAGTCAAGGTTCTGTTTTAACAGCACATTTGATTAGATCTAATTTTAAAATATTTTTAATCCAGATTTTAATTTTTAAAAACTAGCTTAGAACAGCTGACAAATAATTTGGCAGAAGTATGCTTTAATGTTTAATTACATTGCATTACAAAACACATTCAAGTTAGTCTTACCCCATCCATGTGGCAGAGGGCCAAGAGGATCAAACTCTTTGTTCTGTGTGGATGAAAAATCCTGGTTCTGCAAGTTACACGAACAAATGAGGCATTAATGACTAGTCATTTACTTTCCAGATGTTCTACCATAGCCATCCTGAATTACTGAAGTAAATGTATTTTTGTTAATGTTACACATAAGCAAAGATGCCAACTATTTATTTTCTCCACAGAGAAGGCCTGTTTTACTGACCTTGGCATGCTTAACTAACTACAGTGCCAGGATATAATTATTCTTTGTTTAGTACCCCTGCCTACACAGGAGTAAATTAGTACAGTAGCACCCAAAACAATCAGAAACTTCATTCCTGCACTCAGTACAGCTCCCCCTACCACTACTTACGGGCTCCATTTTATTTTCACTTATAAAGTAAATCAGAACCTGCGCCATTCTTGATGAGCATGAGTAGTGTGAGTTGAAGTGATCTAATGTCTGCTATTCATCAGAGGCAAACAATGTAATAAAAGTGCTGGAAGGATTATTTTCAATTTCCCTGCTCTCCTAACATTCGTTGTGCATAATTCATTTTACCCAGAGCAGAAATGTATGGCCTTGTGAGCTTGCTTACCTCCCAGCTGTTTGGCCAGGGTAAAACAAGACACAATACAAATAAACCAGCTTATTACTAAGCTCTAGTTTGTTTTGAACCAAAGGCCTTATCAATATTGTACATAAATTTTATCCAAGAAGCCTTATATTGAGGTGACAACTAAACCCCATCTGGTGACTGCAAGGAGATGAACTAACATTACAATGAGCCCTCCCTGCCATGCTACACACAGAGATATATCATCATAAACCATAATACAGTCTGCTGCCTTTATGGGGAAAGGTCGTCCACAGGCATGTGCAAACCCCAAAACCACCCTAACCCTCAGTCAGGCATGTATTCCTTACCCCATATATGAACCTCTGGTTGAACTGCTGCATGGCTCCCTGGAGCTGGCTGCGCTGCAGCTGCCACTGCTCGTAATTCCGGACAGACTCCAGCGTCGGTCTCTGCCACGTCGTCGTTCTGGTGAAGTGGTCAACGTAATAAATCCTCCCCATGTTGTCAACTCGGCGCTCCCAGCTTTGGGGAAAAAGACAAGCCACAGTTGTCAATAGCTGGCAATTTAAGGGCTCAGAGGCACTTGGAGACCAATGTGGTAGAAGGGAACAGAAAGCATGGGCTCATCAGTTTTTTCTCCTTGTATCTTCTGCTAAAATTATGCAAGGGCTAGAATTGTTTTATAAGAATAATTTATATTTGTTGCATATTATACAAAGTCAGATCCATTCCATTTACTGTATTTTTAGGGTTTTTTGAAATAGTTTTCAAGAGCTGTCTAGACCACTGTCCATACTGTGCTGGCATCACTGCAGTTATCTCCTCCAGCCTTTAACACAAGCCTGCTGGTTTCTCCTAAAACGCAGCAACCCCCTTGAAGTTTTAAGCTATTCAATACAAGATTTCCTCACACTGGTCTGGCAGAAAAGAAAGGTTTGGGGATGGGGTTTGGTGTTTTGTTTTGATTTTCTTTGGGGTTTCTTGTCTACTTATCAGTTCATATGAGATCAGTACTACTTAAAAAACTTGAAAGAAAACATTCCTATTCTAAGTAAGCTTCAGCAATATACAAGTTCATCTGCTCAAAGAGTTCAAAATAACTTGAAACATGACAGGTGGGCTCCATTTATGAGACTGCCTGTTTTTGTTCTTTAATACCAAGTTCTCTTTACTATCTTACATTTTCACTTTGTAATTCTTTATAGCGTGTGAACCATTTGAGGACTAAAAAGTGCAACAGAACAACTCATGTATTTTTCTTATATTGTTAAAAAATAAGAAACAGCAACTGTGAACTAACATCACTGGCTGTTCTGATGCCAAGGGCTGGAGAAGTTTAATGATGAAAGCTGGTTTCTATGTGCATAATAAATTGGCAGCTGGGAGCTCTGAGACAAGATCAAAGGCCTGCAAACAGTAACCTCGGGATAAGAGGTAACCAAAAGTATTCCTGCTCAAGCTGATAGTTACATCAGTCCCAAAATACTTTTCTGTGGTTTTGGCTCTCATTTACTCTTGGGGGTGTCTACTGCCTTTAACTGAAATCTGTTTCTCAGTCAGTAAAGATGCACTTGCTTAATCTTTGACAGGAAATTCAGATTTGGTTATTTTTGACATTCAGCTCTTTTCCGTACGCACTCCTTGGAGACAACCTGGAGCAACTGGGTTCACATTTCTATTTTCAAATATCTGTTCCAGCTTTAGCAAACTGTCAGGCAATTAATTCCTGAAAAACCCAGACATCTGAGATGATCATATGGCTGATCCTGGCTCACCTTGGAGGAAGAGGCTCTGGCCGATCCCACGTTGTTCTTTTTTCAACATGATCCACATAGTACACTCGACCATGCTGGTCTACTCTTTGCTCCCAACTGAAAGTAGATCAAAAAGTTTAATCTTCCTCCAGATCAAACTACTCCAACCATTCATCTACAGCATAAAGATGAGAAACATTTGTTTTCATAAAAGGCTTATTTCTAAACAAAATGCTTAAAACTAACCCTTGGCTCATGAGATACGCCACCCTAATGTGCAGCATAGAGTGGTCCCATTCATATTAACAGTGATTCTATGTCAACTAAAATAAAAAAAAGAAAAAAACAACAAAACATTGTACATGACCACCTTTCTGGGTAGATGCTCAAATTCGTGCCTAGATGTACAATTTTAGCAAAATTTTGTATTCAATATCAAGTGGATCAATAACCTGTTGAACAGAATCAACTACAGATCATTATCCCCTTTTAGAGTAGCATTAATTAAGGATATTAATAAATATATTGATACGCACATTTTTCAGTGATCAAGTATAGGCAGAGATCACCAAAAGGGCACTGGTCACTTTCTGCATATGCAATACTTGGGATAATGACTTACCCCTGTACTTGCATCAGATGTAACATCACAGGAGACAAAAAAAAGCTATTTGTCATTTCTGTTGAAATCAAAATTATAAAGCAACAACTGATGTTTTCAAGACCACTTTTTTATTTCTGTTATCCTGTGAGGTAATTCAGACCTCTCCTACCTTTTGGTTTCACTACCAGCAAATCAAGGCAGGTAATTCACCAATTACACCACTCACATTGGGATGTTGTTGATTTCTCTCATTCAGAGAGCCCAGAAGCATTTTTGCCGTTTTTTTTTCTTTAAAAAGTTGAGAGCTTTGAGGCAACAGGCCAACCATCTGACAAATTCTGCATGTACCAAAAGCACAGCAGCACGTCCACACGTGCTAAAATCCTAATCTTAGCAATCAAGAAATCCTAATCTTCAGGAGTGCAACAGCACTTTTCTTCTACTTATCTGTATCAATACCTGAATTTATTTTATTTGAAGACAACAAGCTGTCAGACCATTTTAAATCCACGTTTCACTGACAGGGGAACATATGATAAATATCAGAAGTAATTCTTTCCTTGAATGCTTGAAGACTGACTATACAAAACAGTTATAAATCCTCCAAATTCATATTGGAGGGTTACTGTCAGGCAGCAAAAGGCAGATGTTATCAATGGTTTGTTACACCTACTGTAAATAAAATAAAGTAAAACCAGAGAAGTCAGCACATATGGGGAGAAAGAAGTCATTAAACCCATACCCAGGTGGAAGAGGACCTTGGCTGACTGTAGTAAGGGCCTGAGGTGAAGGATTTACTGGCTGGACTTGTCTCGACACTGGAGGAGTGGTGAGTGCAGGAGTGGCAGGAGCTGTGGTTGTGGCTGTTGCCCCCTCAGGGCTCTGCTCTGAAGGTGTATTTGAGGCTGTACCCGCCAGTGATCCTGCACTGGCCCCATCGCTTTCTGTGGATGTGGATGAAGGACCATTTGCACTTGCTATGATGTCAGAGAGAGAAAAGAAAAAGCCTTTAATTGACATTTATCACCAATCTATTGTAGAAGTTACACATTACAAAAGCAAACCTGCCAGAACTGCTGTTTCCACAGCCAAATTTTGCAGCTCAAACAAAAACTAAACAGCAGTTCTGTTTCACTGTAAAAATGCTTCAATCCAAGAATGGCCATCAACAGCATTTTGATATTTCTGAAAAATGTTTACCGTGTCTGCATTCTGTAAATATTAAATTATGATTAAAAAACTACTTCCTTGTACTAATGAATTAATTGTTTTCCATTTATTATTTGGAATAATAATTTCAGTGATGACAAGCATAAAATTTTTAAGAGATTTGATATTGCATGGGAAGTAACAATCACAATGGGAGGGGAACACAGACATTCTTTAAATGTTTTCGGTTTTATCTTAACGCCATTTGGTGGGTGGGGTTCGAAGTTGACCACAGGTCACGTCTCATTAACTAACTGCACTGGAATAATCTTTTAAAGTAATTACTGTATTGCAGAGCCATCCAGACCCAGCATTTATCAACTGTAATAATGAGACTACCAAAACATTGCATTGTATGGGAGCAAAGAGATTACACCAAAAACATCAAAAACCTTTACAGAATTAGTGGCCTTCAGGTAGTTTTTAAATAACTAGATAAAAAATCTATCCATTTCAGCAGAGAAGAGTAATGAATATTTTAAGTGCTGCAACTTCACAGAATCTAACTGCAATTGTAGAAACCAAGAACTCATATCTTAGAACCCAGTATTATCAACTGGAGGCAGTTCTGTGAGTCCTTCAATGGATTTCATGTCACCCTCAATGGGTGCCTTAGTGCAGCAGCAGCACTCACTTGTGTTCTCCTGTCCCAGCTCCACTCTCTGTAGCACCATCACTGACAACCACCACCTCTGAGCAGATGTGGAAGCAATAAATTTCCACTAAACGGAACAATGACTAAACAACATGTACTAAATGCAAGCTAGAAAATACTCCTTCAGAAATGACCTGCCAAAGAATTTACCATCAAAAGTGCAGTTAAACATCAGGAGCAGAAACAGTTATGTTCACTCAAAGAGTGCCCAGCCCCACGGACGTACCGGCGACCGACGGGGGTCTGCGGGGAGTGGGGGGCGGCGGCCTGGCAGGCCTGGGAGGTCTGGCAGGTTTGCAGTTTCCATTTGTGAGTAACGGAGAGTCACTGCCATTAACAGGCTTGTTTTCACTGGAAGCAGCATCCTCACAGTTTTCAAGGCCATTTGAATTAGTCCTTTGGTAGGAAAAGACACAGATAACCGTTCTAGTAGTGCATGGGTGACATGAAACTTTGCAAATCACAGAATCATGGAAGAGTTTTAGGTTGGGACAGGCCTTAAAGCTCATCTTGTTCCAGCTCCCTTCCAATGGACTAGATTAATCGCTCCAAGCCCCATCCAACCTGGCCAGGGACACTTTCAAGGGGGTCGAAAAGACACATCAAAGACACTAGAATAGAACAGTTACAACTAGGTGAGATTTGTAACATTTACAATAATTCCAAGTATTTATATATCTGTATAAACACGCTCAGAGTTTATCTCCTGAGGTACTTGAAACCTCAATTGATGGAAACATGGTGAAATAGATGTATGTAACATCTGTCACCAAAATCTCCTCTGTCATTTCCTAATTTGATACACTAGCCCTTAGGTCCAGGTTCTGGATTTTGCTGCTCAGCTGCTTCTGCCCATGAGTCCCTAATGAGATAAGAAGCTGACTAACACCTGAGAACAGCCTGTGTGCCTTTACCCCACAGGGCTAGCATATACTCAGGACACACAAAATGCTACAAATTTTTAGAAATCTTACTTATGCATACATATTTTTTTTTTCCTCTAAACTCAATTACAGAACACGTTGGGGAATTTAGGACTAGGCATTAAAGTTTTGACCAACAGCTATGAATATAAATGCTCAACCTTACAAGAATTAAGAAACTACACAGTAGTACTGACCCATGCTGTGCTGTTCACTTACACCTAGTTGAGTATTATTCTGATATATTTGTAGCTCCTTAAGCAGAGTTAGAGGTATCTACATCTTTATTCTAAAGCATTTTATTTTCAGAATATGTTGGGCAAAACAAAAAGGTTGTCAAACAAAATTCTAGTGGATTTACAGGTGAAGCACATAAGCCATCAGAAATAAAGGAAGAGGTTACAGTTTCAACCCAGTACCTCTAAAATTACATTCCTTTAAATGTACACAAAATAAAACCCAGTAGGTAAGGCTAAGTAAATCACAAGTCATAAAGGACCAAGTAAAATCAAAAGCATTTAACCTCAATATCATGGTCAAACACACTTTTGCTCTATACCAGGTGTGGTGCATGTAATTCATACTACACAAACCCTAAAGTAAATGACTCTGAAAGGGGATCCAAATTATTAGTGACCTCAAGTACGTAGGAGGTTTAGCCCCAGTTTTTCAGCCAATCCCCCCTGGTCTTTCACATCATGTCCGTGTAGAAAGTCACTTTCTTGATCATTTACATGATCCTCACAATGACCACCAGATGCCCCCTGGTTGATACCAAAACTGAATCATTATTACTATTGTTGTTATTATCCTAATATACACTAAGGTATTCTGAATATCCAGACATCTAAACATTCTTTACATCACAAAAAGCAAACAGAACAAAAACAAACTTTCATGAGAAGCCTACAGACAACATAGCCAAGAGTAAACTGTTAAAAAAAAAGTGAATTTTAGCTTGGCTACTCCAGATGTCATCCAGAGTGCTGTGCCTTGTACAGATCCTTAAAACACTTGTAATACTGGGAACTAATAAAAGTAACATGGTGCTGGGCACACTCTTATCCTACCAGGCAGAAAGGTTCATAATCCGATATCAGCCTTAGTGCACTTTAAGTGCTAGATAGCTTTTGGGATCTTCTTAACAAAGCTAAATATAATTCTGATACCTCCATGCTATAAAGCAAACCAGTGTAAAAACAACCAGTGCTATTTGTTTGGGGTTTTTAAAATATATAATTTACTTTGGGTGATCACTGGGAGACGGATGAAGAACACAAAGGGAAAAAACAAAAAGATCAATCAGGTATGGAGGCAAAACTGAGGCCAAACAATGGAGCTGAGCAACAGTTCAGTATTTTTGTTTAGGGCATGCTGAGATCTTAACAGATACTGCTGCAGGGCATATTCACAAATTTTTCATTGTCTTTTTTACAAAACACATAATTCCTCTTTCAAAACTGTGAATACTAAAAGGCAGAATAATAATTAAAAAAAAAAAAAGGAAAAAAAGTCTTACCGTGTATCACTCCTTACTCTGGAGCTTTCACTCTGTGTAGGACCTTAAATATCAGGAAGAAAAAGACAACAGAAGCATAAGCAACACTGAACCATCTCCAAGGAAAGCAGCAGCCTTTAATGCTCACACTTCTTTCAAGTAAGGAGATAAGACACTGCCTGCTGCTTATCTACTGGGTTTCAAGGCTGTACATATTTTGCATGTCTCTATTTGTGTGTGTGAATACAATTTTTTTAACCACTGTCACTGTAATACTTCCACCTTATGGAAGATGTAACAGGACATCATTTGACTGTACGAATATTCCCAAACACACCACAATTTAATAACACTGTCTTTCTAGCAGTATAAAGCAGTGTTCATTCTTTTAAGTGGAGCTGGTTTTTCATACTCTGTCCCTTTCAGTAATGGCAGGCAGAGCAGAAAGGGCAAAAACTTCACTAAAATCTCCTCTCTGGTTGGCTGGGGGCTTTGTTTTCTGGGGCTCTCTAGCCCAGATCCTTCCCCTTTTCAGTAAATTATTTAACATAAAGGCATTGAAGCAGGTACAAAAATATGGCTGCACTCCAAAAGCATTACAGCAGCCCAGCCTAGATTTGCAAATGTTTTGCAAATGCTTATTCAGCCAACTTGGAAATACTTGCTTTTTGTGCCAGCATTTGCAAACTTTGATGATGCAGCACAGAACTGCTCATTCATGTAGATAGAACCAATACTTTATTTCCATAGACTTAAACAAATGTCATTAATAAAGAAATCAGTTTTCAGTTCAGATGGGAACTGTGGACAGATCTAGGCCAAAGACAAGGATGTAGTGACAGAAAGGCTTAGGATAATGTGCTGTTAGTGGACTGTGCATGGAAGGAATTAAATCCCAGCAAGAGAAAACTTAACTTAAAAGCAACTCCACAAACAATGTGTTTGCCTGAAGTGCCTTTAGTCTCTACAATGTGCCAGACTACTTTAACATTTAACTCCTTCCTTATGTGCTCCAGTCCCTTGATTATCTGGGAACCTTCTACTGAACTTGGGGCTTGCTGTGTCAAGCCCAAACCCTGTAAACAATACTCAATTCCATTACCTGCATGACTTTTCCCACCTTTTTCTCAGTAGATGAACTTTGGGAAATCCAAGAAAGCACAGATGAAAATCAAGTATTGCATAAAAGGAAAATTTGGTACTTTCACTTAGTATTTCTATCCCTACACCTCAGCTCTGCAAATCACACAAAATCCCAGCATCTGGCTTTTACTTACAAATAAATTTCCACACAATCAGTCTGTGCAATTGATCCTTTTAACAAAATGCAAAGAAAATGGACTAAAAGCTCTAAGAAATAACAGTTACAGAATTTGGGTTTAAATTCAATTTTTCTATGATATGCAGATGAAATTTCAAAGCAACTAGGACTTTAAAAGTGCCCCCACAACCCAGAAACCTGGAACTTGCCAATTAAGTGTCCAGCTGGTCACTACTGCAGACAGTATCTCCTGCTGCTTTCCAGGATAATAACTCTTACCTAGTTCTACTTCTCAATGTACCATATTTCAGAAATGCTCCACTGTCCTGCTCCAAGGGAGTTACAATTACCTTTTTATTTTACTGTAATTACATACTTCACATATATTCAGATTTTCAGTTTAAAAAACTGTACACACCGACTAAACAGAAATTGGATCCCTCTCCGCAGCTCTCCACAGGGAACTAAATCTATGAATACATTTATTTAAATGAACTATTGTAAGAAAAATGAATGTAAACCCATGTCTCCTAGTAAGCAGAATACTTATTACTAGGATGATGATGAGATCAAACTTTATATTTTTTCTGCTTATGATGTTATTAAAATTCAGGGAAGCTAGAGGCCTTCATTAACATTTGGAATCACTAGATAAAAGTTTGCAAAGTCCAGAAAAGAAAGATGGTGATCTGGTTTTTGTTGCAATAAGGCTGAAGGTCTGCCCTGTGAACTATGACTTCATCTCAAACAAAAATGTATGAGATTTCTGATGTCTATAAACAGAAAGTTACAGAAACTGCTGTTATTTGGCTTATTTAAAGTGTGTTAAAGCTTCCCCAAAAATGGCTTTGCATAGCAGGGATATGTAGATTAACACTGAAAGTTACTTACTTCTTGTACTTGAGGCTTCTCCATTGGTCAGGAGCTCGGAGTCAACCTGCATCCCATCCAGACAGACCGACAGATCTCCCACCACTTCTGCTGGCTCCCTGTCACCGACGAGGTGCAACGTCACCACTACCTGCTCCACTGGAAAAGAACACACAACAAAGGCAGCTTATCTTACAGCATGAGAAAAAAAGGCCTTTTATTCAAGAAGCCATTTGCAGACCTGAGTGACCAAGGGGAAAAAAAACACTCAAACACCCCCCACAACTATATCTCTGCCTCTCCATAATTTTTTGTGTGGTAAAGCTGAGCATTTTCATATATCATTAGAAAGTTATTGTTTCTACAAAAAGGGCAAAACTGGAGCATCATCTTGTTGCTGCCTAGAAAGAATTATTATTATTATTATTACAGCAGAGATTGAGTCTCACATTTCTACAGCAATTAATGCACCTGCCCTCAATATAGAGTTAGGAAATGTAATTCACTTTATTCTTGATTAAGAGCAGATATTATTTCTGTCTTCTGACTAAAATGCTTCACATTTACTTAATGACATTGAGATTCACATTCAGAATGTGAACATTTTCTCATATCCCCAGACCAATGGTATATTCAGGGTTTTCGGTGAAACAGAACTGTAAATAAACATCCTTGCAGAAAGGGTTTGAAACAAACCCCAGTGAGCTCCAACAGGTGCCTGGTGTCAGACAGCAAATGCACTGACCACAGGGATTTTCACCCAGATTCAGCAGGACAGACACTGCCAGGAGAGCAGTTCTCACTGCTGTCAACATTCTTCATCTGCAACACCCATGTGTGACAGTTGGGAAGCCAACACTTCTTTAAGAGAACAAAAGGAGGACAGCACACAGCTCTGTGCTGCAGCCCCGTGAGTGCTGTAATGGCTCTGTAGAATTTTGTATTTCTCCTTCAAGCTTCCCAGGATGCACATACTGCCCAAAGCCCTAACTAGTTCCAAGATTAATGAAATAATACAACATATGCCTGTAGCACTATTTAAAACAAAAATAACTTTACACATTTCCTGTCTAGCACCAGTCCCAACCATAGTTTTAATTGTTCAGCTATGTAAAAGGAAAACTCTTCTGTTTAATTAGCCTTTCACTCAGTCTTGCACACACTAGCAAAGTGAAAAACATCTTGTTTCCAGGGACATCACAGCAGCCTCTGTACAACCAAAGAAGATTACTCTGAAAAAGTAGGAAAAAGCTCATAAAAGCAACCAGAAGCACCAAAGGAAGTCCTTAAGGGCCATTTTCAGAGGTGCACACAGCACTCATATCCACTAACAGACAATTCCTGAGGAACTCTGTGGCATTCTGAGGTACCCTCCACCTTGGACTTACGTTTCATACTATTGGATTTCAAAGTCTCATGAATATCCAGAGCAGCACTTCCCAGAAGGACATCAGACTTTAATGTTTGATGGCTCCAAACTCGAAAGTTTAATTTACTTACAGGAGTGACAATTCTGAAAAGAAAAAGTTGAGCACTGTTAGGGCATTTGTTGGTGAGGGAGGGGGTAAACTTAGTCATCTACTTCCACTGTCACTAGAAGTTATTTAAAAACAAAGAAATAATGGTGGTAACATCAAACCACTTCCAGTTATCATATTCTCATGTCACCTGAATATGTCATGTCAATGAAGACTGTTGCAAGACTGTTCAGAGACTGAATTTATTTTTTATTATTACTATTTTAAGGGAAATATAGAAAAACTACCAGTTACTCCATAGTAATACACAGTAAGTTCTGTGACAGCAACTTCAAAGTAATTTTTAATACTGATATTTTTTCTGTAAGGAACACTCAAACATTTATATAGTTTTAAATTATTTTCATTGTCAGAAATGGGTACAAATGACTGGTTATTTTCTTAGTGAATAATTTCAGTGTATATGGTCGATAAGTCCAGACTTTCACAGCCAGCCAATCCCTTCAGAAGATCCACCTAACAAACTCCAAGGAGAGCAACCCCAAGAGGATTCACCCTCATTTCCAGAAGCCACTACACTTTTCTTTTTTAGCCTGAATCTGAATATAGGCAGCTGTGCCAAAATATTTCTTAAAAACCAATTTACCTCACTAAGCTTCATGCAGGTTTAGTGTAATTTACAATGAAGTTGATACACAGGGGGTGTCTGTGCTCTGCTCTTACTCAACAAGAGCAAATTACTGTGTGGATTTGCACAGCACAAACCACAAACATTCCCATTAAAATACGAGAAAGGCAAGCTTTAAAAGGTAAAAGAAAATTCTGCTCTTCTACACTTACATGCATATAAAGTGCAGGATTTTATTTTTCTTAACATATCTCAGTGCAAAGTAAGGTAGTAAATAGTAATAACTAAAACCTCACAATAATCTAAATTACAATAAAAGTACAGATACAAAAAGGCTTTCCTCAGGCAATGTTCCAGGTGCTTCAAGAAGAATAATCTACAATTTAAGTACAAGCAAATCACAGAATCACTGAATGGTTTGCACTGAAGGAACCTTACAGCCCATCTCATTCCACTCCACTTTCCACTATCCCAGGTTGCTCCAAGCCCTATTCAACCTGGCCTTGAGCACTTCTGAGAGGGGTAGCCACAGCTTCTCTGGGCAGCCTGTGCCAGGGCCTCAGCACACACCCAGGGAAGAATTTCTTCCTAATATCCTATCTGACATGCTCTTGTGAAAAGTCCCTGTCCAACGTGCAAGCTCAGAAAGATCTTTATCCCAGAGTTCCATGTGACATTAGGAGAAAACTAAATTTCATGTGTAAAAATACCTTGTGTACCTTCTTTATTCAAAAATACTGCGCCAAGCAAACATCAACAGCTGTATTCATCTTGAATCTAATGTTACTTTTGTACTAAAAATTTGCATAAATTAACTGGGAATTTTTGATTTGTGCTTGAATTCAGAGGTGCACAAGACAGAGCCAACTACCTGTGTTATGGCATGGTACACCACAGTGGGACACAAAGAACAGCTACATTTTATAGCCACAGAACTTCTGAAAACTGTAAATATGACAACAAAAACGGACATGGGACCATCAGTTTTAATGCTAAATTAATTTACTGTCCTTACTACTCACAGAATTAGAGCTCCTCTGATATCACACACAGCAATATAAAATATAAGCACAAGCAGTGTAATAGTTTGTAAATATCTATTTCAGACTGTACTACATTTACTCTAAAAATTATACAAATGTCATCTCATGCAACATTCCACTCCTTTCTTAAAATAAAAGCACAGTCTTCAAGCCCACTGTCAATTGCTTTAATTTAGCTCATATAAATTGGAAAATAAAACCAAACCTACACTGTAAGATGCTGTTTCCACTTTGGACTATTTGTATTGTTGCATTTTTCTGTCTTCTTTGACTGTCCATCTACTGAGACTTCCACATAAGGGCTAGGTCCGAACCATTTATTCTTTTCTTTTAGTTTTGCTGAAATAACTGTTAAGAAAGAGAAAAACCCAGTAGTTTACTCAGGAAGATTTCAATTGCAAATAGTATTTTTTAGTTGGGTGCTTCAGTATTCAAGTGTCAGGTCATTGATGCCTCACTCAAGAAAACACTCAAGAAAAAAAACACATTAGATGGGTAAATGCCTTCTTGCATTCCAGCTCATTTGTACAATGCCACAGCTCACACAAATGCCTAAAACATGCAACAATACTTTTGTAATGTCAGACACTCTAATTAATCATAACCAGTACAAGATCCACAGAAGTGCTCAAGTGTTGAAAGCAGAAAATATCCTCTAAAACCTTCTTCTGTCTATCACCAGTCAAGAGAATTCCTGGAGTTTATTACACTTCTTGTTGAAAAGCTCAAAACATGATCTGCCTCTCATCAAGTCGTCATGGAAAATTGCCACAACTTCTCATGAACAGAATGTCACTGAGAAAATGAATTTTGCATAAAGTTTTCTGTAGCTAAGCAAACTTACTGAAAAGCTGAATCCAAACCCTGGGTTCCAGTAACTACCTCCTGTTCTAGCAACAACAAATCTGGACAGGACTTGCTGCTCTAGAGCTTTAATTTTGGTTGGGAGGGGGTGTGCTGGGTATTGACTGGGGATTTTTTTGTTGTTTGGGGTTTTTTCAAGCATTCACTATTACTGACTGCAGCAATCCCATCTTTCCAAACACCATTGCTATGCTGCCTTTTTTACAATGTGTGTCTACCCTGATGTTTGAGCCCCAGGTGTTCTTGGATTCACTGGCAACACTGAACTCACAAAACAGTACTGAACACGAAGATATTATCATTTCCAGTTGGCCCCTGAATTCACTGTTCTAACAAAAACCAACTTGCTCTTCTGTGTGTTTATCACCCACCACAGCCTCACTACATCCTTAAAAAAGAAATGACTAATTCAGGCCCATCTGGCTAATCTCCCCAGATTCCCTTTATAGTCTATGCTCCTTTAGAGATTTAGAGAAGTAGCTTAGTATAAACTGTTCTGAACTGCTCTCTTACTCTGCGTATTACAGACATCTCACAGAATTTAACTAATTTTCACAAACAGCTCCCCGTCCTACCCCTCCCATCTTCAGTACTTCTATGCTATTATAGCACCTCATACCTCAACATATCTAATTATCTCAAAGACCTGCTTTGCAGCAGCAGAAATCAGCAAATTTGTATCAACTTTCAAGGTTTGTTCCTACCCAGACACCTTGAAAATTCATTTAAAACTAATGAGGGCAGCAGAATGGGGCACTGAGGGTAGGGCAGGTGGGAGGTAAGACCAGCCATAGTTTGCTAGAGATAATGGCTGAACATCTACAGAAATTCAGACCTGAAATTCAAATACCTCAGTAGTCTCAATTCTAAACACTAAGGCATTTATTCAGCTTCACTGTCTTTGTGTGAGTCTCAGGCCTTCAATAGGGAAAGTCTCGGACAGCAATCACCACTTCAATCCTTGGCTCTGCTCCCCATGCCCATGTGGAGGAGGTAACTGAAAACCTCTTCCAATTTCTCTTCAATATCAACCTGTAGGGACAAGATTTCTCTACAGCCTAACAACCTACTGAGGAAACACAAGCTTGTGACCTCAGAGGGATAGCTACAGCCTGTATGACTTAGTAAGATCCAACCTCCTTCCTGGTCTAAAGCTTCCCATCTATTTTTGACAATTCTTTTCATCCCCACAATATCCCTTTTCTGAATCTACTGCATATGCCCACAGGTCTTCACAATGAGGGTGCAAAATTTACTCTTGAGGCTTCTAAACAGAGACCTGCACACACCTCTGGATCTCCCATTCAGTTTTGGTGCCTCAGTTAAATTTCTAGAGAACAAAAGTGAGGAAACCTTGGTAATTAAGTTTCAACAGCTGCTCTGTTGGTGAGGCACTACAAAAAGCAAAGCCTGTAATGTAAATCCATTTCCAAACAATCCAGAGGTGTTCAATTACAATGATACTCTCACCAACACTTTTTTTTTTTTTTATCCATTTCAATGGTGGCCATAAAAACATGTAACAAGGGAGAAGCTGTAAGTCAACTTTAACAAACAGCAGTATCAGGAAAAAGTGTTAGATTTGATATTATGCCAAGTTTCAGTAAGTGCAAGCAATATCATAATGCACTATTACATTTCCAGGAGGACTGCCTCTACTTAACAGCACCCAAAAAGAATTATTCCTTGATTTTTCCTTTTAGACAAATCTGTATAATTTCAAAATGCATTTTAGATAAAATCCAGAATAAAATAGTTGCCAAGTAATGATGGCCTAACATCAATCTTGACTTCTCTTGGGCATTTTACAATGCAAAACTTCCTGAAATGCAACACAGTAAAGTCTGTTTAATTGTGGAAAAACACTCACATTTCTAACCAGAAAAGACAGATAATTTCAGAAGGCTCACCAGTGATCTGAAGCTGTGATTTCATGGACAACCCACTGGCTGGTCCTGATCTGGACCCACTGCCAGCCATAATATGGGCTGGATCTTGAATCTGCATGAAGAGAGAATGCAAGCATTTCAATACTCAGAAGCTCAAAACTTCATCTAGTTTTTGACATGTGAATACATTACTGCAAACAAACCCACCACACTTGTTTTTTGTCTAGTTCCTTTCCATTTCCCCAAAGCACAGAAAATCCGGTAAAAAGGGCTCAGTCTCTATTACATGACAGTTAAGTATTCAGGTTCTAGGCAAAAAAAGGTCTTTTGATTTTGTCACTTCAATTTGTCAATTAATGAGTGAATGATGGTCTAATTTCAAAGTCTGCTGTACCTCTTGTGTCTAAAACATCTGCTTGTCCTAGTATCGTAAATCCTGGATAAGTTTCTCTTTCTGTATCAAGTACTACTTGGTTTTAAAAAATAAACAAACACCACAATCCACAAGCATCGCAAAAAGACAGAAAATGAATTATTAAATTAAAAAGAGAATTTCAAATTTAGAGAAACCTGCTTTTGTATCTTTTTTGTTTTTTCCTGGTCAGAGCAAGTCTACAGACAGGGGCTGTAACTCTCCAAAGCACTTGAAAAAGGAAATACATCACTTTTGAAAGAGAGCTAGACAACTTTCAGTTACTGCACAACTTTCCTTCTTGGCACACCCCAACACTCACCCCAAGGCTGGTCTGACCTTCCCAGTCCCAGGCAGCACAGGTTCCACCTTGCAGTACTTTCTTTTTTTTCTTTTTTTGGGGACGGGGGGAGGCAGCAGCCAAAGTGGACAATGTGCATCATAGAGCTTCCAGAGAAATTAAATTGTGTACTATCACATTAAACACAGAGATCCCTGTCACCCATTCATTTACAAAACACATTTCACCTCAGCATCTCTTACCAACTGAACTCCACTGCAAAATGAACAGCCTGCTGGATACAACTTCCAGACCACTCACTGCATCCCTGTCATGCCACGTTCCCTCCTTTGTGCCACTTCCACACCATTTCCCAGCTCAGAACCTACTGCAAACCATTTGTGCACCTCTCTGGGTGACCCCTCCCTCTCGTGGGGCTCAGCTGCTGTGGCCAAAGAGCTGCTCATCAGCCCTGAGCCCCCACTGATGCTCCACTTTGGGCAGCCGCCAAATAGGATCCCAATGCACAGCAAACATCCCATGCCAGTTTTCAAGCACTTTTCTGCACACATTACTTCCAACAAGGAAAGGCAAGTGTTAGCTTAGGCTGCTGCTATCTGTGAGTCAAAAGACTTCATTTATGAACTTACAACTGATAACACCACAAGCAGTTTATCTAACCCCAAACACATTCAGTCACACCAACGAAACCACAATTTGTACAAGGAGATCAGGTCTCGATATGGCAACTTTATTTTTCGAGGCTGTGATTGAAGCAAATGTCTGTGACAGTGACTGTGGAAATTGTAATCCCACAGGTACCTGAAAGTAGTGAAATGGGTAATTCTTGCATCCTGCAGCTTGCTGATGCCAGTGTTCCCTATTGCAAAATGTGACACCACCAAAAAAGGTACTAATGACTTGCTCAAATAGTATTTGGTGCTATTAGTAGAGTTCAGTGCTGTGTGCTAAATTTCAGATGTGAATCACACAAATTTAAATCATGTCAGAGTGAAAAAGATTTTAATGTAAGTATTTAAAAAGTAGTCTAAATTTAAAGTATTTAGAGGGCAATTCATAATTCTGGTCCTGTGACTGGTTGTACCAACCTCCCTGGGTATCCTTTATGCTGTATGAAAGCAATCAGATTACATCTACACCAACACAGACACACTGGATAGTCTGAAGGAATTTGGATTTACAAAAGAGCTGCCAGTTCCCACCTGGAGAAATAACACTGCACAGAATACACCAGAGATTCCTGAAGGGGATCACTCTGAACTCCCACACTAAGCACTTACACCACACAACACTCATTCAGAAGCACATGTTAAAGCCAACTTTCATTTCTAACCCAGCGAATACACTCTGTAAATGATTTTAGTAACAACTGATCATTTTCATTGAGGACATGCAGAGAAAATCTAGCAGCTTAACCACATCTGAAATGAGTGTCCTGCAAACACCCGCTGAGTTAACACATGGGGATGTATAAATGTGTATGTTGGGAGACACAGCCTTCACCAACACCCAGCTTAAGGAAAATTCCAGGAATATACTACCTGCCAAAACTTCTAAAAAAAAGAAACTGTACTGCACATTGTTTAGTTCTCTCAGCTGCTAGAAAGTTTCTAATTATTTTTGAATAAAACTGAAGAGTCTTATTTTATTTTACTCTTGTTTAAAATCTAGAGGCTGTTCACTTACAGCAAGCTCCATTAATTAACCAGGAAAAGCAGAGTTCCAGAGGAAGAAGCAGGAAGCAACAATTTACCTCTGCCCTGCACTTCAACATCCCTACCTCTCTTCCCATGTTTTCTAATACCTTGACTCCAGTGGCTCTTCTACTCCCCTTAAGTGCCTGTTGAGAAAGACTCCACAAGCAGAATAGCTGGTTCCATGCCAAGCTCCCAGCACAGAATAATCATGAAAAACACACTGCAGCTTTTCTCTCAGCTGGGCACTAATTTAAGTCTCTTCCCTACCATGCGTATTTATACTTTATCTGGATTTTTCACAACTCATAGAAATTTTATTAACTTCTCTACCTCCATCTCCCTTAGTTTTTAGCTGGAATAGATCAGTAATTTAGAAAATCTTTAGTGCAACACACAGGAAAGTGGGAAGAGAGCAGGTGGAATTATATACACCTCACTGTGTTAGGAAACAAATCTAAAATACATTGATTAGCCAAAGAAGAATCCATGGTGATTAATAAACTAGACTTAGAAAGAAGCAAAAGAGTGCAAAGGCAGTAACACCGTCAGTCACACATATTCAGCTGCTGTCTATTTACACTTAATTTTTAACATTTTACTCCTCTTTATTTATGTAACAAATACACCAAACAGATTTTGTTTGTGTGTAAAAAATTACTCTATTAAAAGCTGCAGATGATTTCAATTCAAAATCATATCTTCATGGATATTTAGGATTTGGTGAGGTCTGGGCTGGGTTTTGAGGGTTTTTTTGGTTGGTGGGTGTTTTGTTTTGTTGTTCTGGTTTTGTTTTGTTTCAAGTTATAGTAAATTCCTATTGCCATTTTTCTCCCAGATGCTGCAACTCACTTCCAAGAAATTGTCAGAATCTAAAATTTAGGAACATTAGCTGAAAGGTTTGAGAGCTGTGACAGAACGACTGGGGCAGTGCAATGGATATTCAGAGCATGATCAGGTAAGTATGATTTTCTCAGAAATGAACAAGACAAATTCTTTGGCACAGAGAACAGAGAAAGAATATCTTCTTGCCATTAAAAATAAACCATTGAAATTGTTGTCTGAATTTCCTCGGGAGCTGCATACCTGCTCCAAGGGAGGTTTGGTTCTATAACATCCTACCATAATATGTAAATTATCAGATAAATTATACTCAGCTTCATAATTGCATGCACCATTGTCGGTATTCAGGCAGGTTTGAACAAACACTGCTTAAAATAAATCTGCCTCACAGCAGGAAACTCAGACCACACATACTTTTGGTCCTGTACTCTGAATCCCACCTGCAGTGCTTTCCCAGCAGCTTCCCCTTTGGCCTGACCCAGTGCTGCTGGGGCATTTTCATCCAAGACAACAAATTTCCACCACAGGTTACAGTGTGAGGGTTATGGAAGAAGGAGGAGAATGCAGCCCAAATGCTACACTGGGAAAAAGGAAGGCAGCAAGGGAGGATCCTCAGTTATTTTTCTAAGAAATCGTGAGAAAGCTGCTTTTCTCTCCATCCTTTTTAGAGCTTCGTGGTTAAAGCAAGGGAAGGCAAGAGCTCCTCAACCCACAAAATCAGGGAGCATAGACTGAAGAATAATGCTATCAACAGACAGAGACTTTCACTGTCACACCAATTTAACTTGGGCAACAACTTTATTCAGCACTGGAATTTATCTGGTAAGGAACCAGCTTACTGAAGAAGGTAATTGTGTTTTATATAAATTTGAAAGAACAGAAGACACCCAGTTGAGAATGAAACTCTGTGACTGTATTACACACCCATAACTTTGAAATATGTTGGCACATGCTCCATATAATTTAAAAAATACTGAAATAATTGCACATTGTTGGCTGCTTTAAGTCTTATGTTGAGTAATTATTTTTAAGAATAGGCTAAGCTGCTCTTTGCAGGTGTTCCTATTCGAAGTGCATTTGCAATTTCAATAATGGAGAAAAAACTTGCAAAAAGAAAAAAAATCTTATATGCCTAGAAATTTTAAAAATGGTTTTGAGAACCTCACTATGTAACACGAATACAGACTTTTGGAAAAAGCATAAAATATACAAAATTTTGTTTTAAAAACTGCATGTAAAATGTAACATTTCCCTTTTATCAACAGGTATGTGATAAATACATGCATTTTTTTTGTGTGTGAGAAATTACAGAAATACTTCCTCTCCTACCCCCCACACACTGAGGCCTCTCTTTAACTGAAGGCATGCATGATGTGGCAAAGGTTTTTCTCTTTAATGTTAGCTATAACTACACAGTTAGTCCAGGCAGAGACAGGGAGTTTGGCAACTTCCTTGCTTAGCAAATTTGCAGTTGCTTTAACTGTTCAAGTTTCATCTTTAAAGTAAAATATGGTTTGACAAAGCTGGTTTTAGTGGTTTACACTTTTTTCCCCTCTAAAGTAAGTTTTAAGGACGTGGTCAGGTTTGCTCAAACAAGTCAAAAGACAGAAAGGAAGAAACTGCTGAGTAATCAACCAGGGAGAAAAGAATAGAAACAGATTATAAGAGTGTTGAGTACACACTGGAAATGGAAGTAATTATGAGGTTTGCATCAAGGGATATTTACATAAGGAATGGATCAGAGAGGTTTAACACAGAATGCAGCCTGGCTCCCTTTGGCAATTACTTTGTGAGCAGCACTACATCCATTCACAGAGAAGTCTGGAAAATCCAAGCAGTCTGTGCCATAATACAACTTGCTGGAATTTAAAATGCCCAAATTGTCTTCTGAACAAATGTGAAATACATGCTGGGTCTGAAAACAGGCTGTGGTTTGGATTACTGAGCTGTGTGGTCCTGTCTCCCCTGCCATCAGAGTCAGCACAGTCACAGCTTCGTGCTCAGGTTATCCCGGTAAAGCCAACATCCACGCAGCTGCTCCGAGAGCAACAAGAGATCCCAACTGAAAGATAAGACTGGAGCCAATTCAATATACAGGCTAAAAATATATTTGTGGGGAATACAATTTACTCGGTTTGGGAAGCAAATCAAGTGACACGACCTTCAGAGGCTGCATGGAGGGAAAAGCAAGATGTATAAACTAAACAACAAATGAAAAGAGGTGCCCAACTTCTGTCCCGGCCCTACAGTACACTTACTAACGAGAAATCCTTGATGCTGAAGTAGAAGCTTCATCTACTATCTGGTCTTAAACTGTGTATTTTATTTTTTTTCATATCTAATCCATTTATACAATATATATGATCTACTGTACTCCCGGCTCAACAAAGGAATAACTTTCTTGTTACATCTCCTTACACATGATCATTTCTACCCCCTTTCCAAGGACAATGGTATATCAAGAGTCAGAAGTAACACCACCTCAAAATCAACAGGTCTAATTCTACAAGTGAAATTATCTGAATCTGTATGAGCAAACATACCTTGTAGAGAATGTAGTGAAGATGCTAAATCAAAATGAACAAAGTGGCGATGAAAACACACATAAATCAGCTAAACAAGAGTTAAAATGGCTTTGACTGATAACAAAGGCCACTTCTTGCAGGAATAAAACTGAGGAGTGTTTGTGTCAAGGCCAGGATGCCTTCACTCTGATAAGACTCCAGCACAGATGCCTGACCAGCAAAACAGCCTGTGCTTCAAAGAGGAGCGTGCCAACAAGGTTATGTCACATCACATATGTCATTCCATTTCCTGTCAGCCCAACAGGAAAACATACTGTAGCTTTAAAGAGATGGATATTCCAAATAAGGAAAAAAACAAGCAGCACATCCACAGAAGATTTATGGAAGCTGAAGTAAGCCAGATTCTGAAGCAAAGGACTAGCAAAAAACAACTTCTGACTCCCAGAGGATATAAAATATCTGTATGTGAAGCAGTTTGTTGTCACCAACAGGAACCTGAAGCACAATAAGCAGTGACAGATACCATTAGTTCCATCCTCCACAAAGCATAAAAGAGATGCTGCCTAGCCCGCCTCAACACGTGGAAATGTTCTGGTGTCTGAGAGTACACCAGTGAGAGGATGAGTTAATGAAATGTTTCAGAGGGTGTAAGTAATGTGAGATTTTGAAGATAAATACCACATTCTCCATGGTAAAGAGACTGAGATTCTTTACCCTCTAAACTCTCATACTGAGTTTTGTTTTACTAACTTCCTGCGGCCTCAATGCAACATGAATGATAATGTGTGAGATACTATATTGATATCCAACAATGGCATCAAAAAATGATTGTAACAAACAGATCTTAAATTACAGCAGCAAAGACTAAGAAATTACATACTATCAGCCTTAAACACCTTTTCTAGAAACAATTATTTATGTGACAGTAATCCTCAGTGCTGATTCCTTCTTGTTCCTAAATATCTACCACTTCAAGAGAGAACTGAGCATGGAAAACTATCCTGAATATGAAGTCTGTAAGTTGGAAGTGTTGAGAAACATTCACCCTGCCTACCAAAGCAAAGACGTTGCCCAGTGAAAGGCAGAATAACTCTGGAAATGTTGTAGTCAAACACCCAGCGATACTCACTTTAGCTTTTCCCTGAATACCTGGGATCACCAGGTAGTGTTCCTTATGCAAATGGCACAGGTAAGAAAAAACTGGTCTATCAACTTCAGCCTGAAGAGAAAAATGTTTCCAACACTGCTTGCAGTCCAAATTAAACTGTCTTCAGGCCTCCCAAACCAGAGACTAACAGCAAAATTATAGAGAATTCAGTCATTAGCATTTCTCTGCAATGAGAATCCTGCTTGTAAAACCTGCACCTCCGCAGATACAGTTCACATGACTTTTCTACACACATGTAGCATTTGATCCTGAATAAAAGAATGGGGAAAAGACATGTAAAGGAACAGAACTGCAATATAAAGAATTCCAAGGAAGACAAGCATAATTTGACAGTTTTTCACACTTTCAGTAGTACATCAGAAATTCCCCAACCACAAGCTGTTCTTAGACTACAACTGTGGCAGGCAGGACAAAAGGGATAAAACTGGCATTGCCACCAACTCAGACAACTTCCCAATGGATTTCCTTCCTAACTGGGAGGATGTTAGCTTTTACTAACTTTTAAGAAACGCTCAAAGAGGGGAAAAAAAGAAAAATGTACATGAACATCATATGCCTTTTGCTTCATTTCCAAAAGCCTGGCAAGAGCAGCCACTGCAGAGAGCTGCACGGGATAATTAAAACCATTTGTGAAAACAAAGAGATGGTCTATTTTTATTTCAGCCATTTCCTTCTCATGGTACAATCCATTTCAAAGAGCACAACAATTCATATATGCAAACCACTAAGCTAAAACTGGTTCACTGCTGTAATCTTCAAAATAGAGAAAATGGCTCTACTTGAAATGGCTGGTTCTTAAATGCTGCCATTGGAAAACATCTATGAAACTTGGCACGCATGATAACCCCCAGCACAGAGAATTAAGCTACAATTAAGATGACAGACGAGACGGCAGTGAAACTGGAACAGTTGTAAGTAACTACCACAAACTCAAATAGATATTTGAATTACTGGATTTACCCACATTAACTGGACAGTAACAGGATTAACTCCTGCGTTTTACAAACCACTGCTTTTAGAAATTAATTTTGGCCCTTACAATTCTTTGCAAAAAATATTTGGTAATCACATAGTTTCAACACAATACTGCACTGAATGCTTCTGTGATGAGGTTTCAGGAAAATTTCCCAGTGGGAGTTCACAACCAGAACAAAATTACAATCTGTGGAGTGGAAGGTAGGCAGTTACCTTGCTACCTGCAAAGCAAGACAAATTGCTTTTCATTCAAGAAACCAGATATTCAAGCCTGTTCCTTTATAGCTGAGAGTTCCCAGGTGTTATCATGGGCTGGCAACACACAAAGTAAAAGCTCATTTATAGGGATCTGTGCTCCTTTAGCTAGTTCATGATGGGCAAAACTCTTTCCTAGGTCCCCTTTTCTGGAAGGTCAAGAGTTTTAATTCACTGCTGGCTGCCTCTTCTCAATGGACACCTCTAAAGGTGTGAGCACACAAGAGTTTTATTTATTAAACACATCTAATCATATTTGGTTGAGGAGGCAGAGTGAGCACTTGGCAGCCAGCCATGGTTAACCCACCTCATTGCTCTGCTGTGACCATCAGATTTCTTACAGAATGGCTTAAATGAAGTTCAGCTTTCAAAACACAAATTAAACTCACTATCTGAAACCTGACAATATTGTGAGCAGAGAGTTTATGACCTTAAAAGGTGAAAGTCCTAGAATTGGGAATGAATTGACTATATAGTGAACCAACTTCTCAGAACGAGCAACACTCTTCTTCCATAGGGAAATACCCTTTTAGCATCTCCAAAATCCCTCTTATCATAACTATTCCTGCTACTAGGACTTTATGATTGTTATTATAGATCTCTAACAAAAAAGGCATCAAGTTCTAGCAATCAGAACTCTCATATCTTGTAGAAATTAATTACAGCTTCCCCTCTTAATTCTTCCACTTCCTTGCACTGTGAACAATGTCCTACATGGACTTTTGAGGAAACAGAGGTTAAAGAAATATTCTGCGCTGTAACTTCAGGGTTATCCTTCCTCAGAGATGAAGAAGACAGACTGAAGCAATGTAATCAACAGCATGTATTTCCCTAATGGGCACTAAAATATTTTATATTTCACTTTTAAAAAACAACAACTGTTACATTTTGAGGCTTCTATAAAGAATGTACCTAGAAAGTATAAGCAGTATTTTTTCAGTGGTAACCTTGGAAGAGAATTTTCTTCAGGGAAAAGCACACAGTGTTGCCAGACACTTCCGAGCAGTCACTGTTAAACTGCACTGACATTAACCTGACCAGGTATTTGAGACCATTTAGTGCTTTCTAAAAACTGCAGCTGCTTGATAAACACAATATCCTACAGCATGCAGCTTCAGTTATGGCTCACCCAAGTAACATCCCACCCTGACTGTAGAGATACATGTATCTGTTTTGTAATTCGGAGATCAGGTTTCCCAACTCAACTCACATTTTATCAGAAAGGACAACCTTGAGCCCAAAGAAGCACTGAAGAGAAGCAGCACGAGATAGTTAACAAAACAGTTACCCAAAGTGATAATGTTTTGTTCCATCTGCCCTGTAAAAGCTTATTTAGCCCTACAGCCACGTTTACCTTCAGTTGGCTCAAAGGCAGAGATGCTCCTACAAAGCAAAAATACCAAGCTTGAGCATCTTAGTCAAATATTCATGGTGTTACTCACAACGGGTTATTTTAGACCTTACCATGACAGCATGCAAAGGAATCTTCTGAAGAAGTTTACCCAAAGTCCCTTCCTGCCTGTTGCTATGGGAAGGGGAAAGAATGAATTTATCTGGAGGCCTCTGCTTATCACTGTTTCAGCTGCAAGACACAGTAGTGAAAAGAGATAGTCACATAAATCCACAAGCTATAAGCTACTTATTCATGTTATTCAATAATGTTTGATTAGGGCAATGAAATAATGTGATCACTCAGAAGAAAAGCATCAAGTCAAAATTTTACATTATTTCCCCCCCTTAGGCAATTTTCTTACTTATAATCTATTAACTGATGACTGCCTGGAAGAAGTAATTCATATAACCTTCCTTTTAGCCATCTTTTTGCAGTTTCAACAGTTTTCCTGCAATCCAAGAAGTTAATAGGAGCAGTCAGGAAAAACACAAATTAACACTTACATATTTAAAACAAAGGCATTAATGGATAAAAAACATGAAACACATGACACATGAACAAAACTTGAGAAGATGAAAAGACACCAGAAAAAAAACCCCAAAACTTCTCCTGTTATGAAGTGCCCAGAAAATTAAGCACAAGGAGACAAAATACACAGAATAGGCACTGACTTTGAAGTCAGGGAACCTAATCTTGTGAAAATTTTCACTGAAGCTGAGAAAAGTGTGCTTGGTTTATCTCTTGGAGATTTCTGGAAACAGTCTACACAAGTGCCAAGCTACATTTATATCTTTACCTCTCAGACCCTTTCCATGTATTTTTGTTCTTCCCTATGTTGTGCATTTAAACAAAATACAATCTAAGAATGATCTGAAAATAACATAAATTAAAATGAGATACTAAAAGACCAAACAAGGATATCTTAAAACAAGAACATACTTCTAGCAATTGCTTTCAATTTCTTCCTTTTTTT
>VXBB01017011.1:82376-106185 GCA_013399915.1 Illadopsis cleaveri
ATTTGGGCTGGAAAGGGCCTCAGGTGGTCATCCTGCCCAACACCCTCCAAAACAGGGAACATGAGTGTTAACCCAAGATGTTTAATGTCTTGTAGAAATGTTCACTACACTCATGTAGGAGCAAAATACAAGTTATAATAAAGGCATCTTAATAGATATTCATGTTTGCAGATACAATGACAATAAAGTGAGTGGCTCTGAGGCTTTATACAAACACATGCTATTTTACCAGGGCATAAATGTGCATAATGCCTCCTTTCTTAACATGTCAGCCTTTCACATCTCCCTGCCACACTGCTGCTGAAACCTATCAAGGAAACTAAAACATTAAATATGAAATTACAAAAAATATGCATTCCTTAGAAATTTTATTCCTTTTGATATTGGCAACAGTACGGTAAGAGATTGCTCACAGTCAGGATTGCTTACTTGTATCAGAACTTCGTACTGCAAATCAAACAGCTCCACTAAAACCAGACAGGAAACACCTAACAGTTAAAACAAAAACCCCAAACATTGTATATGACAAGATTTATTTTGTTACATGATTTAATTCTTAGAAATGCAATCATTTTTTCAGTGTATATTTGTACATTCATTTCAGATGGCTTTCAGCTGAATGACTGAGAAGAGTTTCCAAGCTAACTCCTTTGGAAGGATTCTTCTGCTCGGTTTTTCAGCTACTCCTTTAACATCTTAGGATGTGTATTTCCCTGCACCTTTTATTAATAACAATACATATAAATGCTTCACTTATTCTCCATTTAGGTGGGATTTTTTTTGTTTCTTCTTGAAGACTTCCACTGCTTCTTCATTCTTAAAACTTGTTCATATAATACACATTCAGAGAAAATTAAAAGGAAAAATAGAAGTTGTATTTAAGAATAAGACTATTACCCTTCAGGTTGTACCAGCTAACTGCATTGTCATATGGCTTCTAAGCTTCACTGTGGGAATTACTCACCAAAAAAGACTCCTGTTTTCTTACAGACACATTTTTACCTCCTGTACTATAATCTTCCCAAACAGTCTGTGCCCACACCTTTCAGAATTACCGCAGTCAACCTGTCTCTTGCTTTGCTACAGCCCCTTCCACAACGGCACAGCCTTTTCCAGTGCTGGTCTCTGAACTCTCCCATAAGGATTTGCTGCGCCCACACCCACAAGCAGTGCAGTGCAACAGGAGTGGGGCCAGGCAGGAAGGTCTGCAGACCTAAAACTCACATGGGACATGTGCTTGGAGTTTTAGTTTTCAACAGCTCTACTGGAACCCCACAGTCCCACACCAGCAAGACCACAGCTTCCAGCTTAACTGCATCCAAAAGCAACTCAGCTTCCTCGATCCAAGATCATTTCACAAGTCAAATCAAGTGCAGTCTGTGAGAACATTCAGTGGATTAATTTCCAAATGCCCTCCTAGTCCAAATTAAAACAATTAAACCACTAATGAGGATTGTTTCTTTTCCTGTTCTCTCTCTATGCATTCTGGCCCTGAGGAAAACCTCCACAGATCTCTCTCACATCCATTGACTCAAGTTCACTCTTTTTGCATTACTTCTGTTCTCCTTCTTTAATTTCCTGCATATGGACATGAGTATTTTCATGTGTGACCTTGCTTGGCCACTTTGTTTCTAGACTGCCATCTTTTATTCCATTTTGACAGTTTCAGAGGAGATTCTTTTTCAGAATATTTTCCTTTATAAAATTATAAAAAGGAAATTCCAAAGTGTCCCACTCTCCATCAGTGGGACAGGTGTGCTTTTTCACTTCTTCAGTGCAAAGCCAAGGCTAGAAAACTGCTCCTACAAAACTACTAGGAAGTACTGCCTGCTGTGCTCTGGTCTAAGTAAAAATCAGAGTATTTTTAGTCAAATAGATTAAGATTACAGTATATGTTTATTCAGAGTATATGTCTACTTAATACAAATGATGAATGCTGTAGGTAAAAAAAAAGTCTATTCTAAAGCACAACATATTTGTGTCATCAAACAGGGCAACAGATTGTCTCCCTGAGGCCTAAGTGATAAGCCAGACTACAAAACTGCTTGTTTCATGTGGAAGGAGGAGCAGTAACTGAGTACCACTACTTCTATAAGCACAATTGGGGTTTTTTTCACAAGGAAGATAAATTTCCAGAACTATTAAGCATCTAGAGAGATGCTGAAAAACTGCAATTTCTTTTCCGGTTCATTCTATGCATTAGAGAAAATCAGTGAAGCCCACTCTGTGCCACATTAAAGGGAAAAGTCTAACTCCTGTGAGTGACTCTCCACATCCCTGGTACTGAAGAACACAAATTACACTGCTTTGTTTAAAAGAACAAGAAGGATGATCCAAGAAACTACAGACTGACCAGTGTCATCTCAGCCCCAGGGAGGTCAGGGAGCAAAGTCTCATAGGAGCCATTTCCAAACATAATGTGGACAAGAAAGTGATTTGTATTAGTCAGTATGGATTTATAAAGGGGAAATAAGTCTGATCAACCTGAGACCTTTCTTTCAGAAGATGACTTGGTAGCTGGGACAACACCATGTCCTACAACATCCTCACACAAGGGGATGAAGCAGGGGCCATGCAGGACTAGGCAGTAGACTGCAAGCCTGGAAGAAGGGCAAGATTCCTGGGACTGGGATCAGAAGTGCACTATCCAGTCAGAACCCAGGCATTAGTGCTGTAGCCCAGGGGTAAAGACTTGACCAGCGCTGTTTAACTTCCATTTATGACCTGGACACAGCTCACCCTCAGCAAACATGCTGATGAAACAAAAATTCCACAAGGGAAGTGCAAAGTTCTGTATGTGGGGAGGAATAAACCCAAGCACCAGTAAAGGCTGGGGGGCAGCTGGGCAGAAAACAACTCTGCAGAAGACACTGGTGCTGTCGTACATGAACTAGCAACGCTTCCTCACAGTAACTACAAATAAAAGGGTCGCCAGCATCCCAGATTAGGAAAAAAGCATCACTAGCAGCATGAGGAAGATGATCCTTCTTTTTCATTCTAATTCTAGCCTCCCCAAATCAAGAGTCACACAGAGTACTGATGTGACACCAGCAAAGGGCTATGGAAGCAATAAAGTGATTGAGAAGAGGCTGAGAAAACTGGGATTGTTAAACCTGGAAAGGAGAATGATCAAGAGGATCTTATCAGTGTGCATAAATACTTGAAGGGTTAAAAGGCTGAAGGCAGACTCTCCCTAGCAGTACTCAGGGATGGGACAATAGCCAGCAGGCACAAATTAAAATACAGGAAATTCAACTTAAAAACAGGGGATGGAGTTATTTTTCTATGGGGTGGTTGAACAGCAGAGAAATTGTCAAGAGAGGTTAAATCACCATTCTCAGAGCCATTCCAAACCTGACTGAACACATTACTGACTGCCCTAACTGGCCTTGCTCTAAGCAGATGAATTTGGATCAGACCATGTCCAGAAATCTCCTCTAACCTCAAGTATTCTGTGATTCTTTGAGTTCCCTAAAACAACCTCCTGTTGTACCTGTCCTGTTCTTCTTGTTCTTTTTGGGTCTCTGTCCTGTAGCAAATTCCTCCTCTAAAGAGACATCTATCAAGTTGGTCATATAGGCTATTTTTTTTCCAAACTGAGGATCCCTTTCAGTGCCCAGTTACTAATACAGCTTAAGTTTTACTAGTTTGAATAGAAAGGCATGGATTGCATAAATCAGCATTGCACTTTCTTCAGGTTCAGTGATGTTCATCTCCAACATCAAGATTTTCCTTTCTACGGCTTTTCCTAAGTCCTATACTAAAATTCAATGCACAAGTCTACACCAGTTATTTCTTCTCACTTTTCAAAACTACTTCCATTTCCCTTATTGCTGCTGTGTATTATAAAGAACAAAGCAATACAGCTTGAGTAAATTTCCTACATGTCCAGCACTATGCAGACCCAAGTGTTAGCCAGCTCCAAGTAATGATAATCAGGTAACATGAAACTGAAAAACAGGCAAAAGTCAACTGGTTCAATTGTCCCAACATAAAGATGTTACTGGACACTTCATATGCCCACTGGTTTCCTGGTTTATTTTCATTTTCTTTTGCCCTAATAAGAAACCTCATTAAAAATTCACATATCATCGCCTTGGAACCAGTGGTATCCCATTGTTATAAAAACAACACCAGAGATGAGAAAGTCATTAAGTGTCATGGTTGGATACTCTGTTTATTCAAAAAGATATCATAACTTGTTGATTCTTTCATACACTTCCTTCATTTTAACTTATATGGTTATTATCTACCCAAGCAAATCTGGACAGTTACTTGTCTGTTGCTCTGTACCTCTCCCGTGCTTCTTTAAAGCCACTGTCCTGGTACTTTCAATCAAATGAATTACTCTCTTTTACCTGGAAAATATCCCATCTGTGACAAAATTAGGCTGGAGAGCCACTTAAAAGGATGCTGATCCTCTAACAATTTCTAAAAGCTTCTCCTAAGTGTCTATATAAATCAATCCAAACCTCAGTGGCCAAGATTGGCACTGAAGTTCTGCTTATGATACTAAAACCAAACAAAAATGATGCTGCCAAAAATTCCCACGATGTCTATATAGGTAACCTGATTTTGGAGGCGTACTATAGCTGCATACCATAACATAGCTGCCTTTCCCATCAATGTGCTCTTCTACCACTTCGGCCTGATGATTTTCACATATCCACTGACCTTCCCTCATTTTCCAGTGCCAACATTTATCTTCCCTATCTCATTAGTACAGACATATCCACATAGCATCACAGCTCCCATAACTGCTTTAAGTTATCTTCCAATTAAAAAGGTGGAAATATTCAACCTTCGTGAGCAAATTTCAGAAACTGCAGAATTCAATTTGATGCTTATGGGAAGAGATAAAAGACTGGTATCACTGGATATGTTAAGAGAAACACTTGCACTTTAATTATTTTGACATGCTATTTTGTGACTTGTCATCAGAAGAAAATCCATGGTTTTTGTACTACAGCTATTTTTAAATGTACTTCAAAGGCATTACTTTTGAAGTGTGTTCTGCCAATTCATGGGGGGTGATTTAAAGGACACAGACACCAATGGAAAGAACAGTCTTATCTGACTATGAATATTAAGGCAACACAAAAGTAAAATAATACATTCAATAAAACTACACACTTGGATTTAGCAACAAGCAAAAAGAAGCAAGGTAGTGCACCTAATAATTGCTATATGAGAGACTGGATAGTGATTGAGAAAGATACATCACCAACTGCCTAATTGTCCACCCTCACCCAGAGTCCGCAGTCGCTGGGGAGCCCCGTTGCACAGCAAGGACCTGGAGAATCCTTCCCAGCAACTGGGAAAATCCCACATGGCACATCCACCCATAGCTGAGGTCTCCAAATTCACCCCAAAAATGGGTCCAGTTTTTATAGGTTCAAATTAGTAAGTCAAAGTGACCTGATGATCTTTTTAGCACAGAAACTCCTGGACCTGCTGGCACACTTCCTGACCAGCAGGGGCCAGAGCTTGGCCAGAGCCCAGGCCTTGGTTGGGCAGGTTTTCCCCTAAAATACCCTACAAACAAACCTCTATTCACGTCAGTTGGGAAAGTTTCTTAAAACGATAAATTTCTTGCAGATAACTACACCAGGTTATAAGCCAGCAAAAGCGGCTCTGTCATTTATTTTTAGCTAAATAATACTGATGGTGTTAGTCACATAATGCCCAGGGTCCATCTTGTAAGTCAGCTCTGGCTGAGGTCTGCTGCTCAGGCCTGAGCACATCAAAGTGTCAATAAGAAACACTTTCTCTGCAGTAAAATAGCACAGTAAAACAAAATATGAGGCCACCACCTTCTGTTTCACCACCCACTTTGCAGCTTTGGAACAAGTCCCTTCAGAAGCAGTTAGACATTCAGTTATTAACAGAGGGCAGCAACTACAGAGGATTTCATAATTTCCAGCCATTAGTCTTACTTCTTATTTACAGCTCAGTGCTTGCTTCACATTATTTCCCCATTCCTTTCTCAGAGCCACATTTCATTATCAATGGTTTGTACACACACCTAAACAAACCTGCAAAAAGCTTTTAACTCTGGGGAATGAAAAAAACCAGAAAACTTGACCATTAAATTACCCAATTATCTGCAGTCACTACTGAGAATGACAACTTCGGCAGCCATTACAGTTGTTGTACCTGTTTATATGTTTGTAAAATTGTACAGTTTTAATGTTTTTAAAAGTAGCTTCTGGAAAGACTGTTGTCTACCAGCAAAATGTCAACCCTGATCATCTCACCTGGAAGCCTCAAATGAAGCAGATACAATTTTTAAAAGTGCAATGTTGGCATCTACACGAACCTAAACATGATTTTTCAGGATGTTCTGTGCAGGACTGTCCAGCACACAATGCACCTTGCTTTAAGTGTCCAACAGCACTGGTGGAGGTTTAATGAGCACAAAACTACCTCCCTCTGTGGGTATAGCAATGAAGAGACCCCCAGACACACCTCCACTCCTTTGCTCCCAAGAACACACATAAAAAGGCCCGTGGAGCTTTCAGGAGATACTGCCTAAAAAAACTTGCTAAACAGATCGTCACTGTAGGTACCTGAGCAATAAATGAAATCGAAACAGACTGCACAGCTCTGCAATTCAGCCTGGCAAAGCTCATCAAAGAAATGATGAATCATTCCCTACTACCAGCAACAACAACACATCTGAAATGTGCTGATGACTTGAAATCTCTTGAAAAAGAAAGCTCTTTGTCACTTGCTGCTTGTACCTGCTTCAGCAAAGTAGATGGTGTAAGACAGGTCCTGTTGATTGACTCAGCTGTGGGAACAAGAACTGCTGTAGACAATGCACTAAAATTCTGACAGGTAACTCATTACCAAGGTATGACTACACATACACTGCCCCCTAAGAAAAATAAGCTACTTCTCTGAGTATTCTTAAACAGCTGAATCAAAGAAACACGAAGTGGTATGCCAGTACTTCCAACAAAATGAAGTAATACTGCAGTGTGCAAAATTCATTGTCAGCCGAAAATAAAGAGTGCATTTTTCTAAATTAAATTATTTATTACTAAAGTAAATCTAGAAGATGTAATGGAAATTACAATTTCAGAGAGGAGAAAAAGTATTGAGATTATGTAAGTCAACCCTGAGGTATGTGAAAGTCTGCTATGGGTCACTGTCTTTTCCAAAACTGCAAACTGCTGCAAGCACAACCTTGAGCTCCAGAGGAATCATCTTCATGTTTTCTAATTTTAACACAAGTCCATTACCTGCTTCCTAGGAATTTTTCACACGTGACCAGACGGTAACGTAAAAGTACAGCCATGGGCGGACAACACAGCCATCCCAACACTGCAAAATCAGACTGCTTGCTACACTCCAGCTCATGCCTCTTTGTAAAACAAAACAGAAACTATAGGAGAAAGGTGGCCTAGAACTGTACCACTATTCCAATATTCTCAAAATTTCTGTTAAACTTGGGCTTTGTGGGGCTGTCCTAAAATTCCTTTGACCTTTATCAAAAGATAAAGCAGATGTCAGAAATCTTAATTCTTCCAACTAAAGTAATAAATAAAATTAATAATCCTTAAACAAAAGTTTCAGCGTTTACATCCTAGATCTTCCGTGTGAAAACCTGACAATTGCACATTAAATAAAAGAACAAGATCATCTTCTCACAACAAGCACTGACTGTGTCCTTCAATTTCAAGGGACTTGCCTTACTGCTGGGATACAACTGAAGCCCACAGGTTGGTGAAGAAGCTTAGGACTGGCTCCTAAACCAAAACTTGTAAGTGAAACAGAGGTAACTGCACCACCCACACCTGTCAGCAGTGCAGCTGCTGCAGCTATCAGTCAGTACAGATGGGGAATTCTCCTCCTGCAGCTGGATAGTGCCCAAGGAGTGGGCCCCCCTTCCCCTTGACACTCTCCTGTCCCACAGTCCTTCCCCATCTTTGTGTCAATTCTAGTCATAAACTGACATTCATTGATCTGTTTAATCCAGGAAATCTTCAGGGACAAAAGCCTAGGGCCCCTGATAACTGTGAAACTGTACTTATTAAAAACAAAATAGGCACACTTTGCATTCCCTGGAAAAATATTCTGTGTAGGGACAGTAATTCATTCTGAACACACCACACCATATATCCACCCCTGTGTGGCTTCCCTTGGCCATGCATCATGTGGAACATCAAAAAGGAACCCACATACTGGAGAAAAGAACAGGCCCATAGGGTCATAATGCTGTGCAATGACCACCTTAATCAGCAAAACATCCTTACAGATACAAACTCTGAGTGTGAACCACGTGAGGAGTTCTGACAATCTTCTTCTAAATTCTGTTCAGACACTTTATCTAGTTTGCAATACATTAGAACATTACTGTGTATGAGATTAGAGGTCATGAAGGCAGAAATATAGAATATGAAGTATAGAGTTGACTATTTTTAAAACAGGAAGTGAAATTCCAAAAAGCAAAGAAATCCCAGCTGTGACACAGGCTTTCTTAGAATAGATCTCATCCCTATTATTACTGTCTAAAAGTCCCCTCCTCTCCCACCTCCCACATCAGCCACCCTTAACTATGAATTTCACTTTGTTGGTGTCTTCTCTACTCAAACAGAGTGCATTGGGCAGTTTCCAGCCTTAAATGAACAGCCATTAGTCTGAAAATATTTTCACTTCTACTATCCCCCTCAGGACATTATTATTTTGTTCACATTGCAGATGTGAAAGCAAGACGTTGCTTAAATGTTTTTTTTTCTTTAATAACTCAAGCTCTCACTAGTGCCTTAAGTCATGTAGTTCTGAGAGCCTCATGACAAGTGGAAAAGAAGGAAAAGGAGAAAAAAGTCATGATACGCCATGCCACACCTCACAGGGCTGTGTTTAAAACCTTTAAACCATGGAGAATATCAAATAAACCACCAGGAATGTCTCTACAGAGCAAATCCACCTGCCCATGATAGCTTTTTCATTGACCTGAACTCAGTTTGGTTCAAGCAAATGTTTAACAAATGCAGTGTTGCTCTGGAAATTGGTCTTTTTGATATTCACAAAATGACCCATTGGTATAAGGCAAAAAAAAAAAAAAAAGATATTCTAAAATCTTACTGGTAAACTCATTTTAACATGCACAAGTAGAACATGCTAATTACATGCAGGATTACTGCCAGTGGATCCTAAGTTTTCCTCTGTATCTTTAGGTGATGAAGCACTTAAATGGAATTAGAAATGTTACACGTGGTGAGTATCCACCTGAAAACACAGGCCACAGCTGTTCAGTTTGGGTGGCTATAGAAACTTCTTTCATGTAGAGTGAGGTGATCAAAGTGTCTTCCTTCAGCACTTCCCTCCTGTTTCCTGTGCCCATTATACACATTATTGCCCTTCAAATAGCTGGAATAAGAAACTGCTCTGAAGGCTTCATCATTGAAGACATCACATGCACTGGGTCAATCACAGACATTTAAGAACCAAAGCAGCTTTGTGATCTTCGAACTGGTGTCTTTAATGTCCATTCCAAGCTTAACCATGCTGTGATCCTGATACCAAAAGCAAGTCAGTTTCACAAGTCTCACTTTTTATCTTCTATGCTCACAAATTTTCTTTTCTCTCATTTCCTTTATAAAGTGCCCTTCACATGCAGGATCGCCCAGGAAGTCTTAATCTGAATAGATAGGAAAGGGTGTTGAGGTAAAATCTGGTGAAAATATGCAGCTCACGACTTTCACAGAAGTTAGCAAGCCTGGTTAAAGATTAGGCCAAATACATTACCATTTTATCAACATTTTTATATATTGGTCACTATATTTCTTATCTAGTCTCTGAAATTATATACTTAGAGCAGTAGGAAATACACATATACATATACAAGGCACACACACTTGTAAAGACAAGCCTTATTAAGAGAACTTAATCAGAGTGATCCACAGATCACTTAATTCAGGCTCTGACAAGCCAAAGTAAAAAAAAAAAAGCTTTAAAGATGAGGAATCCTTATACAAATCCTTCTATAAACTCGTTCTATCTAGTGCTCTGCAAATAGATGAAAAGAGCAGCACTGACAGAGCGAAAACCGCAGGGTGTCAGAACAGTAGAGGAGGAGTATTCAGAGCAACAAGTCTTAATCCATTCAAGTGTTTACGAAGCCAGCAGTGAATAGAATAAAAATCTGGATATCTGAGCACTCTAACTGTTAAGCAAGAACAGTGATTATTAATACATAATCAGAAGTTAGCTAGCACTGGGGAGGCACTAAGGATGGATACTGACCAAAAACACGTTAAAAATTAACACAATCCACCCTTCTATGTCTCAGTCCATCTCTTCAGCTTGCTCAGCATTGAGATTTCCTTCCCTTTTTCCACTGAATGAGGCAAAGCTAAAAAAGGTAGTAAGTTATGAATGACTTGCCTGGGAAAAAGTTCCATCCCAATCACATGAAACTTAAGGGATCAAAGAACCTATTTTATTTTTCAGTAAATTAACATGCTTCTAGTCACAAATTTTATACTCCTGATGGACATTTCACTGCAAATGGCTATTTATTTGATGAATTAATGAATAAATCAGAAGCAGATTGCAGACCTGTCTTACCAGGTCTTTTTCTGTTTCAAGATCACCTTCTTTTACCTGATCTTTCTTTTCCTTAGCAATAAACTTCAAAAAGATTATTAGGTACCCAGCTAATACTTAGAAAGAAAAAAATATGTGTAAAGTATGTGTATTTCTTTCTACCATTGAAATAAAAATAGACCTATAAAGAATAGAAAACTGAGAACACAAAGATTTATAGAGGCTGATGCAACACACTCCCCTTGAAAGCTCTAGCTCCATATCACGGGCTAACGAATCCAGAACCAGAGATCTGCACATTTCAGGAAAGGTAAGTCACCTAACTTTCACTTCCTCATTAGAAACAAAGTTGCACACAATCAAACTGGAACAATTCCCCTGAAGAGAATAGACCTTTTTTTGCTGAGCAGCCATACCACTTGAGTCTGAGCTCCAGCTTCAGAAGCAATGATGTAAATGCAAACATGACAGGAGTTCTGTGCCTGACTGAAACAACAGGCCTCTCCCAGCAGCAGAGTTCAGAATAGCTCCGGCAGGTGGGTGGAAGGCAGGAATTATCAGTTCCTAAACAGGAGGATGGCAATAAAACTTCTTTAAAAAAAAAAAAAAAAAAAGAACAGCAACATAGTGCCAAGTTTGAAAAACTATCTGAATAACCAGCACAACAAGATCTGGTATGGTGTTTCCTCAGAGGGGAGAAAAAACCTGCTGTGCTTTGGTATAGCAAAAGTAGAAATTCCAGGCATAACTTGAGAGCTGGTCATATGAAACAGGGCCTTGGCTTCTTCAAAACACTCTTTCCCAGTTGGTTGCAATACTTTCATTTCTATTACATGTAATTTGAAATTCTTATGAAGAAAAATATAAATCCTTGAGCTCCAGCAACTCTGCATTATAGTAAAACCTGAGTGTCAGTCACTTAGACAAAATGACCAAGTCTCCATTGCTTTAGTCTTCAGAGAGACGAATGAAGAACCTTTCTCTCACCAAAATGTGCACATAGAATTAGCTCAGCTAACAGTCCAACCAAGCCCAAGAAGCACTGCCTGAAGTCTTTAAAAAGAGTCAAGTTATGAGACAGTAAAACTAAATATCTAGAATGCTCCCAAACTAGACTATAATCATGGCTTGTCTACTTCCTCTTCTGAGGCGAGCCCTCACTTCAAAATGCTTCTGCAGCTGGGCAAAGTGCAGTTACACTAAGGAACTGTGGCCAGCACTCCTCTGGGTTATGCACACACCTTCATTTTCCTCAGTTGTGAGGGCACAAAGAAGTTCCTGCAATTACATGTAAGTACAGCAGGATGACAAAACCCAGAACATTACATGAACATAACTGGACACCCAAATAGAAAAGCTTAAAAATAAACTCCCAGAACTTCACCATTACCCTGTGCAAAGGGTTTTTCTTCTATTCTCACCCTGCAGACTATTCTCCTTGCTTTCAAGAAGAAATCAAATTGGTTTTACTGCTTGAAAAGTATTTCACTATGGCTGAATACATTTATCACTTTTTTAAACAGCTTAAACTCACAAAAGATGTTTATTTAGATGCTATCATTGACTGATATTGATAATGTTGCTGACAAGGTCTTATCTCTTTCACATGTTGTAAAATAGGAGAAAATTCCTTTGTAAATCTCTCATGAAACATTTTTCACGCAGTCTATCACAAGCTTTTTTAAAAAAACCCAAATTAAACTCCTCAAGACAAACACCATGCTACTTTACTGCCTTTCTTTCTATTAATTTATTCTGTAGTTTTCCCCAAAGTGTTTTGAAACTTAAAGAAATAAGATAACTCATGTTTGAGGTCTGTTTCACAATAGAAGAAACAGAATTTTAAGAAGGGAGAGAAAATTGAGGGAAGAAAATGAGGTGATGCTGCTTAACCAATAAATTCATATAAATAATCTTCTCTCAATCTCTCTTAAACCCCAAAATAACTTTAATCTGTAAGAAGCTTTCAAAGTTAGCACCCAGAAGTCTCAGTTATTTTCCACTCCAAAATTATCTTTCACATCTACTGTATAAGTTCTTGTTTTAATGATAAGAAAACTAACTTTGGGTCTGAATGCTACATATTATTCCAAAGATCACTTAGAGGTGAATGCATTCAGTGCAGTGATTAAATGTCAGCTAAATCACAACTAAGAATGCACACTTCTAGCCACATTTCAGATTTAAACAGCTGAAGTGAATAGGAAGTTAATTGTAATTAAATTAGAACTGCTTCGGACTTTCACTTCAAGAAAATAGAAAAGAATTTACTGTTTTCTCAAACAATAAGTTTTTAAACATTAAAGTCCCCAGAACCAAAGGCAGCCTGTGATTCATGTTTCATTCTTAAATGCCTGTGCCTTTTCTCAGGTAAATACAAGCAATTGTTGGATCTACTGTCACTCTCTCAGCACAGAATGCCTTCTTTCAAATACCAGTCCAGATTTCTTTCTTTGAAAAGGTTGACAGGCAGGATAGCAGAGACCAAGCAAAACAATGAGAAACTCATGAAAATAAGCAGTAATATATTGGGAAAACATAATTTAAATTACCCTGGTTTCTGACTTCTTCAATTCTAACTAAGCTATAAAGGGAAGTTTTGCTCGGGATATTTCCTGAACCATCAAGGGTAAAGGCTGCCACAACACAGGTACCTCAAACACTACACCTGACTCTTTCTCTGCATCACACACAGATTAAAAGGTCTTCTGCCAATTTAACATCACAAATTACAGCGCTTAAAACAAGGTATTCGAATTCTCGAATATCAGAGCAAATTACAGAAACCCATCCTCGAACACCTTTGCCTGCTTTTATCTCGATAGCACTGGCACACAAGGTCAAGGACAACCTGCGTGGGAGCGGAAGAGTTAACAGCCAGAACTTGTCCGTATTTCCAAAACAGAGCGGTGGCATCAACATTGCCATTCTGCCGTGTTTACAAGAAGGAACACAGTCCGGGATAACCCTCTGGCTGTAGTTACACTTTATCGCTAAGAAACACTCCTTCAATGTCCGGGTGTACCCGGCCGAGACAAAGACACCGAACCCTCGTACACCTGGAAGGAGCTCCGGGACAGGGGGGACACACACCGGGGAAAGAGGCTGTGCTGGAAAGGCTGCGGAAAGCACAGTCCTAAGGGAGCGAGCCCCCGAGAGGGCGAAGGTTTCGGGACAGATCCTGGCGACCAGGAACCAGAAAAGGCTGGGGGGGTCCGGCCGGGCAGGGACGCAACACTGCCGGGGACGGCTGGGGAAGGGACTTGGAACTGGAGGCACCAGGGTGAGGGCAGGTGCCCCCGGCAGCCGCGGAGGGGCGGAGGGGCTGGACAGCGTGGGGGTCCCGGGACCGCCGCCCGCGCCCCAGGGAGGGAGCGGTGCTGCCCCGCTCCCAGAGCTGCCCCGCGGGGCCCGGGGGTACAGAGCGGCGGGTCCGCCCTCAGCGAGCCCCTCCCGCGGCGAGTGGTCCCTCCGGATCCGGGCCCGACCGCGGGTTCCTGCGCCCCCCGTGTCTCCCCTACAGGGTCCCGTCCCCAGCACTACTCCTCGTGCCCCCTCTCCGCCCCACGGCCCCGCTCCGCTCACCGGCCGCAGCTCCCACGTCCCTCAGGTCCAAGATGGCAGCGCGGCCCGCCCGGCCTCCGGCAGCGACTTGGAAAAGTCGGGCGTGATGTGCGCAGGCGCCGGGTCCCCCGGCTGCCGCGCAGGGGGTACAGCTCNCCCCCGGCTGCCGCGCAGGGACTACAGCTCCCACCGTGCTCCGCGGCATGCATTGCGCATGCTCGTTACGGGCCACGGAGCCGCCCGGCAGGGAGTGGACGGGGCGGGCCGTGAGAGGTTGTGGGATCCATGTTAACGAGCAGACGCGTATAGACTATGGAGGCAGGCTGGGAGGGCTGGGCGTGTTCACCTGGGGAAGAGAAGGCTCTACGGACACCTTAGAGCGCCTTCCAGTGCTTAAAGGGGCTCCGAGGGAGGTGGAGAGAGAGTTGGAACAAGGGCCTGGAGTTACAGTGCAAGGGGCAATGGCTTCCCGCTGCCAGCCAGAGGGTAGAGTTAAATGCGATATTGAGAAGAAATTCTTCCCCGTGAAGGTGGTGAGGCTCTGGCACAGGTTGCCCAGAGAAGCTGAGGCTGCCCCTGGATCCCTGGAAGTGTCTAAGGCCAGGTTGGACAGGGCTGGAGCAGCCTAGGACGGTGGAAAGTGTCCCTGCCTGCGGCAGGGGTTGGAACAAGATCTTTAAGGTCCCTTCCAGCCCAAATCATTCCATGAATCCATGATTCGGTAAACAGAGTGTATATATATGTGTGTGTGTATACACACACTATAGTAAAAATCTTGAATAATCAAAGCACCCCTGAGGGCTCGGCTGTACAAGAACACCTTGAGCTCACGGCCGTCCCTGGCCCCACGTTACTGCAGTGACACCAGTAACAGGTAATCTCTGACAGCGCTAAGGGACAGCCTGGCTAACGTGAGTCTGTAACAGTCAAGCAGCTGGGACATCACTGCTGTCACAGTGGGCTTTGGGACACAAAGTCCTTTGTAAATAAAATCACTTTTGTGATTTTTAAGTATCTGCTGGAGGTGCTTAGGCCATTGATAGTATTTAACCTTTACATAAAATCTTTCTTGTTTCAAGTGTATTTTTTTCTTAACCTGAACACACTATTGCATAAGTGAATGCATAGAAATTAAAATATACCTCCTCTTTTGACAGTAAGGAATGAGAGAGTCCATGCTCTGTAATAGGAGGAAAGACATATTCCCCAGAGCGTAGAGGAATATCCTCAATAATTCTTCAGAAAAATTATACACTTTACAAGTGCAAAGTTTAGCATTTCCTCACAACTGGTAGGGATGTGAAAATCCATCTTCCATGCATAAACTCCTATAAGATCTCACAGCCACAATTAAGTGACTGTTTCTGTTGATAAGGCCTAAGCAAGAAAACAGCTCCAACTGTTTCCCCTACAGACCAGCACACACATTTCAATGCCAATCAGCCATCTGTGGTTCTGACTGACCAAGGTATATGTGCACATCACTTCAGGCACAGAAATCACTTTAATTCCAGCACAGAACACTGCATGCTGCTTAGCCAGAGGCTGAGTTTGGAAGTCAGGAGCATGTGGCTTTGTCAGAGATGTGGGCATCCCTGGGAAGCAAGTTTGGAGCCAAGGTTACGGCCCAGTATAAGGATAAGCAAATTGATCAGGTGAAATAAGGTTCGGAGGGTTTTTTTATTTTCTCTAAACCTTTCCTATGCACCTTCAAGTCTTTATGTTCCTTTAGAGATATTTGACCACATACACATACATTTAAAGTTCCATAGTTAATGGTCTGTTCAAATTAATAACGATAAAAATTAGTTCTGTAAGCCTTGCTTAACAGAGATTTCTGTCTCATGCATCACCTACATAAACAGTGGTCTCTTGTCCAGTTCCTGTCCTGGCCAGTGTCGCTCTGGCTGACTGCAGCTGAAGTTCCACATCTGCCCAGCTGGGCATCCTTTGCAGTAGATTTGTTGTCTCCCAGCTGGCACATAACACGGTTTGATTTTGCAGATTGGTTTTGGTTTGATTCTCAGTGGTGGAAACATTGCACTGTACCCTTCTTCCCAGTCTGGATTAATTTTACCTTCAGCAGAGCTGAGTGTTTGCAGGAAGAAGCCGGGTGTCACCCCAAGGACACATCCCTGTAGCCCCTGTGGAATCCAGCAGATGTGCATATACCCATCCCTAGGGCAGTGTGGCCATTTGCAGTCTCTTTTTATCTTACTGGGTTTTGGTAGGTAAAGGTTGCTAAAGCAGATATGAATAACACTCAGTGTCTCTTTTTAAGAACATCACATCATTTGTCCTCTATGTTGCTGGTTTTCGCCTCCTTTTTTCAACTGGCATTTCAGACAAAGTGCTTGTTTTTCAACCTCAGCAGCCCTAATCTCTTTGTTTTCCAGCTACTGATGCCTCCAGTCAAGTTCCATTGGTTCCATCTGCTCTGTAAAATTCATGAGAAAAAGAATGTACTCCAGGTGCAGACTACTGATGAGTTTGTGCTTGCCAGGACAAGAGGAACACAGAGCAATCCTCACATTCACTCTCTTTCAGATATCATTTTCCCTGACCTGTCAGTGAACTGGAAGAACAAATACATAATTAACACAGAATATGTGGTGAGTGAAGATGAATATAATTGAGTGGCAGAAGAACTATGCATCCAAGATTTTACCTTAGGGGAGAGGAGTAGAATGCTTGATTATTGTCTTTTTTCCCTATGCTTTTTATAACTACAAGATACTCAGGGAGGATGGAATTTTCTTGCTGTTCCCTGTCATAGCTTTCTTTTGACGAGTATAAGCCTCAACAGATAGGAAGGTCTCCCAGAATGGTGCAGGATGATGTTGTGCAAAGGCTTTTCAGGAAAATGGAATGCTTAGTAGCTTTGCACATTTGTTAGGTTTGACATGGTGAAGCTGTGCTTCTGGGAGACAATTTCTGAGAAATAATATTTAATAATTTTCATAATATTTTTCTTTTTTTTCTCAGTCTGATCCAGACTGATCAGTGGGACAGAGATTCGTGCTTGTGGCAAAATACGTGTAGCATTTTTTCTTGGCTGGGCTATTGTAAATAATAATATTCACATTTCTAATGGAAATCTATCCTGTTGTAACAGAGCTGTCACACTCAGAGAGTGCTGTGGCTGCTGAAAGCTGACTGGAAAGCCTCTGAGGATAAGGGTCTGTGTGGCAGAGTGGTGTAAATGATTTCCATGTTTGAACCTTTTGTGTGGTAATAAAAAAACCCTTGCAAGATCATTAAAATATTGGGATTCTATTTGATTTTTGAACAGAATTCGGCAAATAGAGATCGCGCTCTGATACCTCTGGGCCTTGGGCTCTCTCAGCTAAAGGGCTGGGACAAGACTGTGTAACAGAAGCACTGAACACTCTTATTATAGTCCCATCCCTAGAGTACAGGATTCCCTCTCCTGAAATAGCCTCTGCCTTCATTCCCTCAATTTTTCCACTCTCAACCAACTCCACTGACCTCACACATGACAAACCTCTTCTTTCCAACAATACATAATTTCCTAAAGGTTGCACAGCAAGTGTCTTGTCAGACTTGGAAACAGGGCTGGGTTTCTTAGCTCCTTGACAAGTGTTTAATGATATTTTTGTTTAGTGGTGTGGGTTTGGGGTTTTTTGTGTGGTTTTTTTGGGGGTTTTTTTTTGTGGTGGTGGTGGTGGTGGTGGTGTTGTCTTGGGTTTTTTTGGTTTGGGTTTGTTTTTTTTTTTTGTGTGTGAGGCACACAAGAATCCTGACAGAATCACTTAAATACAAAATAATTCAGGTAGGAAATAACGTCTGGAGGCCTCCCGGTCCACCCCATGCTTGAACCAGAACCAACTTACATAATGCTGCATAGGTAAGAGATAAATACCTTCAAGGCTGGAGATTCCACAGCCCCTTCGTGCCCTGGTCAAGTGTTTGATTCCCCTCATAGTACATTTTATTTCCTTATATTTATTTGTGATTTCACTTCACAGCTCTGCAAAGAGTACAGCTTGTCCTCCTCACATCTTCCCAGCAGGCAGTTGCAGGCAGCAGTAAGGTGCCCGTTCACCTTCTCCAGGCTAAACAGATCCAGCTCTCTCAGAAGTTGCTCATGTGTCCTGTGCTCCGTTCTGATAGTGTGGTGGCCTCCTCTGGACTCTGGTACATCTGTGCCTCTGTAGGACAGGCACCAGGGAGCTCAGGCTGGTCCCAGCACTCACAGGTGGGTTCTTATCACTGAGCAGAGTAAAAGATGAGGTTCCTCACCCCACTGGCTGCACTCTTGGTGACACAGCCCTGAATGTCCTTCTTTGTCACAGGGCACTCAGTTGGGGTCCTACTCAGCTTATCAGGACCACAGCACCTCTTTCCACCAAATTGCTTTCAAGGCAGCACCCCATGTCCTGCTGAATTTAAGTTACTCTCTCCCAGACCCAGAACTATCTTTAGCCACCTGCATTTGTCTTTGCTGAGTTTCCTTAGGGTTTTGTCCTCCTTCCTGTAGGACTTCAGTCTCTACTGCTGATTAAATCAACAACATGAAGCTGGTCCTGGTAGTGGGGAGACCACACTGACCATCTCTCCATGGAGGCAGTTTGGTAGTGTGGATGTTTACCTGTTTTGGGATAGACACAGCCCCGAGCAAGTATCACACAATGACTGTGGAATAGTCATCAGGTGTCATCAGCACACATTAACTCCTAAGCAATTGTCAGTCTTTAACTATGGCTTAATGCTGCTGTCTGACTTAAGGCTGTGTAAAGTTGGTGATTTATAAATGCAGGAGTACTTTGTTTTCACATAATTTTTCTTTATTGGTGTTAAAGCACTTTGTAAGTACTATAACATCAATCTTCTTATTCTTATGGAGCATTTTGTTAGCTGGGTAGTTATTCCAGGAAGTGTTACATATTTTAAAATCTGACTTCTTGTCTTGAAATTGTCATCCCTAGAAGGAAAAATTTTGTTAAGCTGCCTTGTAAGGAGAGTCTGAATTCATTTCACTCATGAAGATTATGGTGTAGTCTCAGAGTATATCTATTTCTAATTGACTTTAAAATCAGAATTGATTCATTTGATTTAGGATTTAGAAAAATACCAGTAGGAAAAGATAGATTACTTCCTGTTATCTACAGAGGGAATTAATGAACCCTTCAGGTTGGCAAGAAACTATTATTATTTCCAAGTAATCTAATTAAAGGGTGTAACAAAGACATGTGGCTATTTAATTGTTTTATTACTCAGTTGCTCTACAGCATCTAACATGATGCATAATCAGAAGTGGGAGGGAGTGATTAGGTGTCTTGAGAATGGAAATGACACAACCAAGATACGCAGATGTTTTAAAGGAAGAAGAAGCTACTGGGAAAATTGTGCCTCTCTTCCCCACACAAAAGATTGAAGATTATTTTTCCCTGGGAGTGAAGAACATGACACTCTAAAAGTGCTGGGGGGTTTTCAAAAGCAGACATGAGATGTTGGTACTGGGAAAGGTAAAACACACCAGGCAGTGCTTAACTGGTGGATCTGTCCAGTTCTTGTCTCCACAGGGGCCTTGCAAGCAGAGTCAGCTGGGCCCATGGGAGGCACCACAGCAGATCTGCATCGTGTCCACAGGCACCACTTGGATCCCATCACAGCTTTGCCCTCTGGATGATGCACTGAGGATGCACAATGGGAGCAGATGCTCAGTGTCAGTGTGAGTTGAATGCCTGCTTCTGCCAGGCTCTTTGAGAAGAGTTTTTGACATGCAGATGTTTGTAGAGACAGAACTTTTTGTTTAGACCCAGGTTTATTCCTGTCCCACCCTGATCACCTTCCTCATTTATACAGTTGTGAATTATCTACATCTGAAAGGCTGACTCATCCCCTCAGTGGTTTGCCTCCTTGCAAATTGCTCTGGTATAAACCAGCTTGTGTTTCAGAGCAGAGCAGGTGCTGATAAAAAGCCATAATGTCAAAACTCATACAAAGGGAGGAGGTATGATCTAAATACCTGGAGCTTGATCCAAAGCCAAATAAAGCTAATGAACTGGTTTCCATTAATAACTCTTTAATAGTCCTTATCAGCTTTAGGGGTCTGTACCTTCCTTGTCTTGTGTAGCACCTCATAACAGGATACCTGAGTGTCCTTTGCTAAATATTAATGCCTCATGCAAACTATCAGTTCTGATGAGTGAGAGGTGGAGTTGTGTATTTCACTGCATCCCTCTGTCCCTTGGAGCTGCAGCATTACACTTGTGATTTCTGGACAAAGCCTCTGGTCTTGGACTTACAGTCCAGGTTAAGGAGATCCCTGGCTGATCAGAAATCTTTCTCATTCACTCAATTTCTTTTATCCAGCCTTTCTTACGCTCCATGTGCAGTGAGTAACTGGGCACTGAATTGCAATCTGAGGGTGAGTAACAGCAGGGGCAGGAAGGTTGCTGTACCAGTCCCATGACATGCTATTAACATACCAGGTGTAGTGCTCATGGTTTCCCAGACTGGATTAAGGGAGAATCTTCTTGGTTAAACTTGCTCTGCAAGGCCCAGTGTTTGATCCTCAGGTGATGTTCTGCGCTTGCTTGCTATGACTGGAGAGGAAGGAGAAGATAATGACCTTGACTTACCACCAATCCAGAGCCTGGGGCTCTCAGGGACTGAACTAGCCTCTTGTATAACAGGCTGGCCCCAGGGTTCCCATAAGGAACAAAATGTTCTGGTTTTCCTCTTGTTGAGGGTAAAAGGAAAATAAGAAACAAGAGGTAATAAAATTAGTCCAAGCTTCTCTTCACACCAGTTAATTTGTTATCTTCTGGGTCTTGCTTCAGTTTCTGCCTGCATTGGGTGTACACACACACAGCATGTTCATAAGTAAATAATTCTAGTGTTCTTGAAACAAAATCACAGCTACCTTTTAACCCGTGGACTAGCTACGCTCCTCCCAAAAGGCACCAGCTCAATCATACCCAACTTTTGAATGTTGCTTGTCCTCATTCCCAGGGAAGCAAAATGAAGGTTCTGTCTGCCCTCTGTTGGGCAGTTCATGGTGGGAAGGGATGGTACCATTACAGCATCAGGACCTGGCATGGTGCAGAAACCTTTACAGAGGACAGGGTGGGAGAAAGTCAGCTGCAGTAAAACTAGAATGTGTTAAAATTAATATCACTGGGGCAAGTGGTATAATCATCATGGTGCAAATGCTGGCTAGAGTAATATAAATATTTCTATAGATGGAGACAGTACTAACTGAACTGGATCCCAGCCATTCTGCACTGCTGGCTAGGGCCCTCACAGGTGTGAGGGTACAGACAAAGCACTTTGCGTAGAAAACATCAGTGATGGCATCATTGGTGTCTTCACTAGGCAACTTGTGACATTTGCCATGGTGTGATCTAACTGGATCATCAAACACTCCATGTGTCCCCTTGTACAGAACAGCTGTGCTGGCTGGAACAGCAGTTAGACACCTCCTCTTTCAACTGCATCATTCACCATGGGTATTCTTCTTCACTTCTCACCAAACCACTATGCAGGGTAGAACAACACTGGTTTCCTAACCAGGGTCTCCTGAACGTCACCACCACAATACTGTAGTGCCTAAAAGGCAGAACTGAATTTGTGTTTGTAAATGTACATCTGAGTTTGTGGAAGGGTGAAATCATTGCAGTTTGCATGCAAGGGCAACCTGAAGTATAGAATGTGACATTACGTGATTTTTTTCTCCGTGGGTACCATTTTGAGACATGCAAGGAATGCTTTGTCAGAGTATTTGGCATTGTGCTACATTTACTAAGGTCAGCGATATACTCTGGACTTTGGTCCATGCAGCTTGACAGAACATTGATCAAGAAATAGGAAAGAGCAGAGGACAATTGTCATGAACACTTAGAAAATGAGTATGAAATTAAGGATCACTGCAAAGCCTATCCTAGGGGCTGAGCCATCACCACAAGGAGATGATGTGCTATGGCGGTATAGAACCCTGTTCTCTGTGCTCACACAGCACTGCATTAATTGCCAAACCATCCTTGCCACTCTTTGGTGCCCATCTTCTGCCTGCTGTGACAAATGAAATCTATTAGGTTAGGAGTTGCTGGCTGGAGACAGAAATGACACGACCTTACCGAGGTTCATCAACAAACAGCCAAGAGTTTATTACGGCAGCTGTTTTTGTAGGAGGTTTGAATTTAGCAGGTTTAGACAGCTGATCTGTCTGGGTCTCAACATTGCCCAGCTCCTTGACCTATGTTTGCACTTAGGATCAAGTGGGGTTGGCTGAGGGTCCCTTATGTGTGTTCAAATCCATCCTATCATCGCTCACCAGGGACTTGTTTATCGAACTAGGAAAGCCAAATTGGGTTTCTTATTATGGCCAGATTTATCTGTCCAGCTACAGACCAGCTGTGCTGTGACAGAAATCCTGTGAACAACAGCCTCATCTTCTGTGTGTTTCTAATTCACACTCATACAGAACCTCCCAGTGTCCTGTCAAGTGAAAATCCTGTTGAAAAATAATTACTTTTTTAATAATAAAAAATCAGATTGCACAAAATCCTTCTCATAATGTTTATAGCATATAAATTGTCCCAATCAACCACTAGCTGGCTTTGTATGGAGCACCTGTGTCAATGTCACCTGCATTACAGAGGCTCAGACTGATGTTTTCCTCTTGGTCTTGGCATCTACAGCACTTCCTAGCCATACCAGTAAGCTCGGAGTGGAGGTGGGGTATTTAAAATATACTTCTGAATAAATGTCATGATCTTAATTTTAAAGCAGTGGGACTTCTCCCCCTGAATTCCACAGCATTTCAGTCACTATGAAAGATGACAGTGAAATACATAAATATACATCCCAGAACTTCCCTGCTTGAACTCCTACAGTAAATGAAACAGTCACAGGATATATAACATGAATAACATTCTGCTATTGTGTCATGGACTGTGTTGGGTAATAGGGTTTTGTACTCTTTCTTTTTCCTGTCCTTTTTCACTGCATCCTATTCTCTTCCCTTCATGACTGTCTTGTGCCACCTGGTGTCCCAAATTCACCAGTGACAGCAACAATGACAGGATCAGGATATATAGGAGCAGTCAAGGCTAGACTCTACCATACTACCCAACAGCTGCTGTAGGTACTGCTCTTGGACAGGAAGGGCATGCAGAGCCTGGCATGTTCTGTGTCCTTCTGAGCACATATGTAAGTCACAACACAGCTGAATTCAAAGATGAAGTGTCTTTTTTGTAGGTACAAACACACAAAATAAAATAGCAGGAGCCAAAGTGTTAGCAAATATTACAGGAAACTCTACAAAGCAAAAACTTTCCCAAGGGATAGATAAGGCTCTGTGCCACACTTGCCATTAACGGTGACTTCTTTCAAACAGACTTTATTACACCTAAAAGGTAAATCTTGGAAACAATGAATTCCGTGACACCCGACACCACGGAAAGGCGGGGACTAGCGGTAGGGAGCAACCCGAGTCCCTGCACCGTGTCACAAAGGGTCTCCTTGACACACTGCCACCTGCTCTGGGGCCGCCCCCAGCCCAGCCGCAGTGGCCCAGGTTGGAAGGAATGCCTTGGCCCAGGTGTCTCAGACAGCCCGACAGGATCTTTAGGAACGGCTCAAACCATAAGCAAACGCTGCCCTGCTCTGCGAGCTCAGGGCAGCAGAAGGAGTGTGAAGGGCACAAGGCTTTCCACAG